>NW_020868757.1:75452-107952 GCF_003789085.1 Penaeus vannamei
GAACATTAAAGACAAAAAATAGAGAACAGATGTTCAGGGATCTGTACTCATGAATCTTTAACCCAGAAAATTTAGTCTTTTCTCAACCCACAGAAACCTTAATGTAGACAAGGAATGGGACAACAAAACAGAGAAAGATCTGTTGTGCTTCCCCAAAGCTCCCAATGAAGTAGAAGATGGCCATTTTGAGTATGGTGATCTGCATGAAAATGGACACTTGCTAATCCCGGGTCCTTCCCTGGACGGCAGAAGGGACCTCCGGAGATCTCAGTCTTTGGGGGATCTGAAGAATTCAGAGGAGCCAGAGTGCATGATTGATTCTGATCATGTACATCAGGATCATCCTGAGGAGACGGCGAGGTTAAGACTGTCCAAACCGAAGCAGGACAGCTTGGACATGGAGTCGGAAAGCGGTGACATCGAAAACACTGATCCTGGGGCAGCATCTGAAATCATTGGAGACATGGACTCCCCCTTGATGGATCTTGAGGTGCGGGGTATCTTGAGCCACCTAGACAATCCCATGGATCCACACTGCAGCATGAGTGTTAGTAGCCTCAATCATGATTCTGTGTTCCAGCAACATGAGCCGTCTTTTCAGTTGGTTGTAGATGAAGGAACAGATAAAGATGAAAGTAACTCCACTGAGCAGAGTAGTAGTGCCCCGTCGAAAGTGAAAAGCCTTAGAATTCACATTTCTCATTCCTCTAAACTAGAAAATCAGAGTTCAAATGAGTATGAATCAGAAACTGGTATACCAAATTCACCCACATTGTACATAAGTGGTGTTTCTATTTGCCGTTCCCCTGAGCCGCGGTCACCCAAAGTTCAACACCGAGAGACACGTTCTCCTAGCTTGACGCTTCCTTTATGCTGCACACCTGAACCTAGGTCGCGAGGAGAGGCAAGGCTGGACATTTCGCCCCTGCCGATCTATAGTCGTTCTCGTTCCTCGTCCCTCGTGGTTCCAAGCTCAGCCACTCTTTCCTCGAGAGTTTCAGCACGGACAACCGGCACGTGTCTTCATCTCTCTTCCTTATCCCTCCAAGCCACCAGAGCTACATCACCCTTCCTCCTGGGTGAATTGCGTGTCTCAAGGTCGGCATCTGAGCCTGAAAAGGGTCGTTTAGTGTTCCAGTTTCCTAAGTCCCCAACTGATGGTGCCCTCAGCTCTGTCTTGCATGTTGAAGAATCAAACTTAAGTTCCGATGACTTCCATGAAGCTTTGTTTCTTGGCAAATCACCCAAACCCAACAAAAGAAAAAAGTCAAAGAAAGAGAGAAACAAAGATGCCAAGGATAGGAGTAAAAGTGAGAAAGAGAGCAAAGATAGAAGTAAAGATGTGAAACAGAAAGAAAAAAGTAAAGAGAATGGGAAAGAAACCAAAGAGAGGAAGGAGAGTAAAGATAAGAGGAAAGTGAAGGAGGTGACTTCAGCCGTATGATCGTTTCTTGAAGTTTGAATTTTCACGGTTGTCTTGAAACGCTTGTAGAATCTCTATGGAAATCTAATATTAAGGGTGGGATTGATGCACTTACTGTTACAAATATTTTCACTTTTTATTTCCATTCATATTATTTTTGGGGGTATATTATTTTTATATGTATGTATAGTATCAATGATATTGGGGATAAATAGATTGACTTATAATTTGTTTTTCCTATGCTGTATTATTTTTTTCTTTATCATGATTATAGTTTATTGAAAAAAGGAAAAAAATGTATAAGAAAAAAGGTCTAAAATTGAAGCTTTCATTACTTTTATACACAGTTGGATCTTACATGTACTGTCAAATGTCATGTTCCATACAGATTTTTCCTCCCTACCTGTGATAATGTAGTCATGATTAGATGTCATGTTTTTTTAGATACTGTTGCTTTGGATGTCATTCATTTCCTTTTAATAACTTTGTCTGTGATCATTTTTCTTTCACTTTTTTGAAGTACAGTAGAAAGTAGACTGCCATTCCTGGCCAGAATCATGTATTTGAAGGCGCATAGGTGATTTTGATGATAAAGTTAAAATGCCTTTTTCTCAGAATTAAATAGAATTGTCCAAATGAATGTAGATAGAATTTTGTATTGTTTATAAAGAAGAAAAACTTTTAAGGGCTTTAATGTAAAAAAAGTACTGTGATTTTGTATGGCTGAAACCATGTTTGGTAAGTGAGATTTTTGCCAGGCAGTTGGATAGTATTCCCACCCCTGTATGCAGTTAGTAAGCAGTAGGATTCATCCAATATATCAATCCATAGATGCCATTTAGCAGTCAGTTGGTAGAAGCCATTTCATTCTATAGACGCAGATGATACATGTTTTGACAGAATTAGTATATGCATCTATAAAGTCAGTCAGTCTGTGCAATCTTTACAATCAGAATCAGGTGATTATCACCAAAACAGACAACTAATGAACAGAAATGTGTTGAAAAGTTTAATCTGTAAAAAAGAACCCTTAAAACCGTCAATAAAAAAAAGACAAATCAATTGGTAGGTAATAAAAATTTGTTAAATGTTTAAATGTAGCAACTTAATCAGTGTTTCATACTCTAGATAGTATTAAACTCAACTAATCATGTACAGAACTGTCCCTGACTGCCAATGTCTTGGGTATCAGCACTCGTGTTGATGAGGTCGGTATATTAGGCCTTGGATAGGGATTTACTCCACTATTTTGTGTCATTTTTTGTGTTTGCCATAACTTTTAAGACATTTGTAAACCATATCTGAAGCTTCATGTGCCTAACCTTATCACTGTTAATACCAGGGTCCTGGGAAACACAGTTTATCAGCTTCATAGTGTTCACTAGATCGCACAGTTACGGTACCTTAGAGGCAGCTATATGCCTTGGCATTGAGTGTTGGCGATGTGTATGTTGATGAGTTCCTTCATATAACACTCACTAACTCAATTTGTTATTCTGTAATATTTTGTGATAGTTTCATAAGGCAGTTAGCTACCTCAACTGTCTAAAGAGTGTTATATCAAGGCCCTTTTGTAAATGTTTCACTAAAACCTTGTAATTATGAACATACTCATAGCTGTGGAGTATGTCTATGTGTTCAGCATATGTGTGGGTATGATTAACACTAGTGTTCTTACAGTTTGCCTTCCTCTGGACTTTCTGCTGACTTCACCACAGTTGAATGAATGTTTCTTACTAGTCAGAGAGAGATGTTGATCTTGTAAAGACAAGCCCTCCTTGTAAGATGTTAGATGCTTTTTGCCTCTCATTTCTAGACATTTCTTTATATGGTTAATAGGATTTCAAATGTTTAAACTATACAGCACATGTTTTCTTGTTGTATACTGCAGATTTTACCTACAAAGTGGCAACATTCCACTCTTGGCACATGTTTGAATATTTCTATATTTTCAGAGTTACATCCTCTATCTAATGCACATTGATGCCTGCTCTCCATATGACATTTTTATCAGTGTTAAGTTCTGAACTTCAGTACCTCAGGAAAAGTAGCAAGTGTTGAATATTTGCAGTTACAAAACAGTTTGGGTGTGATTATACTCAGAGTTTTTATGCAGAGTTATGTAATTAACAAAGTGCATATTGTATGCAACAGCACTGAGTGTAGTACCATAGTAACAAATGCTTTGTTGATGTAATACTTTTAACATTCAGAACTAAAGATGACTGATTAAATATGATATAGGCACTGATGTTTAGAGCATTTTTTACTTATTTATTCAATAATACTGTCATATATTTTTTTGAAAGAGGAGTACAATATACCATCGTCATATGCGACTGAATCAAGTATTTTTTATATGCATACGAAATATATATTACCCTCAGGTCGCACATTGCTTAAGAGTGTATTATCAGTATAGAATATTTACATAAACATCTAAGTTTAAAATCTGAATAGACTACCTTGATTATGTCGCATATTGATATATGTCAGCTGTGTTCATGACAATATAATAGTTGTCTCTTCTTTATTACGACCATTATCATTATTTTGTTTTTATGAATCATGCAGTATATACAATTAACGAACATACCAAAGGTTCTTGTATGTCAACTGCCACATGATCTTGTTTGAAACAGGAATGGTAGCACTTGCATTTACAGAATTGATTAGATTTATTGATTGTGCTTTGAAGTTATATCTTTAGTTAGAATGGTACTGTTTCCAGGTACTTTGAAATTATATTTATGTTTTTGCCTATTTGAAATACTAACTTTTATGTGTTAGAAAAAAATCCTATTTTATATTTTTGAGGTGATTACATTTATTAACACAATAATATTGCATGAATGTCATGGTGCCAGTTGGTTGAATGTATCAGGCAATCATTCATAGACATGCATAGTATGAATGTAAACACTTTTTTGATGGCCTGAATTTTGTAAAGTAAAAAAAAGAAAAAGAAAAAATATATAATTGTCTTAATCCTGAAGGTCATTATCTTCATGCAAAGATCTTCAGAGAGGTTAATGTAGCCAAATAAAGCTCAAGAGTTGTGTTCAGAAATGTGAGGAGCTGCGTTAAGAAGTCAAGGAACACTTTTTGTATTGTTTTGATGGTATCCCAGTTTTAGGGAGTACTTTTTTGAATCTCTTTTTTTTATTTATATGGTTGTCAATAAAAGGAAGAATGATCTGCTCTTTAAGACTTTTTAAACTTTGTGATATATGATTTGGGAAAAAAAGATATGCACAGAATGAAACATACCAAATTCTAGTGCAGTATCTAACAGCATTTTTTTTCAAGATTGGAAAAGAGGAGAGAGTGAGAGATTGGGTGAGTTTCTAAATAAATTAAGAATATTTCTTGCTTTCCTTTATTTGTTTTATTTGACTTTTTTCTGTTATTTACCATTTAATTTTTGAAAGAGAAACCTGATGCTGATTCACTCAGAACAATTTTTTCAAAGGTGAGATCTCATAAAGGATTAGCTTAATTTAATGGGGAAGCTATTATTGAAAGGTTACATCTTACACATTAGCAACATGTGTAAGAAGGTTCAGCAGCCATCACCTTCAAATCTCTTTATACTCAGATCATATGTATATCTCCTTCTCTTTAAATGTCCTTTTATTTAATTTTCACTTTATTTTTTCCCTGTTTCACCTTTAAAATATTTTTATACAGGGGTTTGCAATAACAATTAAAACTTAGGGGAAAGATTTAAAAAAAATTACAGATGTCATCAGTTACATTTATAAATATTGGATATCAGGTTATAACTAGACCAGGAAATGTATTATACAGTGGTTAATTCATACATCAGAAACACATCTGTTTGCATATTCTTTAAAAATAAAACAAATTACTACAAAGAAAAACTTTTCAAGTAGCATATTAGTATGGTACTTGCTAAGAACTCTGGGAGGTTTATGGATGATATAACATAATTTAAATGAATGAACAATTAACATTCATGAGTCATGTAATTTTTTCATAGTAAATTATTTTCATCAGCATCAGGTTTTACTTTTGGTGGGTAAAATGTAACAGTTATAGTTCTCGAAAAATGTAAATCAACTTAAACCTGGGTTTGCATAGAAATAGAAATGGAAAAAAGTTAATATTTTTAGTTCTCAAATATGTGCAATGGAAAATGATGCACAATTATGGAAGAAAAACTAGAAATGATGTATAATTTTGTAGTGATATACTCTGGGTGCCGCAACTTCACTGCACATTGTCTAGAATATTTCTGAGTGAGATTAGATTTCAAAGTTTTTGTAAGGGAAAAAAAAAAAAAAAAAAAAAATGTAATTGTCAATGGAAGATAAAAATAGTAAAAAAAAAAAAAAAAAAAAAAAAAAGATAAATAAATGCCTTATTGTATCTTATCAGACGTAAATATCGTTCTTGAAGGAATAAGATAGATTACTGAGTGCAGTCATACAGTGTGCAGGTTTGTGTAGGAGTATGTACATACTTTTTATGCATATGTGTGCACCCCCCCCCCACACACACACACTGATCTGACTGACTGACTGACTGACTGACTGACTGACTCCCACTCCCACTCAAAAACCTCAAACCACTCACTCACTCACTCACACACTCATGTCTGTCTGTCTGTCTGTCTGTCTGTCTGTCTGTCTGTCTGTCTGTCTGTCTGTCTGTCTGTCTGTCTGTCTGTCTGTCTGTCTGTCTGTCTGTCTGTCTGTCTGTCTGTCTGTCTGTCTGTCTGTCTCTGTCTCTCTCTCTCTCTCTCTCTCTCTCTCTCTCTCTCTCTCTCTCTCTCTCTCTCACACTCTCACTTACAAATATAAGCTGCTCAATAAACTGGAATGGTGTGTGGAAATTAAATGTCCAAGGGAGCATACCCCTTAAAACAGCATCAGAAAAAGTTAATAGGGTGAGTCAGTTTGCAACTTCTTGTGTAGGCAGGCTTTTTCCATAGCATCATGGTTAGTGCTGCAATTATTGAAGTAATTCAGACCTAAAAATGATATCATTTGGCCTAATTTGTCAAAGGTATGCTTTCCTTAACCTGTGTTATTTATGTGATGCAATCACAATTTTGAAGCGGATCAAAGGCTTTCCCCAAATATTGTCATTAACTCCATATGTCCTGCTAAGGCCAGGCTTTCCTGGAGCTGGTCACATATTTTAATTTGGTGAAGGAAAATATACAACATAATAGGGCTGATTGGCAACTACTCCCATGGAACACACGAGTTCATTGCAAGAGTAACAGAAGAAATGGAATTATTGAGGGCGTGGATTTTACACTGAAAAGGATTTCAAGGATATAGGAATAGGTAACATCACTCGTTATCTGATGGTTGTAATTACCTGTGCATGGCAATATCTATACTGGTTTTCTATACATTTTATATAGTTGTATCTATGTGGACTAGGCATTATTATTTGATGGACATTCTCCTCCAACAATATGAAAAGAATTTACCATACAGATATGCAAACATGCCAACATTTATACATACACTATGCTTATTCTGATTGTGATGACTATAAAGATGGGATGATGAAGTATGAACACCTTTAAGTAATTCAAAGAAAATGTTGCAGGTGAAGTTGTGGCAGTCAGTAATGAAATATTGCTGGAGGTTTGGGGGAAGAAATAATAATCCTGCCAGTCTACGCAAATAATGTATACATCTATTAGTGTTATGTAACATACTGAGTATATACACTACATTACAGATTATACACAGTTACATGAGAATTAAATGACTAAAGTCCCCATATCCTGTCAATAAATTAATACAAATGACAGTTACTGTAAACACTCCTGCCCCGTCAGACTACAAAACAAAATCTTAAGCACACACTTCAAAAGCACTTTAAAACCTTTACACTTAAAACTTTTCAACAATCTTCGAAATACAGCTCAGGACCAAAAGGCATGAAATTTAGTATCACTATTTAGTTCATATATACATGAAAAACCCAAACACTAAATACAATCAAGTTCTACTTCAATGCTTTGTGCTGTTTGAATATTTGTACTTTTTGATGAACTATATTAAAGATTATTAAAATTGAAAATATGCCTGTCATTGTAAGTTCCAGTGCAATTTGTGCATTTGTGTTAATTCAATAGCTGCTCTTGCAAAGTTTAATTGTTATGCAACTGTTAACAAAGTATAATGTGTTAAGAGATAGGAATATTCTTTTCCATATATAAATTGATGACATTGCAATAATAAACAGATAAATAAGATTACATTTATTTACATACTATGTGGGTAAGTAATTCAGTGTTAGCTGTAATCATGGAAACATAGTTATAGCTTTATTCACTTAATTATTTAAATCAATTTCTTATATTTCCATAGCACCTCAGTAACATGATATAAATCCAAATATATTTGCACTTTCCTGTTAACCAAAGTAGTACCTGTACTTCATGTTTGAGAAAAATTACTTATACCAGATAAGTGTTCAGTGAAGATGGTTAAACAGCTGGCCAAACTAATAAATCAGCAAACCAAATAGAAATGAAAATTATATAACGAAGTGATTTTATCAGCTGAGAGAAGAGTATGAATATTTCTGTCACTTTCTTTGCTGATCAGAGTGAGCTAATTTTGTAGTTTGGATTAAAAATTGTGATGCAGATATTTATTGTATATGGTGGTAATAGTGAAGGCTGTCAAAAACTAGGGAAAACTAAGTATGTGCCATATATATTCTAGCTGATCCAGTTCATGATACCTATGATTGAAAGTGAAAGTACTTAACCCTTTCATCAGTGCAGTTCCTCATGTAAAGGATTCCAGAATTCAGAGTGTATCCAGGGGCAGTGAAAGATACATTTCAAAATGAGAAAACAAAACTAAGAGATTTTCATTAGAATTTTCCTGGACCAGTGACCCCTCCAAACTGATATTCCTTATGGAAAGTCACCCAGTTTGTTGCAAATGACATATTCAAATTCTGATATTGGGATATTGGTTTACTGCAATGCTATTGAAAGTGATGTTATTGTATGAAAAGGGTTACAATGATGCAAGTGGTTATAAATTACACCAAAATTGTCTAGACTTTTTGTGGCAGAAAATCAAACTGAAACATGGACTTTCTTCAAAGTTTTCAGGAGATACGTTACATAGATCCATCTGGAAACTTGTACTGTAATATTCTGCTGTTTATGCTGACAATTATTTGGGCTTTGAATTATTTTCTTAAAAAAAGAAAAAATAAATAATTGCTAGTAGTTGTATTTTAATTTTCAAGTTGCTACTTTTTTCTTCAACATGAAAGGAAACTTGTGTCTCTGAAAAGTGATTAGCCCTGCAGAGACATCATTATTATTATTTATTAAAAATGTAGAGGGAGATTACATGGCCAATAAGCAATGAACCATAGGTGCCATCCTACATCTTTTTTTGTATGAAAAAATAATATTAGTAATAAAAAAATTAAGATAAAATAAAAGGCTTATTTCAGTATGGTACACAATTTTCAGATTTAACTTCTGTATGGGGTGGGCTACTTTTTTGTGGAATAACGATGTAGTTGGGAATAGATATTCAAGTAATGTTACCAACCTTTTATGGGATAATCATTTATTAAACTTTATGGAAACATTTTGTATAACATACTATGGTATATTTATGTTAATTTGTTGAAAATTTCTGCCACATCTAAGGTCATTTGTGGCTTACTCAAATGTATAGTGATAGGGCGAGGTTTGGGGGCGGAGCCTCTAGGTAAGGAAGTTTTTAGGTTTAAGTTAAAAGTCAATGTTTGTAGATTCCCTGAACAATTAATGGTCAAAACATAAACGTGCCAGACATCAAACATCATACAGCACCATGATAAAATATTGGTAGTGAAAATGGTTAAAAATGAGTTAACAATGAGGAAAATATATGTTTGATGTCAAAGGTTGTAAACCACTGTAGGATAGTTTGGTAGTGAAAAGGGTAAAGAGGGAAGAGTGAATGGAGTATGAAGACCATTCACGACTGACACAACTCCAGCCTTTAATCCTTTTAGCACAGCTCTCACACCTTAGGAGGTCAGAAGAGGAATGGTTAATGGTTAATGGTTAAAAGCGAAATAAATGTGCTAGACATCTAAGGTCATATAACACTATAGGAAAGTATAGTAAAGGGTGATGTCAGGTGATAGTTCTTATGCGTCAACTATCTAGAGTAATGTTGGAAAGTTGAAGATGGGTAAGGGGGTTGATGAAGGAAAGGGTTATGGTGGGTTAGCTAAGGGAATTAGATCAGGTGAAGGATATTTATGCATCTGAGGAAGGAGAACAGGTTGTTATAAGAAGCAAGGATATGACGTAGGTCTGGTCTGTATAGTGTATCCAGGAGGTAGTGGAAAGGATAGAGGGGGTAGAGGGAGGGAGAATGTGCGTATAGTTGGAGTTGAAGGGGATGGGTTGTGTTGGGAGGAAGTAGGAGGAAGTGGTGTGGGGGGAATATTAGTGGTAGGAGGATGGATATCAGAGGATGGATAGTTGGAGTTGAAGGGGATTAGGAGGAAGGGGTGTAGTGGTGCTATGAGTAAGAGAGGGATGGATTTCAGGAGGATGGGTATGAGGAGGATGGATATCAGTGGTGGACGGAATCGAGGGGGTTAGGTTGTGTTGAGAGGGAGGAGGAGGAAGGGGTGTAGAAGGTATATGAGTAGGAGGGGTATGGATATCAGCAATCACTTCAGGTGTGGAGGGAGCATGAGTTATGGAATTTTGTGTCTCAAGCATATAGCTTTGAATGTCTTCCATAGTTTCTGCAGTGGAGTTTGTTTGTGGAGTTTGTGGGACAAAGGTTTTCTTATGAGGGGGGGAAGAGGAGACTGGTGTCTGAGGAGTTAAGCTAAAGGTAGGTGGAGGCGAGTGTGCGGTAGGGGAAGAAGGGGTGGAACGTTTTGTCTGTCTACTGCGGGTAGTGCGGGGAGGGAGAGGGGATAGTGTTGGGGCTGTAGTTGAGATTGGAGTGTGTTTGAGATTGGGTGTGTTCTGGATTTAGAGTGGCAAAAGAATTTGAATGGAGGAGGTGGAATGTAGAAGTGGAAGTGGGGAAGTAAGTAGGTATAGGGGATGGTTAATGGTTAATGGTTAAGATAAATGTGCTAGACATCTAAGGTCATATAGCACTATAGGAAAGTATAGTAAAGAGGGATGTCAGGTGACAGTTGTAATGTGTCAACTATCTAGAATACTGTTGAGAGGTTGAGGATGAGGGAAAAGATTATGGTGGTTTAGGTAAGGAGTTTATGATCAAGTGAAGGATATTTATGTGTCTGAGGAAGGAGAACAGGTTGTCGAGGCAGAAACTGTGAGATTCTGTAAGGATGTCTGAATATGTTGGAGAGGTCGGTGAGGGAGGATAGGTGTGGAAAAGCAGGAGGCACGTGTGCTGTATTAAAACGTGGACAGGATAAGAGGTAATGTTGGGACTGGACTATGAATGTTACATAGAGGACATAGGGGCGGGTTGAGCTGATCAGACATGTGTAGGCATGTGTTGGCCGGACGAGTGTGGCAGTTCGTGCGGAGGCATGACTCACAACGTCTGTTTCTTTGTGAAATTGGAAGCTGACCAAGAGGAGATTGATGGTTTTACGGTATGTAATTTATTTGTTGTGGAGGTTGACCAAAAAATTATTGCCATCGGTATACAAGAAAGAAGTCTTAAAGTGGGGGTAGTAATCTGTAGCTGGAATATGTGAGAAGCGTTGTTTGAGGTGATGAGGACATTGCGGCATATATGTGGTAAAGCTGCCTGTTTTCATTGCCAGGGATTCAACATGGCTGGGTTACCCAGCAAAATCTGACAGATTTGTGACGTGTGGGATAGATAGATAGAACAACCAGTTTGGATCTTACAGACAAGGGGATGGTCGATGTGCATTGACTTTATGAGGGTTAAAGAATTACGGGAGTCAGTAAAGAATAGTAAAAAAAAGAGAGGAAGAGGTGGATGAATATATGCGTCTTAAGGCAAAAAGGAGTGCATATAGTTCTGTAGTAAGGACACTAGATTCAGGAGGGAGGGTGTGATTTGAAAGTGCATTTGGGAATGTTATGTTACTCTGCGTCAGTGTCTGAATGCTGGAGGCTGAATGGAGTATCACTGGTCAAGGAAATGAGTCGAGAAGGAATAGTTGGAATAATCTGATTTTGGGTGGTCAGGGAAAACTGAGGAGCAATACAGGGGTTAGATGAATTAAGCCATGGAGGAATGGATGGACAGAAGTGTAGTAAGGAGCATCAGGAGGGAGGTGTGTATATGAAAAGTCAATTTGGGATTGCCGAGAAGCGAGATCGGGCAATATCCTGAGATGGATTACCGTGAGTGTAAACATGAATGGTCAGGAAATGAATGGAAGACATGGTCAAGGAAAAGGAGGAGCTAAGGATAATGAGGGGGGAATATGTGAGTAGGTTAAAACTGGGAGTGAAATACAGGGGTTAGGTGGGCCACTGTGGGAAGGTCGGAATGAAGGAGGAGAGGGTAGGAGAGTGAGAGTGTCATCGGACGGTAGGGAGGGAGTTGGCAATATCCAGATTGAGAAGAGTTCGTAAAAAGTGTGAGTAAGATGTATTGTGTATAGTAAGGAGTTGGTATTGGTAAGGGAAAAATGGATGAAATCGAGCATAGCATCGAGAGAGAGAAGGGTCGACGTCGAGAGAAGGGACGGCATGCTGATTCAGTATATAGGGTTTCTGTTCAACTGGAGAGGAGCGAAGGCGCCTAGGGCTAAGCGGAGACCCGCTGTGGTGGACTGTATCAAGGTGAGAAGCAAAAGAGAAGTTGAGGCAGAGGAGTAGATATTGGCATTCCATAATCTTAGAGGGAGGAGGAATCAAGTACTGTTACGATAGATGGAGGATAGTTTTTGCGATTTCTGAGCCAGGATTTGTGAAAGCGTTTGTAAGACTTCGGAGCGACGTTGAGCTTTTTCTTTGATATACAAGATATGTCTCTCGCCATCTCGGGCCATTTGCCTTCGGAATCAAACTATTATACTTGTTAGTCTTTTCCTAAGACCGTACGTTATTGGAGTGGAGCATTTATAAGAAGAGTGGGGTTTTGGGGCCGTACGTAGCGAGAGCGATGGGCAAGCATTTAGAGGTTAGAGATGCGAAGCCATTGTTTGCGGCCAAGAAGTTACTGATGTTATTGCAGACTGAAGGAATTGACAGAGATCTGGTATGGATGTGCCAGATGCATAGATGGTTAAGTCATCAACATATAGTGATGCTCTGGCTCCTGGTGGTAGGACTGAGACTATGTCATTTACAGCAAGAAGGAATAAAGTGGTACTAAGCAGCACACTTCCTTGTGGGACTCCTTCGAATTGAGGAAAGGATGATGAAGTGGAAGAGGCAATCTTGACCTGGAAAGTACGTTTAGAAAGGAAGGATTTAATGAACACCCATGTTTCCACGTAAACCTAGGGAGGACAATTGTTGGAGGATATGGTATCGCCATGTGGTGTCATATGCTTTTTCTAGATCAAAGAAAATGGCTAATACGGATTCATGGCGTGCAAATGCCGATGTAATGTATGTCTCAAAATGGGCAAGTGGGTCTGCTGTACTTCGGGCACGTCGGAAACCAAACTGGGAAGGGAAAGGAGATTGAGACTCTAGGTACCACATTAAACGGAAGTTAACCATTCGTTCTAGTAGTTTACACAAGCAGCTAGTTAGAGCTATGGGCGGTAATCTTGGGGTAGGGTACCTGATTTATTGGGTTTTAAGAAAGGTAGGATGAGAGCATCTCGCCAATGAGAAGGAAAATTTCCTGTCGTCCATATGTGGTTGAAAATAGTTAAAAGGAAGGATAGAGAGGAAGATGGGAGGTGTCGGAGCATACGATAGTGAATGCCATCAGGGCCTTCATGAGTGTTGCGGCACGACTGTAATGCAGCGTTGAGTTCAGAAGAAGAAAAAGGGGCATTATAGGACTCATCAGAGGATAGGGTGAAGGTAATAGGGGTGCGCTCCTTGATGGTTTTAATGGAAGAAAAGTGTGGGGAAAGGTGAGAGCCACTACTGACCTGGCTGAAATAGTTGCCCAGTTCATTAGCTACTTCTACAGGCTCAGAGATGAGAATATCTCGAATATGGAGGACGGGTGCAGGATGGGGGGGATGTTTGCCTGATAGTTTATGGATCCGTCGCCAAACAGCTGAAATAGATGTAGAAGATGTAATTGAGGAAACATAATTTTGCCAGCTATTTGTTTTGCTGTCTTTAATTGTACGGCGAAGATGGGCAGATGCTCTTTTAAAGGAAATAAGGGCTGATAGCTGGTGAGGGGTGCCTCGTTTGTAGCGATAGCTGTTCCAGGCTGCTCGTTTTAAGGAGCGCTTTGGAGCAATCAGAATTCCACCATGGAACACATTTAGAAGTATAGGGTCTTGAAGTTCGAGGAATGGCTGTATAGGCAGCTCTTAGGATCGTTGTTGTAAAACAATGTAGCATATCTGAAATGGACAGTAAGGGGGGTGGAGGGATAGGTATAGTAGAGAGTGAAGTGAAAGTATGCCAGTCAGCTCTATCGAAGCACCAGCGTGGAGGATTAGGAAGTGGTACATATGAAGTAGGAGAAAGAAGTATTGGGAAGTGGTCACTATAGGGGAAGTGGTCTAGAACTGACCAATGGAAATCTAGATGTAAAGTAGGAGAGCATAGAGAGAGGTCAAGGCATGAAAAGGATTGTGTGCGCATGTCAAAGTGTGTGGGGCGATCTGAATTAAGAATAATTAGGTTATTTGTGAAGAGGAAGCGTTCTAGAGATCGGCCTCGGGAGTTGGTGGTAGAGTCCCACAGAGTGTGGGCAGTTGAAATCACCAACTATGAGGAAAGGTGGTTGGAGTTGGGAAATTAGAGTGTCAAAGGCAGTAAAGTCAATGGGATGGGATGGGGAGAAATAAACTGAAATCACTGTGATCCAGCGGCGAAGAAAGATGCGAATAGCTGTGCACGGGACCGAAGTTTGTATGGGAGGTATGACATAAGGTGTTTTATGATGGATAAGTATAGACGAGACATAAAGGGAGTGTGGGGAAGAGATAAAATGGTAATTAGGAATTGGAATAGGAGGGTGTGTGAGGAAAGTCTCTTGGAGGCAGATAATAGATGGATTATAAGAAGCAAGGATATGACGTAGGTCTAATCTATGAGAGCGGAAACCGCGAATATTCCAATGTAGGAGAGCTATATCCTAGTTGATTTATGAATGATAACACATTTACGTGTTGGGGAATTTGAAGGGGAAGGAGCTAGGGGGTGTAAAGGAGGGATATTAGGAGGTAGGGAGTCTGGAGAAGGGCATTGTTGTGCCATGAGTGATTCTCGTGTGTATCCTGGAGGGAGTGCAAAGGATAGAGGGGATGGAGGGAGGGAGAATGTGCCTATAGTTGGGGTTGAAGGGGGTGGGTTGTGTTGGGAGGGAGTAGATGTGTGGGGAGTGCTAGTGTTAGGAGGATGAATATCAGAAGGATGGATAGTTGGAGTTGAAGGGGATGTGTTGTCTTGGGAGGGATTAGGAGGAAAGGGTGTAGGGGTGTTGTGAGTAAGAGGGGGATGCATATCAGGAGGATGGGTATTGGGAGGATGGATATCAGTGGTGGTTGGGATTGAGGGGGTTAGGTTGTGTTGGGAGGGAGTAGGAGGAAGGGGTGTAGGGGGAATATTAGTAGGAGGGTTATGAATATCGGCAGCCACTTCAAGTGTGGAAGGAGCATGAGTTATGGGATTTTGTGTCTCAAGCATATAGCTTTGAATGTCATCCATTGTTTCTGCAGTGGAGTTTGTTGGAGAGTTTTGTGAGAAGGTAATTGTTTCTGCAATGGAATTGGTTGGAGAGTTTTGTGGAATAAAGGTTTTCTTATGAGGGGGGAAGAGGAGACTGGTGTCTCAGGAACAAAGGTATAGGTAGGTGGAGGTGATTGTGCTGTAGGGGAAGAAGGGTTAGAACGTTTAGTCTGTCTACTGCGGGTAGTGCGGGGAGGGAGAGGGGTTGGTGTTGGGGCTGTAGTTGAGATAGGAGCTGTGGTTGAGATTGGGGTGTCTGGGTTTAGAGTGGCAAAGGAATTGGTCTGAGGGATGTAGAATGTAGAAGTGGAAATGGGGACATTTTTGGGTGGAGGGGGAAGGGCTGAGCGAACGATGTTGCTAGAATATGGAGTATGAGAGAAACCTTGTCGACGTGCTTCCTGTCTGGCTTCACGTAAAGTGAGACCATTTTTGTATCTGAGAGTTGCTACCTCAGATTCAAATTTGTAAGTGGGACAGCCTCTATAAAATACATTATGGGGCCGCCGCAGTTAGCACATGTTCGTGTTTGTGCTGAGCAGTTTGATCGATTATGACCAGGTTGGGCACATATGGGGCATCGGTCTGTGGAACGGCAATGTTTGGCAGGATGTCCAAAGCGCCAACAGTTTTGACATTGACGTGGAGGGGGTTGGTATGGTCGAACAGGGAGGGATTGTCCACCAATGTAGATACGTAAGGGAAGGTCATGTGTAGAAGGTAATTTTGGCAATATTGGTTGGATTCTTTCGTTGACCTTTAGGAGGAATGGTGTAGCAATGTACTGATTTCACATCTTGGTCTTTGAGGCATCCTAATAAGTCTTCTCCACAGTCTGACCAATCTTTGGTATCGACTGGGCAGTTTGCTGGGGAGAGAGAGACGGTTCCGGTACAGGTATTAAGGGTTGCATGAGGTTCTGCAGGAATGGGGTTGCCAGAATGATCAGTTAAATTTGACAGTGCTATAGATTCAGTTTCTGATCTGACTGTTACCAGACGGGAGCGATCGCGTCTGGTATAGAAAGGGACTCTACCTACTTGTTTTTGGAGGCATTGTTGAAAGAGAAGAGTGTTGCCTGAGTAAGGAGCTGTAGCAGGGATCACGAAAAATCGGTCCCATTTAGCTGGGCTAAACAGAGTATTTAAGATATCTGTAGGGTGGTGGTGGTGGATAGTCGGGGACGTGTGGAAGAGGGAGTATTACGGAATGATGGAGAATAAGGTTGCAAGGTAGTAATAAGGGAGGATTGGTTGTTTGATGAAGGTTGCAGGGGTGGAGTTGAATTTGAGGAAGTTGGGTGGGTAGGAATGTCTTCTGGAGATTGATTCTCTGCTTGGGTGGGTAATGCACTAGTAGGCATTGAGGAGTGGGCAGTAGTTTCAGTGTTCGGAGCCGTGGTCAAAGGAGAGCCTGGGTTGGGGCTATTTGATAAAGGGGCTAGCCTCATAGCCTCTAATAAAGGGATTACATTCTCATTACTGGTCATGGGGAACCTGGATTATGTAAATAGGCCTATTCGGTCCACCTCCTTTCGCTACTGAAGGTAAGGGCTAGATTAGTCAGGAGTACCGTGCCCATAGTTCCCGCTGGCCGTTCAGGACTGGCACTAGGTCAGCCTTTCATCCTCTCAGCACGGCTCTCACACCTTAGGAAGTAGATAGCAGAAGGGGATGGAGAAGAGACGGAAACAAAAGCTGGAGAAAAAAAAAGAAAGAAAAAAGACCATGCAAAATTAGTTGAGTCGAGGGCTGAGGCCCTAGGCAGGGGAGATCCCTGTATTGGGTCTCAGTCTTCGTCTCCTAAGCCCCCCACGAACAACGGGCAAGGGATTGGGGGGGGTATAGGGGAGGGTGTAGGAACATCTTGAGGTGGAGGGGGAGGGGCAGAGCGAGTGACATTACTGGAGTAGGGAGTATAAGAGAAACCTTGTCGGCGTGCTTCCTGTCTGGCTTCATGTAGAGTGAGACCGTTTTTGTATCTGAGAGCTGCTACCTCAGACTTGAACTTGTAAGTGGGATAACCTCTATAAAATACATTATGGGGGCCGCCGCAGTTAGCACATGTGCGTGTTTTTGCAGGGCAGTTTGATCTGTTATGACTGGGTTGGGCACAAAGGGGGCATTGGTCTGGGGAGCGGCAGTGTTTGGCAGGATGTCCAAATTGCAAACAGTTTTGACAATGATGGGGAGAAGGTTGGTATGGTTGAACATGGAGGGATTGTCCACCAATGTAGATACGAATGGGAAGGTTATGTGTACTGAAAGTAATTTTGGCAATATTGGTGGGTTTCTTACAATGACCTCTAGGAGGAATGGAGTAGCAATGTACTGATATTACATCCTGGTCTTTGAGGCAGCTGAGCAAGTCTTCTCCAAAATCTGACCAATCTTTGGTATCAACTGGGCAGTTTGCTGGGGAGATAGAGACAGTTCCAGTACAAGTATTAAGAGTTGGATGAGGTTCTGCAGGGATGGGGTTGCCAGAGATATCAGTTAGTTTTGATAATGCTATAGCTTCAGCTTCAGATCTGACTGTTACGAGATCGGAGCAATCACGTTGGGTACGGAAAGGAACTCTGCCTACATGTTTTTGGAGACACTGTTGAAAGAGAAGAGTGTTGCCTGAATAAGGAGCTGTGGGGGGGATCACGAAAAATCGGTCCCATTTAGATGGGCTAAATAGAGTAGTTAAGATTATTATAGGGTTGGTGGTGGTAGAAGGACGGGGGAGTGTGAAAGTGGGAGTGTTGTTGAGGGGGGTAGTATTACAGAGAGATGAAGAATAAGACTGTAAGGTAGTAATAAGGGAGGTTGGGGTGTTTGATGAAGAAGATTGTAGGGAAGTTGGGAGGGTAGGAATGTCTTCTGGAGATTGAGTCTCTGCTTGGGTGGCTAATGCACTAGTAGGCACTGAGGAGTGGGTAGTAGTTTCAGTGTTTGGAGTCGTGGTCAAAGGAGAGCCTGGGGTCGGGTTATGTAAAGGGAAATAAACTGTCCACCCCCCAGTGCCCTGTACGGGGGTAAGGGATAGACAACTAAATCGGGTGTACCATGCCCATGGTTCCCGCAGGCCGTTCAGGACTGGCACAAGGTCAGCCTTTCATCCTTTCAGCACAGCTTCTACACCTTAGGAAGTAGATAGTAGAAGGGATTGGAGAAGGGATGGAAACAAAAAGCTGGAGGGGGAAAAGACCATACAAAATTAGTCGAGAAGGAAGGGTGAAGAGGATTTGGGTCTCAGTCTCCGTCTCACGAAACAACTGGCAAGGGATTGGGGGGGTCAGGAAGAGGAAGAGGAAGAGGAAGAGGAAGAGAAGAGAAGAGAAGAGGAAGAGGAGAAAGGAAGAAGAAGAGAGGAGGAGAGAAAGAAAGAGAAAGAGGAAGAGAAAGAGAAAGAGGAGAGAAAGAGAAGAAGAGAAGAGAAGAGGAAGAAGTAAAACATGTTAGTTTTGAGGTTGAGGAATTTATATTTTCATATAACCTTTGCCTGTATTGGTCAGAATGACAAAGAAATCGTTAACGGTAGGGAAAAATGATTAACTACACTTGATGTCAGAGATTAAGAAAATGTAATGGCACAGACTATCCACAGTTATCAATGGGGGTCTTGGGGGGAAGTCTGGTGCGACAGGTAAGTGAGGAGGAGTAGTAGTAGAGATTTGAGAATCTTGATTTGGAATGGCAACGGGTCTGTGTGGTCAATTCATAACCAATTGCCTATACTTTTACTTTCATAATTTGCAATGGAAAACAAAATATTGATGCATATTACATTTTGAAGAACTGAAACAAGAAATAATAATTGCATGATTGGATGGCTGTGTGAAACTGAAAAAAATTACTATATTTTCATCAATGATATATATATAGTGCTATATGAGGTTGATGTCTAGCACAATCATTTGTCATAACCATTCATCAGTGATAAAGAAAAAAAGATAAAAGGGAGAAAGACCAAGAATAGAGATGTTTATACATGAAATTGTTAATATTTAAACAAATAAACCTACCATACGGAGTTGAAAAAGGTAAAAGTGAGTTAATGATAAGGTCACTGTGTTAAATGTTATAGGTCAATGAGCATATAGGTAATGAAAGAGTTTAAGAGGGGTAGCTACTGGAATAAGGTAGGGATTAGTAAAAGGGGGAGTGGTTAAGGGTGATTAGATCAAATGGAGGGTATCTATGCATTTGAGGAAGGAGGAAGATTGCATGAGGAACAAGGTAAAATATTTGTTATGCAGCAATCAATGTTAATAAGGGTAGAAATGGGTACTGGAGAAGTAGGTGAAGAAGAACCTGGGAAGTAAAGCAAGGGATCAGGGGAAAAAGGTGAAGTGTCAGGAAGATTATCAGGAGGGAGCAGAGAGATTAATAGGGAAAGAAGGTGGGATGGTGCAGATGGAGAAGGGGAGGATAGGGTGTACTGAGAAGCTGTGGGATGAAGAGGGGCAGAGGGATCATGAGGAGGAGGTGGATGGATGTCAGTAGGAGAGAATTTGGTAGAAGAGGGGGTGGAATGTTTAGATTGCCTGGTACGACAGGTAAAGTGAGGAGTAAGAGGCACTAGGGAAGTAGTAGAGATTTGAGAATCTTGATTTGGAATGGCAACAGGATTTGACTGTGAGAGAGAGAGGGCAGGATGGTAAAGGATAGAGGAAAAAGATACTGGGGGAGATGCAGATACTTCTTGGGAAGAAGGGTGAAGAGAGAAGTGAACGACAGCATCAGAATGGGTAAAGAGAGAAAAACCTTGCTGGCCTACTTCCCATCTGGCCTCTTATAGAGTGAGGCCTAGTTTAAATCAGAGAAATACTACTTCAGACTCAAACTGTTAGGTAGGGCAGCTCCTATAAAATACATCATGGGAACCACCTTAGGAAGTGGACAGAAGGGATTGGAGAAGAGAAAGTAAAGAAAAAGGGAAAGAAAACACGATACAAAATTGGCTGAGCTGATGGCTGAGGCTCAAAGTAGGGGCAATCCCAAACATAGAGCTTTAGTCCCCATCTCACATGCCCCTCCAACCCCCTATGATCACAACAGGCATGGGATTGTTGGGGTATATACATGTAACAATGGTAAAGGTAGCAAAAAAAGTTCTCATTTCATCAAAATTCTAAATACTTTTACTATAAACTTTAATAGGAAACTGTCGAGACTTTTTTCCATTTGTATTTACTTTTTTCTTAGGCACAATCATTTCAGTCTTTCTTCTTTTCATTGCTCAGTTCTGTAAAGCAAATCTCCCTCCAAACAGGGCTTAAATCTCAGGATGAAAGGCCACTTCACTTGAAAGCCTAATATACAAACTATGTGAATTCCTGCATGAATTTGGCAATAAGAAGAGGAATTACAGAAGAATTTATTATCACTGAAAATGTACATTCTAAATTTTTTGATGGTGCTAGAGCTTACAATGCAGCTCGCAGTTCACAGGAGAGGGAGAGAATTAACATAAAAGCTCTGTGATGTTTTCAGCTCACCACATGAATTAAATGAAACAATAGATATGACAACATTTCTTGCACCGAGTTATGCACACAATTTTTATATACAACTGGCGATACCTTGATGTAATATTCTAAATCAGTGGTGATCGCCATGGCCATGACCATGTCCACCACCAAGGGAACGTTCAATGGCAACAGTTGCAACAGCTGCAATCAGGCCCAATTTGAAGCCTCTGAAGAATGCCAGCCTTAAGCGGGGTCCATGGGATCCAAACTGTGTGGTGTCGTAACGCCAGACTTCATTTCTGTGTGGAAGGATACAATGATGAAAAAAATGGTTTACTTAACCCAATCAGCCTGGATGGCAAGAATACAGTCCATACCGACTGCAATATTAGATTATTATCTTTATACATAGTTGTCTAAAAATGTTTAGTCACCAAAGAATCAATTATTAGTCCTATCTATCTCACCTCTTTACCTTTTTCCTTGAGTTTTGAAAAGCCCTTTTTTTTTTTTTTTAAGAAGAAGAGGTAGTAGTAGTTTGATAACATCATCATAATCATACCTATCAATAATAATAATAAAAGTATCAATATTAATAGTAGTAAATAGAAAAAAATTATTTTTCTGGCATATTCAAGGAATGGGGAAATCAGACCCGGTCACAAATTCTATTAATTGACAAGTTATTTATGCTTAAATGTTGCTATTTCTCAAAAGAAAATATAAGTAAAGTTGATAATTACAAATGAAAGTTACAATATCTCTTATATGTTCGGATGCATTTTACCAATTTACCAATTTCATGCAAATAGAAGACTGTTAGATTGCTGTACAACAAATCTATTTGGACTTGAATTAGTGTATCTATTAGTAAAGAAAGATGTATGTAAAATATAATTTCATAACTTTACATTGAGTAAGAAAAATGCTTTTTTTTTATAATAAATTCATTAACTATACAGCATTTAAGACCAAAAGCGATATGGACTACTTAGATAAAATAGCTGATAAGTGATTTATGATTCTGTTACAAGTCTGAAAAACTCTTGAGCCAGCTCACTTTTGACACAAACTTATAGTAAAACATAGGAGTTTATAATGAAGACAAATGTACATTTTCTACGCTTATGACCACAGCATAAGAGATAGCATCTACAATATGTAGGGGCCCTGGTAATAAATGCTGTCATTTTGTTATTCCTTTCCTAGCTTAGAACTGCTGGCAGAAAGAAAGACAAATAATTCACTAATTCTATTTCTTGGGTTAAGGTATACAAAAGGACCACAATAAGATCATAGCATTGTATGTAATGAAAAACTGCATTCATGCAGTGTGGTGACTAAATCCCCATGCACCTCCAGCAACTAAGTCCGGCCTTCCTCACCTTGCAGTGAACAATTTAGCTGCGCAGTAATCCAACATAAAATAGGGAATATTTGGCAAATGGGTGGGGATCCGGGTTCGATAAGGTTCGTAAAATGCAGTGCTGAATCTTACGTGGCCAAATCTTGACTCAGGATTTTCTATTTTCCACTTTCTTTATCATATGAAATGTGATTATTGGCTCAGGATTTTCATATTCAACTTCTGTTATTAAAAATGCCTGTTAGGAGGGCAATCAATATATATCACATATTTCTCTACAAAATATTATTTTTCAGTGGTAAATAGATGCATTAGTCTTAGAAAGAATTACAATGCACTGTACTATTATTGTATTTCTGTATTCCAATTTATATGAAATGATGTCAAAATACATAACAATTAAATGTTCCTTTCTTATACATATGAGGTGACTAATCATATTACATACACAATATTTTTATTATGCATGTGCAACCCTTTTATGGGAAGTTTGACAGTTCTTTTGTTACAGTCCTCATTGATCTTTCCAAAGGTGAATTATGTTTACAGTGCTACCTGTGTTTCCAAATTCTTTCCCAACTATGCGCTGAAAACAATCTCTTACCGAAATCATTATAATACAAGGGCTAACATTTAACTCAGTGAAATAATATTACTGTGTTCCAGCTGTAGAATGTTGTTAGCGGTTCATCACTTCCCAGCCACCGTCACCTCAACAACGAGGGAAACCGATAGGGAAACATGGCAACTAGGAGGGGGTCCCAGGGCAGAACCCTTGATAAGGAAATACAGTGGCCAGGAGGGGGTCCAGGAGTATAAATCCTGAGTGACAAAGGTTTTTGGTTCATACAGCAGTCTTTCTGGCAGTTTTGTGTGTTTATGATGGGGTTCACCCCTTCATTCATTCGCACAACCCTTTGTCAAATCTTCAGTGACCAAATCTTATCTTGGGTTTTTCTATTTTCCACTTTCTTTATAATATGAAATACAACTCTTTTGCTCTTTAAAATGTCTGCTGTGAGCAAAATTATCCCCCCCCCTGCCCCCAATTCCCCACAGGATCCCTCCCCTGGAATCAGGGACTTAGTTTCTAATGGAAGCAGTCCTGCTGTAAACCTTTACCAATTCTTGTAATGCATTTTATTTCCCAATTTTCCCAATCACTTACCGAAGCCATGGATCCTTCAAGCCATGAGAGGCCAAGGCCCTCTGTACTTGCACTAATTCTGGTGCATTTTCCACTTTGTACTTCCGCCAGTCAGGAATAGTGTAGTTGGCCGCACCTCCTCCCATCTGCAGTCGAGAGAAAGGTATTCAGTTCTTCAAACTCTCAAAACTTCTTGTATCGAACACACAAAACATAGTACTAAACTACCATAACATCATAAATATTATGTATCAGATGCATCTTTTTTGAGGGGCTTCAGATTAGATTGAGGCTACAGGAGAGCTGCTATTTTCATGATAAATCACCAAGGATGTTTACAAGGTCTATAATATGTGCTGGCAAAAGTGTAAAAAAAAACACTTGGATAGAAAGTGCATTGACCATACTAAATATACATAATGTATGTGTATATGTATGTTATATATATATATAATATATATATATATATTATATATATATATATATATATTATATATATATATATATATATATGCACATATATATATATATATAAATAATACATATATATATGGGGGGCGGGGGGCATGCACATGTGGGTGTGGATGGGTGTGGATGGGGTGTGGTGTGTGGTGTGTGTGTGTGTGTGTGTGTGTGTGTGTGTGTGTGTGTGTGTGTGTGTGTGTGTGTGTGTGTGTGTGTGTGTGTGTGTGTGTGTGTGTGTGTGTGTGTGTGTGTGTGTGTGTGTGTGTGTGTGTGTGCGTGTGTGGTAGGTGTGTGTGTGCATGTAGGTGTGTGTGTGTCATGTGTGTGTGTGTCATGTAGGTGTGTGTGTGTGTCATGTAGGTGTGTGTGTGTGTCATGTAGGTGTGTGTGTGTGTCATGTAGGTGTGTGTGTGTGTCATGTAGGTGTGTGTGTGTGTCATGTAGGTGTGTGTGTGTGTCATGTAGGGTGTGTGTGTGTCATGTAGGTGTGTGTGTGTGCATGTAGGTGTGTGTGTGCATGTAGTGTGTGTGTGTGCATGTAGGTGTGTGTGTGTGTGTAGGTGTGTGTGTGTGCATGTAGGTGTGTGTGTGTGCATGTAGGTGTGTGTGTGTGCATGTAGGTGTGTGTGTGTGCATGTAGGTGTGTGTGTGTGTGCATGTAGGTGTGTGTGTGTGTGTGTGCATGTAGGTGTGTGTGTGTGTGCATGTAGTGTGTGTGTGTGTGTGCATGTATGTGTGTGTGTGTGTGTGTGTGTGTGTGTGCATGTAGGTGTGTGTGTGTGTGTGCATGTAGGTGTGTGTGTGTGTGTGCATGTAGGTGTGTGTGTGTGTGCATGTAGGTGTTGTGTGTGTGTGCATGTAGTGTGTGTGTGTGTGTGCATGTGTGTGTGTGTGTGTGGCATGTAGGTGTGTGTGTGTGTGTGTGTGTGTGTGTGTGTGCATGTGTGTGTGTGTGTGTGCATGTGTGTGTGTGTGTGTGTGCATGTAGGTGTGTGTGTGTGTGTGCATGTAGGTGTGTGTGTGTGTGTGCATGTAGGTGTGTGTGTGTGTGTGCATGTAGGTGTGTGTGTGTGTGCATGTAGGTGTGTGTGTGTGTGTGCATGTAGTGTGTGTGTGTGTGTGTGCATGTGTGTGTGTGTGTGTGCATGTAGGTGTGTGTGTGTGTGTGCATGTGTGTGTGTGTGTGTGTGCATGTAGGTGTGTGTGTGTGTGCATGTAGGTGTGTGTGTGTGTGCATGTGTGTGTGTGTGTGTGTAGGTGTGTGTGTGTGTGTGCATGTATGTGTGTGTGTGTGTGTGTGTGCATGTGTGTGTGTGTGTGTGTGCATGTATGTGTGTGTGTGTGTGTGTGCATGTAGGTGGTGTGTGTGTGTGTGCATGTAGGTGTGTGTGTGTGTGTGCATGTATGTAGGTGTGTGTGTGTGCATGTGTGTGTGTAGGTGTGTGTGTGTGCATGTGTGTGTGTGTGTGGCATGTAGGTGTGTGTGTGTGCATGTAGGTGTGTGTGTGTGTGTAGGTGTGTGTGTGTGCATGTAGGTGTGTGTGTGTGCATGTAGGTGTGTGTGTGTGCATGTAGCGTGTGTGTGGTGCATGTAGGTGTGTGTGTGTGCATGTAGGTGTGGTGTGTGTGCATGTAGGTGTGTGTGTGTGCATGTAGGTGTGTGTGTGTGCATGTAGGTGTGTGTGTGTGCATGTAGGTGTGTGTGTGTGCATGTAGGTGTGTGTGTGTGCATGTAGGTGTGTGTGTGTGCATGTAGGTGTGTGTGTGTGCATGTAGGTGTGTGTGTGTGCATGTAGTGTGTGTGTGTGCATGTAGGTGTGTGTGTGTGCATGTAGGTATGTGTGTGTGCATGTAGGTGTGTGTGGAAGGGCTGTGGGTGTAGGTGTGTGTGGATGGGCTGTGGGTGTGGGTGTGGTTGTGCTTGTGTGTGTCCGTGTAATGTATAAATGTTATTTGATGTTTTAAGTGTAACAGTTTTCTAAACATGGATATATGCTTAATAAAAAGTCATCCTTAACCCACTAACGACGGGTGTCCCGTATACGAGAAACCCCCAAAAATAAACATTGCTGGGTATCACTACAGTGTGACGCTGTATTGGGGCTTGCGCTCCGACGCAGCAGCAGGCTTCGGCCGGTGGGCGGGCAGAGTCTGGAGCAGCCCTGCCCGCCAATTTTGTAGCCGCCAGGAATCTTATATTTAATGGGTTAATGCTATCTTGGAGGACTTCTCTGAAATTTCAGGCCTAATGTTCCCTGCAAATCTTGATATCTAATGGATCACTCCATGTGATGAGTGTTCAATCCAGACCTATTACAAATTGCCAGCATAAACAACCCATCAAACAATTGGGTAATTTTCCATTCATAAATTTCATAGGGAAGCCACACAGAGACAATACATCAGGTGATAAAACATTACAATTTACATTTACAGATAATATAACATGTGATTTACATTTTACTTTCTAAAAATAATGTGTTGTACATTGGTAAATTTAACAAAAACTCTATCGCCAAGCTGTGCCACTGTTGCCCCCCCACCATTCTTCAATACAATTTTCTCCATTGATAATAACGGTATTTTATAGGGTATAAAATCCACGTTTTCCAGGAGCTGCAGTAACCTTACACCTCCAGCGCCATGACAAAATGACACAGAAGTCATTAAGAGCAATGGAAAATTGGACAGATTTATAGTAAATGACATATGCATGAGAAATCAAATGAGCCAATTAGATTTGTGGGTGAACATGACGTCAACATAGATACCCAATTGGACCAATCAGAAAAAGAATAGATCATTATGTGATAATAGAAGCTGGGCCTAGAAGCAGCAATATGAAATTAAAAACAAAGAGAAGAAAGCAGTGTAACTTTACTATATGAGACAACAGAAGGATATATTGGTCAATAAGCATAACAAGGTGGGGGCTTACTTTCGAAACACTTTTAATATCTATCTGCAGGATGTCCACTGATTTCAACGAATCTTGATGTTATTTCTTGTGCAAATGCTTCACTGATGAGAGCTGAGTACCACTTCCATCGACAATCTTAATTTGTTAGTCCCGATAACAGGGGAGGGCATGAAGTATATCAGGGAAATTATGGGGTAAAACAGGCTTAAAAAAGAATAGTGAACAAAAACGCATAAAACTAGCACAAAAAACGCTAAAAATCGGCTAATGAAACTCTACAGACATGTCCACTATTTTTTAAAGTCTCCGCACTGATGCGCCAAAATTAAAAAAACTCTAAGGGAATCCAACCCCTTTCAGCAAAATCTACGGGATTTCACACCTTCCAAACACAAAAAAACCATCTTAACCCATAACCCAACCTAACCTAGCAATTTACAGCGCCATGACTAGGGCTGTCATCTCCTTTGTAATTTAACCCGGGACGTCTTGGGTAAAAGGCTGAACGTGATGAGTTCGCGTCCAGGTTTTGGTGCCTGACGTCATCGTTCCTAGAGGCGGAGCCCATCTCCTGGTCAAGAACAAGCCCAGCCCCCTTGCTTCAGCGCATGCGTGACAGTGTTTCTTCCCCAGGGCCCTTCACTGAGTGTTAGATCAGGTGCCAGTTAGAATAAATTATTTTTGATTAAAGCAAGAAACAAATCGCTAAACAGGCAACTGTCATCGGTGCTTATTGTACTCTTACAACTTTCATATCTCTTTGCAATAGTACTTCAAGAGGAAAAAAAAAAAAAAAAAAAAAAAAAAAAAAAAAAAAAAAAAAAAAAAAAAAAAAAATGCAAACACCATGGAAATTTACATTATTTCCAGTCATAAACACTTTGTCCCAAAAAGAATCCGTCGGCTTCAGCTTCGTGTATATAAAGCTTATTACTTTCATAAAAACAAAACGTTTTATATGTTGTATATACCTTATAAAAAGGAGTTATATTTTTAGATTATCCGTGAATATTATTTTGACTGCAGGTCTTCAAAAATCGAGTATTTATCATATGATTGCATTCAGACACTGCTCGAAATCGCTAATACCGCGCAAACAGCAAGGTGCGATGAAGGCATATTTCCTATCATCAAGAGTGAAAATACCTTGCATTTAATCACTTGATATATTTGAGTAATTGTATGGCTGTTGCTACGTGTTCATTGTAACTGACATTAAATAAATGCAGGCAGGGGTAAGTGAAAATATGTAGATAATAAATATAAAGAATATTACTGACTGAATAGAGAGAGAGAGGTAGAGAGAGAGAGAGAGAGAGAGAGAGAGAGAGAGAGAGAGAGAGAGAGAGAGAGAGAGAGAGAGAGAGAGAGAGAGAGAGAGAGAGAGAGAGAGAGAGAGAGAGAGAGAGAGAGAGAGAGACTGATGGAGGGAGAGAGAGAGAAAGACAAAGTCAAAAGACTTATTCCATTATTTGCAATGGTTCTTCTTTGTTCATATGTACAATAATACAAACTAAATGAAGATAATATCAAGTTTATTCGTAGGGGAATTATAAAATAAGATAAAATAAATTGGCCACAGCATTAGTACATAGTATGGCTTTTCATTTAATTATTAGATGCCATTGACAATTCAAAAGAAACTTCAATTTCCTTTTAAAAGTACTTAGATTAGAGATGTTTCTAATATTTTGTGGTAGGTTAATCCAGGTACTGGATCCTCGTACCTGTTTCCGTGTATAACCTCTTTATGAGCAGAGAGTTAATATGTCTGGTTTGAATGCCTGTTTTGTTACCAATTACTTGTAGGTGCATAAACCAATGAGGATAATATTCACTCTATATGAATTTATGAATGGATATGCCTATGCCCTATTGACATTTTGATTGAATGTTCAACCAGTTTCGTGTAGGGGTTATATAGTCATATTTATTTCCGAGAGAGAGATAGAGAGAGAGAGAGAGAGAGAGGAGAGAGAGAGGAGAGAGAGAGAGAGAGAGAGAGAGAGAGAGAGAGAGAGAGAGAGAGAGAGGAGAGAGAGAGAGAGAGAGGGGGAGAGAGAGGGAGAGAGGGAGAGAGGGAGAGAGAGAGAGAGAGAGAGAAGACAGACAGACAGACAGAAAGACAGACTGACAGACAGAGACTGAGAGACAGGAGAGGGGAGAGGAGAGGGAGAAGGAGAGGGAGAGGGAGAGGGAGAGGGAGGGAGAGAGAGAGGAGAGGGAGAGAGAGAGAGAGAGAGAGAGAAGAGAGAGAGAGAGAGAGAGAGAGAGTGGAGGGAGACAGAGAGAGAGAGTGAGAGGAGAGTGCAGGAGAGAGAGAGAGTGGAGGGGAGCAGAGAGAGAGAGTGGAGGGGAGCAGAGAGAGAGAGGAGAGGGGAGGGGGAGAGCAGGGAGCAGAGAGAGTGAGGAGGGGAGAGAGAGAGAGGAGAGGGAGGGGAGCAGAGAGAGAGTGGAGGGAGCAGAGAGAGAGAGTGGAGGAGAAGAGAGAGAGAGGAGAGAGCAGAGAGAGAGAGTGGAGGGGAGCAGAGAGAGAGAGAGGAGAGAGAGAGTGGAGGGGAGCAGAGAGAGAGAGAGAGAGAGAGTGGGAGAGAGAGAGAGAGAGAGGGGAGCAGAGAGAGAGAGGAGCAGAGAGAGAGAGGAGCGAGAGAGAGAGAGAGGAGAGCAGAGAGAGAGAGAGAGAGCAGGAGAGAGAGAGAGAGGAGAGCAGAGAGAGAGAGAGGAGGTGAGCAGAGAGAGAGAGAGGAGGTGAGCAGAGAGGAGGGAGAGAGAGAGAGAGAGAGAGAGAGAGAGAGAGAGAGAGAGAGAGAGAGAGAGAGAGAGAGGAGAGAGAAGAGGAGAGAGAGAGAGGAGAGAGGAGGTGGAGGGAGGGAGGGAGGGAGAGGGAGAGAGGAGAGAGAGTGAGAGAGTGAGAGAGAGAGAGAGAGAGAGAGAGAGAGAGAGAGAGAGAGAGAGAGAGAGAGAGAGAGAGAGAGAGAGAGAGAGAGAGAGAGAGAGAGAGAGAGAGAGAGAGAGTGAGAGAGATAGAGGAGGTGAGCAGAGAGAGATAGAGAGTGAGAGAGAGAGAGAGGGGAGAGAGAGAGAGAGAGAGAGAGAGGGAGGGGAGCAGAGAGAGAGAGAGAAGAGAGAGAGAGAGAGAGAGAGAGAGAGAGAGAGAGAGAGAGAGAGAAGAGAGAGAGAGAGAGAGAAGAGGGAGGAGCGAGAAAGAGGAGGAGAGAGAGAGAGAGAGAGAGAGAGAGAGTTTCTAGACAGAAGTGTAGGACAGTTTCGCCGCACATTTTGCACCCTGCAGCGGCAATCTGTGACGTCACTCCCAAACATGGGACGTCCGGGGTTTGGAAAAAAAAGATGACAGCCTTGGTGTGCCTTTCGGGAACCGCCTGAAGACGTAACAGTCAATTTTCCTTCGCTTCTTTCGCTTTGTAGATCCCTTCATTTTTATCACTTTATTCGGGATTTGGGGTGGTAATTGTTGAAGACCGCGACGCACCCTCGCAGAGACTAAAATCGATGAAATCCTATGATTTCATAGATTTTTGGCGTTGTTTCTTTTGCGAATGAATCGTTCAGGAGATCAAGTACCATTTCTCCATCGACGATCTTGATTTGATAGTCCCGTTAGCAGGGGAGGGCATGACGTATATCAGGGAAAATATGGGGTAAAACAAGCTTAAATAAGAAGAATAACGATCAAAAATGCGTAAAACTAGCACAAAAAGCGCTTAAAATTGGCCAATGAAACTCTACGGATGTAACCGCCATCTTTGAAAGTTTACGGACTGACGCGAAATAAATAAAAAACTCTACGGGAACCCAACCCACATTTCGGTAAAACTCTACGGGAATTCACACGTTCCAACCCCCAAAAACGTATTGACCAATAAACGAACCTAATATATCAATATAAATTGCCGTGACTAGGCGTGCCCTTTGGGCACTGCCCGAGGGGAGGGTTGATGGGGGGCAAGCCCCCCAGCACCCCCCAGGACACATTCTCTCCACCACGGTATGTACGGCAAGACAGTGCTGCCTTCACACCAAATACCTTTATATCCGGAAACGTGAAACTTTCGTTTCTTTGTACTGTTGGTATTGATTCGATTTTAATCACCTTTTTCTTCCTTTGGAGCTCTTGATGGGCTCAGATATAAAACTGGGATGGTTACTGAAGTCTAATTATTCTTCGATGCCAATGTAAAGGTCTTAAAAAGAACCCAGAATCAACACAACACTGTAAATGCAACATTTCTCACCGGCTTTCAATCTCGAAATGAGTGGGTTGGTGAGGTGTCAACCTGTGGCTGGCGCAAGAAAGTGTGAAACACTCGATGCGCAGGATTCGATTTGAGGGTATAGATAAATATAAAAATATGCAAATGAAGTATAACATTACTAAAAGACTTTAAAGGTATAAATGCGTACCAGCAGACACAGATAATTAGCCAAATATCGTTTTGACAAGCGCGTAATCATACACGGACTAGTTCGCGAATGAACGTGTTTTTCCTAGCAAGGTAAACAAGATCAACTTAGAATTTGAAAGGCGGTCGCGCATTATATTTTCGTCATTTAGCGGTGACTATAAGGCTGGTGCATCTTAAACTATACGCTATCCCCTTCAATTTTTCCCGCTCTATAAGATAGCGGTGTCCATTTTCCTTTCTCTACGCGCGTCGCGGTCTTCAGCCTCTACCTTTGGGGTAATTGATGACCTCAGAAATAAGACTGCGATAGTTATTAAGGCCTTTTTATAGAAAATGGAAATACAGAAAACTAGACACGTATAGACAACGAGTTTATAGAAAATGCAGACTTAAACAAACGACTCTGCCGCAGAAGGTCGATTTTGACTTTGTCTCTGCACGTTTTTTTCCATTTAATGGTAAATGTAAGTCCGGCGCAACTTATACTAAGTTTCATCCTACTATATTTTTTCCGCTCTATAACATGGCGGTGTCCATTTCTCTCTATCTACTTGCGTCCATCTCCCTAACCTCTGGAAAAGCCATCAATTCCAGTATGGCCCAACACTTTTACGAGTAACCAATACGATTACTATCGCTCGTTTGCAGTAGAAACGGGAGCAAAAATCGGTAATTTTCTATATTACGTCCGCATGACCGATATCGACGATATTGGTATCGTTGGATTCCTCTCACTCTATACAATGCAAATAGATAGGTTTTATTGCGTGCTAACCCCCCGTTAGCGACAAACTTGGTCCCGATTGCGGGGGCGACGATGTCGGAGCGCCGGACGTAATGTAGAAAATTACCCTAATAATTTAACCTCATAGTTATTCACATGACTTTCCATTGCAGGGGGCTGCACCCCCTGCGACCCCCCCCTGGGGGGCTGCCGCCCCCAACCCCCGCCGAGGAAACAAAACCTCCACCACGTATTCACGGCAGGATAGAGCGCACACGAACTAGATGCGGAGCCGATAACCTACAATAACCAAGGAATTTTTAAGGTACTAACCTGATTTATTAATGCCGCTAATTACTAGGGAGGGTGCTCCTTTGCCGCAAAATGTGAAGGAGGCAAGGTGCTTTGAGATTGCGCAAAGAAAGAGCCCACGAACATCGAAGCAGACCAGTCACACCTCTGCCTCTTCTGCTTCCTGACTGCCACGGCCCTATCACACCTGAATCTTTTCTTCTTCAGGTCTAGGCGTGCTGGCTGCCCGCACCTGCCGCAATCTTTCTCACGACGAAGGAGGCCGTGGCGGAAGCACATATCTAGCATTTTTTCTTGGCTAATGGCAATCTAGCGCAGAAAATCCGTCTCGGAGTACGAGCACCCTCCACACTCGGCCATCGCAGTGACTATGACTGACTTCTGAACGCGACGGTTATTTCGGTTAGGAATACGAATGTCGTTATTCCAGAGGAAGGGAAAC
>NW_020868757.1:112952-115504 GCF_003789085.1 Penaeus vannamei
GGNCGAGAGGGAGAGGGAGAGAGAGAGAGAGAGAGAGATGGGATGGGGTGAGGGTTGGGATAGGCTAAAGTCTTTTTGTATTTTTGTTTTAATATGTTTTCTCCTGGATCTATATATTCAATTTGCAGTTTATTCATATTTTCTTCAGTGCCACCATAATGAAAAAATAGCTTGATAAATTCAAGTGATAAAGAAGGAGGAAATGTTATTTTGTGATAAAATCAGGTCTGTTTTTGGTGTACATGTGACTCACCTCAGGATATAATCCTGTATGTTTGAGAATAAAATCTGGCATCCATGTTTGTACAGCAGCACAGCAATAGTCAATTATTCCAAGATTTTTCTTTTTTTCTAGAAAATATGCAGTCTATGTTAGAAATCAAGAAGTAAACAATTTCTAAAGAAATCCCACTTGATAAAAACAAAATCATTTAGTTGATATAACAGATGTTGATATTATTTAGGTAAAATTTCATATCCAGATGGAGTGTCCATTTGAATATCCATGAAGACTGACTGATTTCAAGGTTTAAAAATGCTTTTTTTCAAAAGCAAGAAAAGGCTAAAGCTCATCATGATTGCATTAATATAACCTTTGCAAATAGTTTCTCTGTTTATTTATATTATTGAAATAACCAATCCTTCATATATACAGTTACTATATAATATAAATGTACATCCTTGCCCCGGTCATCAGAATTACAGACATCACATCATTACATCACAAAATTCTCAATGCACACTGCCACAGCAAATGTTGGAGGGCAGCTGCAAGACCCTTTTAAAGTAGATAAAATGCAATTATATGAAACACTTTAGAAATAATACAATGAAATATACACTAAAGTGAAATTAAAGAGCTGTCTGCATCTTTTTTCAAGTAATATAATGGAATACAAAATAATAATAATAATGATATAAGTAATCAATGCATTAAAAAGATCACCTCTCAATTATGCCTTCTAAAGAAGGAAATATGTGGTATCATGTCACACTAACCTTCATCACATTTTCTTGATATGAAATCTACTTGATAACAGGTTCTGAAGACTGTAGGTAAAAGCAACTCAACGATGTTGCATTAAAAATTCATTATAATGATTTCAATTAGACCAAATAACTTGGCATACTAACCTCCACTCTTAACTGTGCCTGAATCATTATGATGAACCCCACTTTGAATACTCACCTATAACGTGAAATACTTTATAAAACTGTCCAAGGCAATAGCAGTCCAAAGCATTGTACAAAACCCCCATTATTACACAATAATGCAATAATTGTTCTAAAAAAACAGAGTATTGTTTAAAGCAAAAAAAAAAGTATTCCAGGTTCCCTGATGGTACTAAGCAATCCTTGTCTATTGTCTACCACACAGAACAGACCTGAAAATATTGCATTTCCTCAATACTAGACAATGTAAATACAAAAGGATTTGTGTAGTACTTCACTAAATTTCTCTAAGGGGATGTATTATTCTTCCATTATGCTAGACTTGCTTGATAATTGCATACCTAAACTCTAATCATAAAATGCATCAAGCAAATCTAAAATTCTATATATTACTCAAGCAGGCAGATGTTTAAATGCATTTTATTTGCCTATATTGTCTTTTTTACATTACATGATATTGACAAACAGGTTGAGACTTAACCAGATTACAACAAAGCTAACCAAATCAAGTGGAATGTGAAAAGCAGCAACTATGATGTATAAACAAAACAGTATGTAAGGGTTGCAAAATCCTTTGGAAACAAGTGGTAAAAATAGCTACCATGTATTGCACATTATAGTCATAGCAAAAAATGTAAGTACTCTTTTTTCTACATGCAAATGTCATGATGCATAAAGTGAAAATGAAAAATAGGAAATGAAAAATGTGAAAATAATAACAATAAGTTCATAATTAAATATGAAAATAATAATAACTAAAAATTAGTAATAATGATGCTGATTATGATTTTTTTTTTCAAAAAGTATGTTTTCCAATCAACTTTTACCATAAAAAATCCAAGTACTTAAACAACAAGTTAAAGACATAAAAATAACAACATTGATCCAAAAAATTAAGGAAAAAAATTACTGACATTCATGTACTCCCACTAAGTTATAAGGTATAGCTACGACTTTATGTAAGGTGTGTATATAGGTATATGCATATACATACATGTATGTATGTATATATATAAATATACATCTGTATGTATATATATATACACATCTGTACGTATGTATATATATATATGCATCTTTATGTATGTATGTATATATATACATATGTATGAATTTTTGTATGTGTTTGTATATATGTATGTATGTGAATTTGTATTTGTGTATGTATATGTTTGTATTTGTGTATGTATGTATATATATGTATATTAGTATATATATATATATATATATATATATATATATATATACATATATATTAGTTTTTTGTATTTATATGTATGTATGTATGTATGTATGTATGTATGTATGTATGTATTGTTTTTTTTTGTTTATGTATGTATTGTGTGTGTGTGTGTGTGTGTGTATATATATATATATAT
>NW_020868757.1:122085-127085 GCF_003789085.1 Penaeus vannamei
ACACACACACACACACACACACACACACACACACACACACACACACACACACACACACACACCACACAAGATATAAAGGGCTACTCTGTAACCACCACCTTTTGTGCCTCAATAAATTTCAGTCAGTAGAAAAATTATTAACTTAAGGCAAGGCAGGGAAATGTATGACTTGGGTTTCCATATCCATAAAGTTTTTAGTTTCAATTAAAGTAGTTCTTTGTGATGAAAAAAGAGATAACTTCATAATTTCTGTTTCTTCCCATTTCAGTGCGTGAAAGACTTTTGTATCATGCAAAATCAGGAAAACTTTCACCACAATCATTCTGATCTGGACAAAGCTTTATATACAAAATATTAATTCTGGCAGGCATAAAACATAACTACTGTTGGGGAGCAGACTACAAAATTACCTTTTTTTTCTTTTTTAAGTTCAGGTACTAACTTTGCCTCCATCATTGCGTATCAACTTTGATCACATAAATTTAAGGGGTGGAAAATAACTTGACTTGGCTCCCACAATTTTACAAGACACATATTGATACAACATGCGTATAAGAAAAACACATGCAATGCTTTATATCCTGTGTAACAAAAGTACAGTGCTAGTGACATGATAGTAAATCTTATTCCGCAAGTCTTCCTCGAAAAAAAAAAAGGTAGAAGGGATATTACTGAATCTTTGCATATGGCCTCTTAGATACTTCTTTGCATATATTTCAACTGACAAACAATACAAAAATTCATTTATATACATACATGTAAATATACATTTCTTTTAAAATATGTGAAGCATATACTGTGTGTCAATGAATGGTTAATAAAGTTTTAACCAATAATAATCATTAAAAAACTAAAATTATATCCAATAACTAAAGAAAATAAAATGATCACCACACCAATTCTAGAAATACAGGCGTCATCCACAACACACAGGACTTGAATGGGCACGTAAGCATGACCTGCTCACACTCATACACACAACACAGTCTCCCCTTGGTAAAATGCACTAACACAGAGGCTCTTTTATAAAAGAGACAAGTATCCTCTGCACAACTTACCTTCATGTAACAATTACCAATATTTTTTAGACTAAACCAAACACAATGGTCATAGTTGTGTTACTTTCTATGATAATAAAAAAATTAATCACTCAGGTAAAAACATCAAATGGTAAATGATTGATATAAAAATAAATATACTAATATATATGGGTTAAACCTGAATAAAAACTTTTAAATAAAATTGATCTTAGTAATAATGATAATATCAACAAGTTCTATGAATTATCTATTATAAACATGTTTAATAACAACCCCAGACAATCAATAACTATGTCAATCATAGTAGTAGTAGTAGTTGTAGTAGTAGTAGTAGTAGTAGTAGTAGTAGAAGTAATAATAATAATAATAATAATAATAATAATAATAATAATAATAATAATAATAATAATAATAATAATAATAATAATAATAATAATAATAATGACAATAATAATAACAATAATAATAATAATATAAAAGAGGTGATAATATCAATATAATAATAATGATGAAATAAAAACAACAGCAGCAGTAATAATAATAATAATAATAATAATAATAATAATAATAATAATAATAATAATAATAATAATAATAATAATAACCATAGCCATAACAACAATGATAACTATAAATATGATAACAGCAAAAATAACAAAAACAGTTATAAAAACTATCATCAAATTCATACAGGAATCGTAGAAATCAATCATTAACTGTGGTAACGACGATAACACTAACAAAATGCAAACCATAAGAAAATATCATCATAAAAATTAATAAATAAAATGACAATCATCATCACATCCGAATTTCCAATGTGATGTCTATTCCTAGAACTGCTGTTTTACCTGCTCCATCCAACATACAGACCAATAACACAGTGACTCTTGAGAATGTATGCAAGTAACATGATGGTAACACTGACCCTAGCAGTTACACTCAGATCACATTTTGTTTTCTTCACATTTTTTACTTATGGAGATCAAGTGAATCAGCCTGCTAACATATCACTTCAAATTTTAAAAAAATCTTTTTTCTTTTTCATTTTTCTTTTACTTACAGTACATATTTGGGAAAAGAAAGTTATCCTTCCAGCTACTTGTATATACATTAAATAATCCTAGCTCTATATTAAGAGTTGTAATTATGAGAAAAAGATTACAGAAAAATAGAAAGCAAGACAAAAAGAAAAATCAATTCAACAGAATTTAAAGAGCAGTATAGCTGACTGTTTTTTTGCAGGCAATCAGGCCCCAGTACAACCCAGGACTAACAATCCACTGTGACATGAATACAATGCTAGGCTGACCAAAAAGGCTTATCAGAGATCCACTTCTGTGAGTTCTTTAATAACTCTTTCCTTGCAGAGCCTTTTACTCTGTTTGTTCTTAATATACATCTCACACAATGGCTTTCATGCATTTGTGTATGCTCTGTACCAAGGAAGTATCCACAATATTCCTTTAATACTATAATCATTTATTTCCAGTTTTGTAACAGAAGAAAAAAATATAATATATAAATACGCACTATTCATAACTGTATTAACTTGGAATATGTTAAAAATTCTCAGAGCAAAATCATACAATCACTTTATATAGGATATGATTCATATAATTGTTTACCTATATCTTTATAAAATTCTAAGTTAACATAACTGATAGGGTGGCTTCACTGGGACATTATCTTCCACCTCTGTTCATGCAATCACCTATTGTCACCTACGTTGAATATGCATAAGTATATAGATAGCATTAGTATATGTACTCACACACACATGGTGAGAGAGAGAGAGAGAGAGAGAGAGAGAGAGAGAGAGTAAGGAATAAGGAGTAAGAAGNTTTCTCCATAAATATTGCAAATATGTTATGGTCGATATGCACAGATTTTGCTACAGCTGTGTGTTATCGCATTTTCTCCGTATCCTTTCCCTTATTTATCTGTTGCTATTATTCTTTCTCCTTGGCGAAGTCTCCAAAGTGTCGCGATAACCACCGAAGGAGGTGATGGTCGTTACTTAGTGTTTCTTTTTTGTTTTTCCTTCCCCTCTCTTCTTGGTTGTTTGGGTCGTTTGGATTGTCGAACTATCGGCTTGGTCTTCAGGTACTTCATTTGCATATTATCTTCTCTTCACTCTATGTCTGGGGCATGGCTTGGGGTCTCTTTCGGGGTATAGATACCCATGATTTTGGGGAGGAAACTCACTTGGGTCTTGACTTGGGTGATGACTTTGCCTCCGAATGTGGTCGCGACTGCTGTCCAGACTTCGGTCCTGACTTCGGTTCTGGTCGGTCCTTCACAGTTTAGAAATTATATTTGTGAATGTGCTCTCTCTCTCATGGATTTACCTTGCTTCTTGCCAGGTTTGCTGAGTTTGTGTTTCTTCACAAAAAATGTTTTTATGGTTGTGTGTATGAGGCCACTGGTCTCCTTTGTGCTTGGGTGTGTGACATGCTGTGATACCATCTGCAGGGTGCACTTCCTTTCATAAGTCCCAAAACAGTACTGGATGATTCCATCAAAGTACATAGAGAGCTCAGAAGGACCAAGGTACAATAGAACAAACACTGCTTAAGGACCTGTGCCTCCAGTGTTGCCATTTCTCATTGAGGAACACCGTTTGAAGATCTGTACCTCCAGTGTTACCATTTCACACAGTGGAGCTCTGCTTGAGGATTTTTACCTCCAGTGTTGCCATCAATTTTCATACTAACCAAGTCTCATAGAAAAATACTGCCTGAGGATCCGTACCTTCAGTGTTACTTTTATTTTTCGGGGCCAAGTCACGTAAAGCACTGATGTTCCGTACCTCCAGTGTTATTAAGAATTTTCATCAGATCCAAATCACCCTTGAGGAACACTGCTTGAGGATCCGTAGCTTCAGTGTTACTCATAATTTTATAACTAAGCTTGCACTTAGTTTTCTTTACTCCCAGCGTGAGGATTCGTAACTCCTGGGAGAGATTTTAGTCTCCATAAATACCTGTCGCGATCTTTACTATGGCTCAGTCTTGTACTTTAAACTATTTCTTATACCTTTACATGTGTTATGCAGGTGTTTTCACTAAGAGTTTGTCAGCACTATTTTATACGATTTTGTTTAATTTTTATCTTACTTTATTATTTATCTATTGATTTTTTAATTATTATTTTTTCCCAATTTCACATCCATTTGGGTTGATTTTCTTTAAATTAGGGATACTTATCTTTTCATGCTGACACCTTGATGAAACACTTATGGAGTTGGGGCGCCGACTTAGGGGTAATTTTATGGTTTATTGCAAGTTTATCTGTTGTTGTTATATGTGCATTACCTCCGCTGTGGTAAATTGGTAATGTACGCATCTATATCTATTTCCCATGATTAAAAAAAAAAAAAAAAAACGTAGAAATTCCTAGTAAGTGATACTTGTTCCATAATGAACCTCGTGCTATTTTTAACCTTTTGTTCATGCCAAAGCACACTTCTCTCAGAACCGGATCTCCGAGAACAGCATATTACTGGTTACTTTGATATCTCGCAACCCCTGAAAGGCTGCAATAAGGCTAGATGAATAGGAGTGTATTGAATCTGATCTCTTACCATCTACGGTAACTAGAACAGAATAAAAATGCTATTATTGTTGCTACTCCTGGGTTCCCGCTTCCAGCAGGCGGATATTCAAACCGGAGGTAAGAAGAAGAATTATATGATCTTGCATTTTTCTTCCAAACACGTCCACGCAGACGCTCAGCCTACGCTATCTCCCTTTTGACATTTACACACACATCCAACATTCAACATGCACACACTGTATTTCCTTCCACCCTCCTCTTTTACAATATTCCCATCCACATAAACAACCCACACCGTTCGCGAGCCTATCAATCGGGTGGTGGCAGCGTGCCGTAGGCCTGGAACCTTTACCTCTGCTCACTGCCGACGAATCTTTTCCTGAGTAAAAATTCTTAGTCTCG
>NW_020868757.1:129585-132085 GCF_003789085.1 Penaeus vannamei
GGATAATGAAATGCGTACATTGAGACTGAGGTGTTTGTCAATGAACTGTTGATCAAGAAGAATGCCGCCAAAGACATACTTTGAAGACGGCTGAAGGTAGATGAGGATTCCTGCAAGGCTTTCTGCAAGATTGTCGTTCCACCTTTGCCGCAGAAACGTCACCAATCTTTAATCTTCATTTCGCCATATTTTAATATAAGTCACTCTTCTGCGGTATTATATACAAGTTGCAAAATCTAACGTTTTATTTTCCATGACTAAATTTTTAATTTTAATTTTGGCCAAATTGCGTTGGCGATGTTGAAGAAATAACATCAAAATATTTCAATCAAATGCATACACAGACTAATATCTTTGAACGCCATGCAGTAATTTCATTACATTAGTAAGCTTTGAAGGTTCCTTGTTACATAAATACGACACTGAAAAGAGATACACACTCTGGGTTCCTGGGCGTCACTGTGTTTGAATAGTGCTACATGTGATCCCCTCCGTACAGTGTTATGATGCATACACTTGGGTGCTTCCTAGCATTGTGGATCACGTTTACATGGGGCGGGGAGTGTCAGGAGCAAATGCTAAGTGACAGGCAATGGTCTGAGGTGGATTGCTGGTTAGGTTGGTGTCACGTGATGTGCTGCCACTTCGACTTATGCTCTGTTTGACCATTCCTTCAGCGTGAGCAATAGATATGCACTTACACAGTGCTTTTTAAAGTTCAGATACATAACGATAATATACAAGTTAATACTTATTCTTACAATTCCTCTCATAAACCTAAAACGATAAACACTGTGACTTTCACCCGATGCATATATCTCTAAGTCACTGAAATATATCATACCTGAATAAAGTCTATAGAAAGAATTCTTGCCTGAAGGATAACGGTAGTCCTTCCCAAAGGCTGATCCACCGGCGAAAGAGGCTTCCGGAAGAAGGAACACGTTAATATAGATCTTAATCATTATCTTTGGGAAATTAATACGTGTAATGTTCTTTTATCAAATAAAAATAGTGCTCTGTACATCATTTTCACATTATTGTAAGGTGATTATTTCCATTACCTTTCTCAGAAAAAGTTGCTTCTCGTTAAAGGGAAGCCTTCATTATTTTGTCCCCCTTAGAATTCCCGTTCTCTGTATAATACCGCTGAACACAGAAAACGTAGTCAGTCGCGGAGATCCATTAAACGTAAACGTAAATTTATTTGTTTGTGTGAGATTATTAGTGAATAGTATTGATTTTGGATTTAGATTAAACTGTTCTTTAATTCTTTGATTATCCAAATAAGTGATTTATTTTGGGGGATTTCTTTATATAGAGACCGACTTCTGTCAAGGGCCGGACAGGAGAGGCGCCTTTCCCATTGTTCCGTCGTAAATCCTGGCCTGTCCGGTGTGTGGCCGAGAAAGGAACCGACGATTAAAAACAGAGGAATAATTTAGAAATGAAATGGAAACTGTTTTTCGAAAAGGAATGGAGAGTGAAATAATTTATTTTGATGTGGAATATTGTCTTGATGTGAAATATCGTATGTTTACTTTTGATTGTAATAAATATAAGTGGATGAATTATGTTACGATCTGACCCTAGACTAAACCAATCCAAATAATAAGAACCTAATTATTCACACCCACGTATACCAACATACGCACGTGTAAACTTATACACACACACACGCACACCTACACACGTTTACACAACTGGAGCTCACACACACACGCGCATATCTGCACAAACAAACGTTAACACACAAAACAGTAATGACAAAGAACATATGAAGATATTGCATAATGATATATACACAGACACACAAACGGACACACGCGCACGCAAAAGCACCTCACCCACCTGAGGCCCACCTGAGTTCACCGCCGGACGCTTCTGGAGGAACAGGGTCGACTCGACGGAGATGTCCCCTCTCCCTCTCTTTTCTTCCCCTCACTTTTCCCCTCTGCTCCCTTCCCTTCTCCCTCTTCTCTCTCCCTCACTTTTCCCCTCTGCTCCCTCTCCCCCTCCTCTCCCCCTTCTTCTCCCTCACCTTTCCCTCCGCTCCCTTCACCCCCTTCTCTCTCCTCACCTTTCCCCTCTTCTTCCCTCTCCCTCTCCCTCTTCTCTCTCCCTCACTTTTCCCCTCTGCTCCCTCTCCCCTTCTCTCTCCCTCACTTTTCCCCTTCTGTCCCTTCCCCTCTCCCCCTTCTCTCTCCCTCACTTTTCCCTCTGCCCCTTCCCCTCTCCCCCTTTCTCTCTCCACTTTTCCCCTCTGCTCCCTTCCCTCTCCCCCTTTCTCTCTCCCTCACTTTTCCCCTCTGCTCCCTTCCCCTCTCCCCCTTCTCTCTCCCTCACTTTTCCCCTCTGCTCCCTCCCCCTCTGTCTACCTCCCTCCTTCCTCTAATTTTCTTCTGTGCCCTCTCTCCCCTTTCTCCTCTCCCTCTTTCCTTTACTCTCCTTCTCTCTCCATCTTCCCTTACCTCTCACTCACCTTTCTCCTCTCTCTCCC
>NW_020868757.1:147085-157085 GCF_003789085.1 Penaeus vannamei
TTGGATCACATTTCTTTTTCTCATTTTTTTTTATTAAGTTAAGATTTTTTTTCTCCTTAAGTAAAGGGCTTAAGCTGTTAAAGACTTTTTTTTTAGGGGGCGGTGTAAAAAGTGCGATAGAAAAAAAATAGAAAAGAGGAAGAAGGAAATGGAAAGAATGAAAAAAAGAGAGGAGAAACGAAGAAGAAAAAATGAAACGGGAGAAAAAAAGAAAAACAAAACAGGTAGAAATAAAAAGAAGAAAGGGCTAGGGAATATAGGAAAAGGGAAAGAAAGAAATAACTTACGAGAATGAGAAATAAAATAAATAAATGAAGACAGAGAGAAAAAGTACGAAAATAATTAAATTACACTAGATGTATCAACCGGTGGAACGTCGCAATAATAATAAATAAATAATGCAATAATAATAATAATAATAATAATAATGATAATAATAATTATAATAATGATAATAATTAATAATAAATAAATAATAATTAATAATTAATAATATAATAATAATAATGATAATGATAATATAATGATAACAATGATAATAATTTCACCTGTTGATAAAGTGATGAAGTTTCCAAACACAGTGCAGGAAAGCTGGGAAGGGAGGAGGGAGGGAGGAAGGGAGGGAAGGGAGGGAGGGAGGGAGGGAGGGAGGGGAGGGAGGGAGGAGGAGGGAGGAGGGAACAGAGGGAGGGGTGATGGAGAAGGACGGATGAGGTTGGAGGGAGAAGAGGAGGGAGGGAGGTTGAAGGAGAAAGGAGGGAAGGAGGAGGAGGAGGAGGGAGGGAGGAAAGCAGAGGGAGGCTCCAGGAGAAGGGAAAGATGGAGGGAAGAGGAAGAGGGGCGATGAAAGGAGGGAAAGGCTATGGGAGGGGAGATGCTATGGGAGAGAGGGAGAAAGGGGAGGGAGAGAGGAGGGAGGAGGTAGAGTAAGGTGGTTTTGCAGAGTTAGTTCACTCGACCTAATTACTGTTCTCAGGACCGGGGATCCGGGGTGGTGTGGAGTGTTAGTGGGAAGGAGGGAGGGGGAGGGGGGGAGGGGGGAAGGGGTTGCAGTGGAGGGGCAATGCATTCAGGCTTTGCAAGTGCATCATTGATGATCATCGTGCTCACCCCCTTTTGTACCCAACTGTAATCGTCTGCAATCCATTTTAATTGCCTTTTTTAGAGGGGGGGAGTCTTATTACTGTTTTTATACGATCTACATCGCCCCATACATCTGTCGTCATAATTACACCTCAATGCTACAAAGACTTAAAAAAACAATGATAATAGCAACAAAACAACTTCAATGGCAACAATAGCAACAACTTTATAACAGTATCGACATATATCAACAGCTATACTACTTATAACAAAAACAATAGCATCTACAGTACTTACAACAAACCACGTACAACAACAGACAACAATCAACATCAGCAACAACAGCAACAGCAACAAACAACAACACCTGCTTTTTCGTCGTAAGTTTATAAATTCAGTCCCAACGTTTCACGCGCATAAGCCGTATTAATTATATGTATATTGTTTTTATATCATAGTATTATCTTATATGCCTCCTCGCAGAGAGTAGACAGACGATCTCAAGCTTCGGAAAGATAGAGAAGATAGAACGCTCGAATGTCCGATGCAATATGATCGAGAAAGTCGAATATTATCACTCAGTCAGAGAGAGCGAATCGACGTACCTACTCGTCCGTCTACGTGTCTACGTGTATCTATGTTAGCTGCGCGAGAGAGCATATGCCAGAGACAGACCAGATGAGAGGCTCAAGTGCAGGATCGACGCCGTAGCTGCTAACATCGAGCAAGAACAGATGCTAAAGAATCACATAGAAGAGAAACAATCTCATCATCAAAACGCTAAAAAACGGAAGAATGGACTGACGCGTCTTCCCAGTCGCGCAAGACGCTCCCGCGTTTGGTAACCTTGGCACGTCCACTTCGACTCCTAAAACGCCTCTTTACAGTCTAAAGTCATATTGGGCTCTCTGACGAAAACTGCCCTTTAACTTCGGTAATCTCTCTCTCCCTTCCTCTCCTCATCTCTCTCTCTCTCATTTCTATATTACCTTTCAATTCCCTCTCTCTCCCCTCTCTAGCCATTACCTACATCCTGCTTTTTCTTCCGATCCAGCTATCAACCACACTCCGTTCTTTTGTCGCTTTAGATTTGCCTCTACTCTCCTCCCCTCGTCTCGTTTTGACGTGCTTCATCGCCCTCTTTCTTTTACTTTGTAAGGTATCTCCTCGTCTCTCTCTCTTCCGTTTTAGAAGAATAAATGACAACCATAAACATCAAGCAACAAAAGCAACAACAAGCAAGCAACAACGCAATTGGCCCTTTTTCGTCTCTAATGTTTATAAATTGAATCCCACGTTTGGCGTTCCATTTTTCTTTCTTTTCCATTTCTTTCTCCTTTCAACTATCTTTCTTTCTTTTCATTCTCTTTTTTCTCTAAGAAGAATATAAGTTCCACCTCTTGTGCAAACTATACGAGATGAGCTCAGGGTCGGCCATTCTGCTACCCGACAGATTTGCATTAACGGTTTCGTGTAACCGAGTTTGGTGCGCAATATAGTTTTAATGAGGCTTTTGGTGCTTGTTAAGAAAGATACAATAATTGCAAAACATTATTTCGGAAAATCTATTCACACGTTTTCATTCAATTTTTGCCTTAGTGGCCGTGGTAGAGTCTGCTTAGTTCGGATATCAAACATATGTGCGGCTGCGTTGTTTTGTGCGAGCTATGATAAGATGAGGGTTGCAAGGAATGACAGGCCCAAGAATATGTGGATTTTTTTTATTTTTATTTTTTTATTTTATTAGATTATGTATTATTTGGAGGTTTATCTTCATTTTTTTTGTTAATTGTTTTGGTTAATCCTCCGCAAATTTCTCCGCCGCAACGCTGGAAGACAATATTCTAATTGGTGATATTTCATGTGTAAATGTCGTTCTGTTATGTTTTGTTATCTGAGTAAGGAATAATGAGCACCCGTTATCCTTCACCAGACTGTGGCCAGTTGTTTATTACTTATATAGATATCGGCCGTTTCGTGCTCTTCTATCATTCCGTCATTCGCATCACATCTTCATTCTACGTTCTTTCTCACTTCTTGATCTCTCACTTCCATCTAATTTTGTGACTTATACTCATTATATTCTTCACTCTCAATTAGCTATTCTGTCATTTAACTTCTAAATCTTAACATTACTAGATAATGGATCGCATGATTATTTCTCTTCTTCATTACTCATCATTAAATCATTATTCATTGTTATTTGGGCTAAGTTTTCTAATTATTGTTAATTCGTTATATTCTCATCAGGAAGGGATCGGGTCTTTAGGAGGGTTCTTCTGGGAGCGCCTCATTTCTTCTCAGTGTTAATATTATTAATATTTCCGTGCACATTATTATCATTTTCATCAAATCCATCAATTCACCTTTTCTAATCATCATTATGTTTTCATAATTTTACCCAATTATCAATTATTATTCATTCGTTACTAACATAGCCCTATTATTGTCCATTATCATTATTATGATAATTACATAATAATATATCATTTCATTATTCATATAATAATAATTATTATCCAGGGTCTACTTGAGCATTGTTATCTATTATAGTTTATAGAATATTAGTTATTATTATTATTATTATTGTTGTTGTTCTATCTATTTTTTATTACCACCTATTATCATCATTATTTAATATTATTGTATAATTTATTATCTTTATTATTTTCAATATCTTTTATACTATTAATCACTATTACTATTGCTAATCAACATTTTGTTTTCTTTTATATCATCCTCACTGCTATTATTTACTATAAGCATACGTACTATAATGATAAAATTCATTCAGTGATATACTCCATTGCGAGTTCGTAATTTTTTCATACTGATAGATTTCACTATCTTCACTTCTTCATTCTTCTTCTTCTAACTCTCGGTCTCTCTCTCCACCACTTCATGATTACTATGTCCATACTTCCGTTTTCACATTTTTAAATCAATTATTTCTTCCTTTTCACTCTCAATTTTAACTGATCTATCTTTGTTCGGCACTCATTCTCTTCCTCTCTCGCATTCTACTCCTTATACGCGGAAATCTACTCTCTCTCTCTCTCTCTCTTAACTCCGAATGTTGTACTCATGTGATTTCTGTATATCTTGAATTATGTTTTTTTTCACTTAGTGTAAGCAGCTTTAATGTTAGCGAATTAATAATCTATCAAAATTGTTGCACTTTGGAGTAAGTGATTCGTCAGAGATCAGTATAAACCCTAAATAAAAAATGTAAACGTAAAGCTAAATATGATAAAAATACTGATGAGCATCGGAAAAGTACTTTGAGAGTATGTATACATTATGAATGTATAATAAAAGACTGTGACGTACAGAACGAGCAGAAATCTTGATTTGCCGTACCTAAAAAATCTAACTTGAGGCTGCTACCTCACAGTCGAAGGACAGGACGCAGTCAAAAAAAAATCAAATCAATGAATAAAAAAAATAAATAGATAAATAAAATCGAATTAAGATATAAGCAAAGGCTAATATTAGTATACATCTCAGCCTCGTCTTATATTTGTGACCTATTTAGTCCTCGAAGTGCTATTGATAGTATGAGAAAGAAAGTCTCGGTGTAATTCTGGTTGTAATACTTGGTATGCTTGTATCTAACCTTTGTACATATGTATATAGTTGTTTTTGTGTGTGTGTTTTCTTTTTTGTGTCTGTGTGTGGGATTGTAAGTTTGCATGTTTCGCCAGTGGTGTGTGTGTGTGTGTTTTGTTTTCTTGTTTGTTTTCTTCCTTTTATGTGTGCCTGTGTGTATGTTTCTGTGTGTGTATGTATGTGTTTATGTGTACATGAGTGTATGTGTGTGTAAGTACATGTAAGTTTGTATGTCTCCGGTATTTTTTTTAATTTTATTTTACACTCATTTATTTAATTTTAATTCATTTTTTTGTAAAACCGAAAAAATTGCCCAAATTGTTACAGCTATACATTACTAAGTCACTAGTGCCGATCTAATGCATATACTGACACCCCGTATGAATACGAACGTGAAAAGTTTGTAAAAATGAGTAACAGACAATACTGATTAGTAACAGTAACTCTGTGAAAAACGATATCTTTTGCAAAAGCACCCAACCATATGTACGATACTTGAGCCCCGCAATTTTACTATGTGAATATTTTTCTCGTTGTTATCTTCTCTCTTTTCTCTTTCTCACATCCTCTTTTTATCTCTTTCTTTTTTATTATCTTTCTTTGTCCTGTCCGCTCTTTCTTTCTCTCGTCCTTATTTTTTCTCTGGTATACTCATTTGAAGAAACAAAATTTTTCTTAATTCTAGCTCTCATTCATATCTCTCTCTCTTCTCACTCTCACAACCGTTTTAACACTTTTTCCTCTCTTTTATCCCGTCTATCTCTTAAGTACCATTTTCCCATGTCGTTCTTCGATATCACTCTCATGTCTTGTGCCCAATGTTCTTGTCGTCACCCCGCTAACCCGCTCTGTGTTAGCACATCCTGTCTGTCTTCTGTCTCCCCTCCTCATCTCCTCTCCTCGAGGTATCGTCTTAAATCATCCACCTTAACCCAAGAAATGAAGCAATGGCCCGTCAGTATCCTTGATATTCTTAATATTTATCGAAAGGACATTTTTACGTAAAAACTAAATTTGACATTAACGCATTCGATATCGGGAATTGTCTTCTAGTCCGTGCCAAGTATAAATAAGTTTCCTGATATCCTATGGCTTTCTTTTTGTTGTTTATAGCTGACTTTGTTGTGTTCTTTGAGAGATGTGCAACTATTGATGCTACTATCACCAACCATGCCACTGCAGATCCGACATCACAGTCCTCGTGAACTTTAGCGCCCTCTGCTCTCGCATCAAACGCCTCCCCGGTGACATCACTTATCTCACAGCAACTACGCTTCCTTTTCCGCCTCTGAACTTCCACTGCCTCTGTCACGAGCACGGCCTCCCTAATCCGCAATTCCTCCCTCAACATTAATGTAATGGGCCTTTTCTTTTATCATTTAAGAGTTTTTGTCTTGCGTCCACTTCATCCCTTCTCCTTTTCTTCTGCCTCACTTCTTTCTTCTCAACTTCGATCAAATGCGTTTCTTATGGTAAGTCTCGTGTATAACTCTTCATATTTTCTCCGTTGCTTTTCTTTGCTCCTTTTTATTTTATTCCATTCCTCGAAAATTATCCAAGCTGGCCTTCAATTTAAATTCTCTCTTTCTCCTTTCATTTCTCACTATTCTCCATTCTCTCTCTCCTTCTCCTTCTTCTCCAATCCTCTGTTTTTAAGCGTACACTCTCTTTCCTCCTTTCCCCTTTCACCCTATCGATGGCCGCTATCTCTAATCAATGTTGAGACCTTCTACCGTTGGGCCCTCTCCCATCACGCCATCGGATTTAAGAGCTCTTTTGCGTATTCTCTCGCTTTTTCCTGATCCACCCTGCCAACGACTCGCGTTTATGTTCCGTTGCATTACTACTTATTTCGTCTGACTCATGAAAGTACGACTTTGTGAGCTTTTCTCTTCGGACCTCTCCTCTCCGCCACCTCGCATTACGCCCGACATAAAATCACCATGAATGAAGCCGGGCGGTGCTCCATCCACTCGCCACGTTATAGTCCCTCTTCCCCGTGCCCCTTTCCTCCTATCCCTCTTGGCCTCATCCTTTCCCATTTCATCCCGTGGAACCTTTCTTCCTCCTACCTCCCGCCTTCCGCTTTGAACATACCACTGTCCTCATCATCTCTCTGTTCCACCTATTCTCGTGGATCCTCATAGCTCCACAGCTGATGAACCGTCGCGTTCCACGCTGGTCACGACAAAATGTATGAGGTCATCGGTGCCATCTATTTCTCCCTTCGCTTCTATCGCCACTGCAGCGTCATCCTCGGCTCACTCCTTTCGTCGGCAGTTCTTCTTTGATTGACGCCAAGAAACATCAGTGCATCCCTCTGCCACACAACCTTTCCCCTCCTTCTCCATGCCCTTCCTCCTCGAACTGGCACCCCTGCAAAATTCCCTTTCCCTTGGCCTCCCCCGGCTTTTTTCCTCCTTGCCTCCCCTCTATCCTCTACGAGCCAACTCACCGCACAATCTCATGCTCTCCTTCTTCGCCTCTCCTCCCTTCCCCTTCATCCCCGTCCTTCTCCTCCTAACCCTCTATCTCTTAAATCAACTGCTTCTCCCCTCACCCCCTATGCATATACTATCACAGGCGCCTACCGCCTCCTCCCTCTCCCTCCATTCGTCCTCCCTTTCTTTTCAGATGAGGTGGAGTGGGTGGCGTGATCAAACAGTCAATGAGTGAACGGATTTACAGATATTAACATGCCTCAATCTCGCATCTCCTCTCCACTCCCTCCATTTCCGTTCTTCCACCTTCCCCTACGCACACCTATCCCTGCCCATCGTCTGCATCACCCTCCGTCCTCCCCTCCCTCTCCCCATTACCTCTCCCCTCCAGGAATCCCGACGGCATCGACCTCTATAGAACGAGGTCCCATAGCCGCTCGGAGTCCACCTGGAGGAAGTGAGATTCACAGCCTCATAACAAGGCGGAATTACGTCTGCAACACCCTTGGGGCCTGAGCCGTGTCCTTCTCTTCTTTTGCTTGTTTTGATATTAGGTCTCATACTCCGGGGGAAGCGGCGTCAGCCGATCAATACGGGCCTGGGGATCTCGCGCGGGGATAAGTGATGAGACGCGATTTTAATGTGGCGTTGCCAGGGCGTGTTGCCTATCGTGGACTCTCTGTATTCATTGAAATTGTTTTTTTTCTTACGGTTTTGCTTCTATTTTTCTTTCTTTTTTTATTGTGGGAAGGGTTTGTAATTGCTGTATTATTTCTTAATGTGGATTAACTGTATTGTTTAATCACTGGTCTTTTTGTGTGCGAAAACAGGAGTGTGATGTGCGTAGAGTTAAATCTGTACTGTTGACAGGTTGTGTGTGAATTCCCTACGCCATAATGTGAATTTCTTACATACAAAGTGAATTATTAAATCGATTGAAGTGAATAGAACTTGAAAAATAAAGTAAAGCATATGTTCAAACTTCATATAACTGAGCAAGTGCAAAAATAGATGTGCTTTGGTGTTTATCAGAGGTGACAGTGACAGGCACCTTTGGGAGTGCCAGCAGTGAGAGTGCAAGTGCCACGAGAACCAGTGCAGCGCCGCAGCAGTATCTCCGGTGGTCAGAGGTGCCTCGTCGCATCCCGAGACGTGCGGCGCCCTTGCGACATGGCGGGCTTCCTGCTGCTCCTCACAGGTAAGTCCAGAACCCTCGCCCTCTTTTTCCCTCTCTCCTCCCCTCCCCAGAACCCTCGCCCTCTTTTTCCCCTCCCCAGGACCCCTTCCCTCTTCCCTCCCCAGGACCCCTCCCCTCTCACCTCTCTTCAACCAAGACCCCCGATCTTCCCTCCCCTCCCCATGGCCCTCCAAAAACTCCTTCCCTCCTCTCCCCACCTCCTCTTCCCTCCCTTCCCCCTCCTTCATCCCTTGCGATCCTTTTATAAGTCATTTCGTCTGTCATTCGGCCGTTCCGAGGCTTAATGTCCAGCCTGCGCCGCGACCGCTCCTCGCCGGCGCCCTAAGATCTATACGAAGGAGGTTTATTTGGAATCTGCAGGATTTATTTTCTATATTATTTCTATCATTATCCTATCTATCTTCTATTTTATCTATCTATCTATCTATCTATCTATCTATCTATCTATCTATCTATCTATCTATATCTATCTATATTATATATATATATATATATATATATATATATAATATACATATATATATATATATACATATATATATATATATATATATATATATATAATATATATATATATATATATATATATATATATATATAGAGAGAAGAGAGAGAGAGAGAGAGAGAGAGAGAGAGAGAGAGAGAGAGAGAGAGAGAGAGAAGAGAGAAGAAGAGAGAGAAGAGAGAGAGAGAGAGAGAGAGAGAGAGAGAGAGAGAGAGAGAGAGAGAGAGAGAGAGAGAGAGAGAGAGAGAGACATAGATAATGTACAGGTATTGTATATACATTTTTTTTTTCTTAAAGTCATTAAAAAGATGAGTGGATATACTGTTGATGCGATCCAGTGCCATCGGAAGGGCGCTGCCTACGCCCTCGAATGGGCGGCCGGGACAGAATTCCCTGCGGCACGCAAGGGCGGCGTCTCACGGGGCTTCTGCAGGTCCCTAACACAAGGCAGGCAGGGCGTCCGGTGCAGTGCGGGCCGTTTCGCAGGCTCTGGGGGTCCCTGGGTGGTGTCGTCTGTTTTTTCTTTGATTGGCTTTGAATTTTCTGTACTTCATTCTGCTCTTTCTCTTTGTGTTTATCATCTCCCTCTTTCTTTTATGACCTCTCTCTCTCTCTCTCTCTGTCTCTCTCTCTCTCTCTCTCTCTCTCTCTCTCTCTCTCTCTCTCTCTCTCTCTCTCTCTCTCTCTCTCTCTCTCTCTCTCTCCTCTCTCACACATTCTCTCTCTCTCTCTCTCTCTTTCCTGGCCTCACTCCTCACTCCCTCCCTCCTTCCCTCTCTTCTTCAAGTCTCTTATCAAGTGACTATAAAACATTATCTTAAAAATACTTCAGCGTCCATTAATATTTATTGTCGTGGCATTTAACTGATATAAATGCCAGGCGGTGAACCAACCCAGATGAACGTAATCTGTGTGAAGAACCTCGTTACTCTTTTCATTATACCTTAATTGCTTCTGGGAACGAGATAGTCATGCTTATCTTATCGTTTTTTTGCGCCGAAAAAATGCACTTACTAAACATTAAAGAGAATTTTTCAATGGAATGAGTCGAGGGGGATGAAGCCCTCGCCCCTTACGAACTGGAAAGACGTTTAAAAGTTGTTATCTCGGGGAAATACGACCGTCATTGCATGTTGCAGTCACTCTTCTGCATCCCGAGAGTTT
>NW_020868757.1:164585-174585 GCF_003789085.1 Penaeus vannamei
CATCTCGGGGCTAATGAGGCCATCTTTCAGGCCAGAACTAATTAGAATAGCGCCGGATAGCCCCCCCCCCTCATCTCCCCCTCCCCCCCTCCCCCACGTCCTGATGTCGCCGCTGGCCACAACCTCCGTTCCTTATGCCGCTCTGTTGGGGTGGGGGGCGGGGTGGGGATGGGGCTGAAATCTCTCTATCGGTTGCTCAGAAAACCTTCGTCTGTGGATTTTTTTTTTTTTTAAGTGAGTTTTGTGGCCTGGGATAATTCTTGGAAAAGGGGGGGGGAGGGGGAGGGAGGGATGGAAGGAGATGGAAGAGGGACAGAGGAAGAAGGGGGGGGGTGACAGAGGGAAGAGAAATGGAGAGAGAGAGAGGGAGAGGGAGAGAAGAGAAGAGAGGAAGAGAGAGAGGAAGGGAGGAGAGAGAGGGGGAAATCTACTAATAATAATGCACTCTCAGACAGACAAACAAACAAACAGGCAGGCAGACAGACAAGCAGATAAACAAACAAACAAACAAACAAGCAGGCAGACAAACAAGCAAAACATACAAACAAACAAAAAAAGAAGCAAACCACCACCAATAAAAATGGAGAACAAGAAAACGAAGAAACCCCCAGGAATCGCCGAGATCTGCGCCGACAGGAGAACGGATGGTCGAGGCTCGTGTGCGGCTGAGGAAGCGTCAGTCACAGGGCGGGGAGGAGGCCTTCAGACTCCGGCCGAAGACAGGGAGGCAGAAGCATGCTGGAGAAGACGAAGGGACAGAGAGACACGGAGAGACAAAGACATAAAAAAGAATAGAGGAGAATGATGTGATAAAAAAAGATTCAAAGGAATAGAAAGGTCTTTTTGACTCCGGCAAAGAATATGCTAAAAAACGCACAACGGAGAGACGGACATATATATATATATATATATATAATATATATATATATATATATATATATATATATATATATATATATATATATATATATATATATATAATATATACATATACATATATACATACATAAGTAAATAATGAGATAAACATGATAACAAATATTTAACAAAAGAGTTAAAAGAGGAAGAAGAGGGACGCGACACAACATCACGAGCGAAGGAGGAAGTGGTAGAGAATCGGCGATAAAAGAAAGTAGTTGCGAGGAGCCAGCGACATATAAGGCAGGCAGGCCGACCACAGAACGCCATCCTGATATAGTGTGGCCGTGTACGTACAAGGAATTATCTCCGGGTCATGTTATATGGATGCCTCGATAACGAAACGTGTTCCTGTGATGGAAGGCGATATTTCAGCGTGACAAATTCCCCGGCGGTTCATTTGGGAGACATTAAGGGGCCTTTTGCTTGACGAGGCTGGAGGCAGGCCCGCTCGGAGTGAGTGCTCGCCTCCCGAACCAACGGGCGACGCAGGTCAACGGAGACTCGACATACGTCTACGTCTCGTAGTCTACTCTTCAGTTTCTCTTTTTTCTCTCTCTCCTCTTTTCTTTTTCTTCTTCCCCTTCTGTTTTGATCAGTTTTTTTTTTTTTTTTTTTTTTTTTTTTTTTTTTTTTTTTTTTTTACATTTGTCGATCTTATCTTTCGTTTCTTTTCCCTCTTCTTCCCCTTTCGTTTTTTATCGGGTTTTTCTATATCACTTGGTCTATCTTCTCTTTCTTCTTCTTTTCTTCGTTGTTTTGATCAGGTAATTTTATACCATTTCGGTTTATCACTTATTTTCATTCCTCTCCTTCTTTTGTTTTAATAAAGTATTTCTATATTTCTTGTGGTCGTCTCTTCAATTTTCCCTTCTTCTCCTTCTCCCCCTTCTCTTTCAACCAGATATTTCTATATCTTCTATCTCCTATTTTCCTCTCTCCCTCTTCTTCTATTCAAATCAATTATCTCACATTTCCATCTTCCCTCATTCTTCTCCTGTTTTAAACGGTTATCTCCCATTTCTCCCCCTTCTCCCAGTTTAACCAATTATCTCTAATATCCCTCTCCTCTCCCTCCTCCTATTCTAACCAAGTGTCCCCCTTTCCCTTTTCTCTCCTATCCTTCTCCCTTTTCTTCAATTATCTCCCATTTCCCTCTCCTCTCCCTCCTCCTATTCTAACCAAGTATCCCTCATTCCCTCTCTTCTCCTATCCTTCTCCCTCTTCTTCAATTATCTCCCATTTCCCTCTCCTCTCCCTCCTCCTATTCTAACCAAGTATCCCTCATTCCCTCTCTTCTCCTATCCTTCTCCCTCTTCTTCAATTATCTCCCATTTCCCTCTCCTCTTCCTCTTCCTATTCTAATCAAGTATCCCCCTTTTCCTCTCCTCTCCCTCTATCTCCCCTTTCTTCAATTATCTCCCATTTCTCTTATTCCTCCTCCTTCTTTTCTCTCCCCGCTTTAACCCCTTCGCTCCACCCCCGATGCCGCCCACGAGAAGCACGCGAGGGAGCCATAGCGAAAGGAAGCCCCGGCCATAAATTTTACGCTCGTAATTTACCCCCGTTAATAGCCGTTGATTATCCTGCGGTGGATCTTGTTCTCGTGCATGTTGCCTGGACGGAAGAACAACCGCAGAGGGCCACGTGCTGTATGGGGGTCCTTGCAACCCCGTGCAACTTCTCCTTGAATGGCCGTGGCAGGAGGCGGATTAGCAGTATCTCCCGCGCAACTGGTTTTCCATAAATTACACTTCCAAATTTAGACATCTGTGTTTGGGACCTTTCCGTGCCCCGGCGATGAATCATAGACCCGTGACCTCCTTTTTTACAGCGAGATTTGTGTTTGCAGAACGGTTTTTTTTTTTCCTAGTAATGGAGTTCACTTCGAGAGGCGTCTTGTGGCTTCCAAAAGCGACTGACTTCTTGGGCGCCGAGATCGAGAAGGGAGAGCGTGCGTTCGTATGCAAATGAGGAAGGATGCTGAAGATTCTTGTCTTTGCACTAGATATATTGTGGGTATGATGGAAGGTCTCTTTCTGCTTTTCTCTCTGTCTGTGTCTGTCTCCGTGTTTGTTTATCGCTCTTTCTCTCTCTCTCTACTGTATTCTCTCTCTCTCTCTCTCTCTCTCTCTCTCTCTCTCTCTCTCTCTCTCTCTCTCTCTCTCTCTCTACCCTACGCTATTCTCTCTCTCTCTCTCTCCTCTATTCTCTCTATCTCTCTCCTCTTTCTCTCTCTCTCTCTCTCTCTCTCTCTCTCTCTCTCTCTCTCTCTCTCTCTCTCTCTCTCTCTCTCTCTCTCTCTCTCTCTCTCTCTCTCTCTCTGTTATTTTCCATATGAATACTTGTCTGCATATTGGAGTCATAACACTGAAATGATAATCTAAAGACATCCTCTAATAACTCATCAGCCTGAGAGAATATGATTATTATTCCAACAACGCACAGGAGTACATTCTCTGAGAAAGGCTTCCACTATCACAGTAGCCAGACACCTCCTGCAGGGACCTGGCCAGGCGGAACACTGCATAGTTTTTACGACTGCGCCACAAGGCCTGGGAAGAAAAAAGGGATTGTTTTTAGTTGTTGTTTTAATCTTTCTGTTGATATGTCTCTCTCTCTCTCTTGCTGTGTTCTATTTTCTGTCTCTTTCTCTCTCGCTTTCTTTTTTTTCTCTCTCTCTCTGTCTTTCCCTTTCCTCTCCCCTTTCCTTCTCTTTCCTTTTCCTTCCCTCCCCTCCTCCCCCCTACTCAACTAGACGTACCCGCTCCTTCCCCTCAACCTCTCCTCCCTTCTCCCCCCTTCCTTCCCCTTCTCTCCGTCTTCCTCCCCTTCCCTCCCCTTCTTCCCCTCTTCCTTCCCCTCACCTTCTGCCCCTCCCCTTCTCACCTTTCCCCTTCCCTCCCCTTCTCCCCCCTTCCCCTTCTCCCTTCCCTCCTTCCCCTTCCCTCCCCTTCTTCCCCTCTCCTTCCCCTCCCCATACATCCCCTTCCGCGGCCTCCCCTCGCGAGCAGAAGGGAGCGGCGCCTGTCACTCTAAATCATTGTTTTTCCTCCCAAGACTTCCGCGCTGCTTGATGCTTCCTGCTCGGTGCTTGGAGCTCGACCTTGAGACTTGATGGAGCAGCGGATCATCGGGGAGGAGGGGGAAGGGGTGGGTGGGGAGGGGGAGGGAGGGAGGGAGGAGGAAGGGGCGTGTTTTACTTTGAATTTCTCTCTGTCTCTTTTTTTTTTCTCTCTCTCTGTCTTTGGTTTAGTCTCCCCCTCTCTCTCTGTCTCTCTCTTTCTCTCTCTTATGTCTTTGGTTAAGTCTCCCCCCCCTCCCTCTCTCTCTCTCTGTCTCTCTCTCTTTCTCTTCTCTCTCTCTCATACACACACACATACACACACATATATATACATATATACATATATATATACAATATATATATATTATATATATATATATATATATATATATATATATATATACATATATATATATATATATATAATATATATATATATATATATATATATATATATATACATACGCACACACACACACACAACACAAGAAAGAGAAAAAACCCAGAATGCACAAACTAGAGATTATTGAAGTAACGTGTGTGTGTGTTGTGTGTATATCCTATTGATTACAAAACCTGTTGTCCAATAATCCAAAAAAAAAAAAAAAAAAATGCATTGTCAACATAATAAGCAATAAACCTCACCATGGTAACTTGAAAAAATTCAGTGCCAAGGTCGACACAACAGTAATGAACTAAAAAAAAAAAAAAAAAAAAAAAAAAAAAAAAAGCTGGGCCACTCACTACAAGAAGCAAAGTACAGTGTTCTCGCGTGCGTTCCGAGTGACGCCAGCGCCGATTTTGATGACTTGTGATGAGACGTTGATGTCCCTCAAGAACGTGTGTCAAGTGACGTCGATGTCAGCCTCGAGGACGGCGATCTCTTGATGTCTGTTGCATGAGGGTCATTGAAGAGCTCTTTCGCGTGGATGAGATGCCACGCTTTCTTTTTTTCTTCTTTTTTATTATCTATTTTTTATTATTCATTTCTTTTTTTCTTTTCTATTATTTTTTTGATCTATTATTTTGTTGATTAGTTTCTTATCTCTCTCTCTCTCTCTCTCTCTCTCTCTCTCTATATATATATATATTATCTTGTGTGTGTGTGTGTGTGTTGTGGTGTGTGTGTGTGTGTGTGCGTGCGTTGTGTTGTGTGCGTGTGTGTGTATGTACGTATCGACATTTTTTTCTCTGTGTTTCTCTTTTTTGTGCATGTAAGGTATTTTTATGAAGATGTATCAGAATGCTTTCATTAAGATTCCCAAAAAGCAAAACACGTCACGTCACTATGATTCGTCCCCAAACACTCGTCTACCTGTCCTTAAAAAAAAAAATAAATATATATAAAAAAGATGGAATAAAAAAAATAAAAAAAAGTACAAGGAGCCAAAGGGGGGAATACAAACATTGCACACGTATTGCAGAGTCACTTGCACCGTGGCGTCACTGTTATTATCGGCATTGCGATCACTTGGCTCCAACTACACGCTTCTCGAGTCTAAATTGCCAGGATGTCTCAGGCCGTGTCATGCGCAGGCGATGAAATGTATGACATGATTTGACATCTGTGATTAGACGATGATCCGGCCAATCGCTGCTGAATCTGGGCTTGAGATCTTTGGCGATAAGATAAAAAAGAAGAGAGACAGAAAAAGAGAGATGATAATGACGTCATGTGAGAAATGGGATAAAAGGATGTTTAAGTGTTTGAGAGAGATTTCGAAGCAAGAACTTGATGAGAATGGATTACTCTTCATGTGTGTGTGTTTCTTTTTTTCGTTTTTTTCTTTCTTTTTACACTGGTATAAAATCACGCACAGTTCGTGGCGTAGTCGTAACTTGTAGAACGAGAGAGAGAGAAGAGACAGACGAGAGAGAGAGAGAGAGAGAGAGAGAGAGAGAGAGAAGAGAGAGAGAGAGGAAGAGAGAGAGAGAGAGAGAGAGAGAGAGAGAGAGAGAGAGAGAGAGAGAGAGAGAGAGAGAGAGAGAGAGAGAAGAGAGAGAGAGAGAGAGAGAGAGAGAGAGAGAGAGAGAGAGAGAGAGAGAGAGAGAGAATGAATCTTTCCCTGCCCCCTTTATTCTCTTTTCTACCTTACCTATGCCGTCGTATCAACAACTAAAGACACAGACAAATAGAGAGTGAATGTTGTCTAACGTACTCACTAATACCGTATATTATGTACACTTCACCAATTTTATACAGTGCGACTGATGTCTCCCTTTTCCGTTTCTCTCCCTGTTTTTTTCTTTCTTTCTCAATTTTTTTTTTCTTGATTTTTTTCTTTCTTTCTTGTTCTGTATGCTTGATTCCAATTGTTTTCGTTTTATTGCTCTTTACTTTTTTCTATTTTCTCAATATTCTCTTGCTGTCAGTCTCTCTCCTCTCTGTCTGTCTGTCTATCACTGTCTGTCTAAATTTCTTATTTCGTCCCCTCGATCTCCCTAGCTCGCGAAACACCACAATTTAGAACAAAAACAAAAAAACAACAAAACAAATAAACAAAAGCACAAAAACAAAAGAAACTACGAATTAGAACAAAAACAAAAGGCATCAAAACAAACAGAAACACAAAAAAACAAAAGGCATCAAAACAAACAGAAACACATACACACACAAAAGAAACTCTACGAATTAGAACAAGAACAAAAAAGCAACAAAACAAATCAACAGAAGCACAAAACCAAAACAAACTCAGCGAATTAGAACAAGACCAAAAGCAACTAAACAAATAAACAAAAACCACCAAAACAAGAGAGCAGAGGAGAGCGTGCGTCGCGGCGCCACACTTCCTACACCAATTCTCCGCGGGTTGTTTACAGTCAACACGCCGAAGGTGCGGCCGGCGGTGGACGGGCTCGGTGCCGGAGGTGGCTCTTTGGCACCGCAGTGAGAGTGTGTCGTTTGGCCCTGTGTCGTGTCATTTGGCTCTGTGTTGTCAGGTGTCGTCTGCGTTGTCAGGTGTTGTCTGTGTTGTCAGGTGGTCCGTGGTGCGTAGAGGATAGTGAGGAACGTACGGCAAGGTGTCATGTGTTGATTTTTTTTTTTTTTTTTATCAATTTTTTCGTCATTTCTTGTTTTGTCTTGTCGGATCTCGATTGTTCATCTCTCCAAACATTCGTTATTTTTCTTCTTCATTTCGAGTTCTTCTCTGATCATTTCTTTCGTAGATTTTGCTAATGTAGGCTTATCCATCGATCTTATTTTCTGTTTATTGAGTGTTTCCTGTTCATTTCTCTACGTTTTCCTTCCTCTTCTTCTTCTTCTCGAGCCCTTTTCTGCTAATTTCTTTCGCATTTTCGCTAATTTACGCTAATTTGACTCGCTAGAGCTGTGTCACATTTACCCTTAAGAAATAGTGCAGCTGTGGGAAGTGTGACGTCATCATCGCAACGGGACGGCGAGACGGGGGGGGGGGGGGGGGGGGGGGGGGGCCGCGCTTGAGTGGGCGGCTGAGCAGGTGGGCTGTGGGTGGGCGGGTGGAAGAGGCGAGTGGGCAGGGTGGGCGAGGTGGGAAGAGGAGAGTGGGCAGGGTGGGCTTTGGGGGGGGTTGGGAAGAAGAGAGTGGGTAGGGTAGGCTTTGGGGGCGGGGGAAAGAGGAGAGTGGGCAGGGTAGGATGTGGGGGAAGGGGGGGAGAGGAGAGTGGGGCAGGGTGGGATGTGGGGGAAGGGGGAAGAGGAGAGTGGGCAGGTGGGATGTGGGGGAAGGGGGAAGAGGAGAGTGGGCAGGGTGGGGATGGGGGAAGGGAAGAGGAAGTGGCAGGGGGGAAGAAGAGGAGAGTGGGCAGGGTGGGATGTGGGAGTGGGAGGGGGATGTGGGGGAAGGGGGAAGAGGAGAGTGGGCAGGGTGGGATGTGGGGAAGGGGGGAAGAGGGAGAGTGGGCAGGGTGGGATTGGGGGAAGGGGGAAGAGGAGAGTGGCAGGGTGGGCTTTGGTGGGCGGGGTTGGAAGGGAGAGTGATCAGGGTGGGCTTTTGGTGGGCGGGATTGAGGCATTGAGTGGGCGGCTGAGTAGGTTGGGTTTTGGGTGGGTGGGATGAGTACGGGGGGGGGGGGCGGAGGGGAGGCAGAAGGCATGATTGATAAGAATTAATTCCATCAAGAGCTGTAGTTCTTCGGGAAATATTTTGTTCCCTTTTTGTTCTCTTTCAGGAGGGGGGGGGGGGGCATTAGGGGTTTTTGTACTGGTCCGTTTTCTTTCTTTCTTTCTTTTACAAAATGTCTCTATATACCTAGCTAGCTATCTGTCCGTCTATATATAGCGCTTAGCATACATACACACACACACACAACCACACAACACACACACACACACACACACACACACACACACACACACACACACACACACACACACACACACACACACACCACACATATATATATATATATATATTATATATATTTATATATATATGTATATATATATATTATATGTATGTATGTATATATATATACATATATATATATATATATATATTATATATATATATATATATATATATATATATATATATATATGTATAATATATATATAGTATTATGAAAAAATGAAAAGAAATTAAATAAAACACAAAAGAAAGAAAGGGAAAATATAGATGAAAAGGAAAAGAAAAATAGACAGACAGAATAATCATGAAAAGAAAAATCAAATAGGAATAAAAATAGTGAAATAATAGGTTAAGAATGGAATGGAACAAAGAAGAAAAGGAAGGAGAAGTATTGAAGAAGAAAAATGCAGAAAATGAAGTAGAACCAGAAGAAGAAGAAAAAAGAACGAGAAAGAAAAAGAAAAGAAGTAAAAAACGCAGAGAAGAAAATAGAAAATGAACAAAATCAAACAAAAAAAGAAAAGTAGAAACCAGAAGAATAAGAAAAAAGAACGAAAAAGAAAACAGAAAGAAGAAGAAAAAACGCAGAGAAGAAGTAGAACCAGAAGAAGAACGAAAAGAAGCAGAAAAAAAAACGAAAACGAAAACAAGAAGCAGAAAAAAGAAGAAGCAGAAAAAAGGAAAAAAAGAAAAAAAAAGAAAAGAAAAAAATAAAAAAGAAAAAGAAGAAAAAAAACGCAGAGAAGGAAGTAGAAACCAGAAGAAGAGAAGGAGGAGGAAGAAGAAGAGGAGGAGGAGAGAGCCTCAGGAGGGCCAGGCGCGGCGGGCGAGGCAGCGGCAGCGAGCGAGGCGTCTGCGTTTGCCAATTCAAGGATATCAAGTCCTCTGCGCTTGTGGCTTATGGAACGCGGGGCATGCGGGGATGGGCGGGGTGGGCGGGGATGGCGGGGTGGGCGGCCCTGCTGGCTTTTCTTGGCTTTGTTGTTGTTCTTGTTATTTCTTTCTTTGTATATTTCTTTCTTTCTCTCTTTATCTATCTATCAATCTTTCGCTCTCTCTTTATCTATCTATCAATCTTTCTCTCTCTCTTTTCCATTCTCTCTCTCTCTCTCTCTCTCTCTCTCTCTCTCTCTCTCTCTCTCTCTCTCTCTCTCTTCTCTCTCTCTCTCTCTCTCTCTCTCTCTCTCTCTCTTTTCTTTCTTTTGCTTCGTCTTTTTTGGTTTGTTTGTTTGCCCTTTGTTTTGATTTTTATTTTTTTTTATGTGTGGTTTGCTTTGTTTGTTTTTGTGTTTCTCATTTTCTTCGGCTCCTTTTTTCTTCCTTTTTTCCCTTCACATTTGTTACTCCTCTTTCGAGTATTTTCTTACATCTATATAAAGCAATATTTCCCTCGCTTTCGTTATCTCTCTCCTTTAGTTATTCCTTTCCATTCTCTTCGCTTCCCCTTGTTTCTCGTTTTCGTGTGTGTTTTTTTTTCTTTCTTTCTTTCTTTTTTCTCGAGTCACGTCGATTTTGGTTTTAAGTTCCATCGTGAAACAAAAAATGTCACCTTGAAAGTCTTAACATCAGGAAAAGATTCGACAAAGCAAAACCAATCATTTTGATACCCAAGGACATCTAGACAAGCATTGATTACTCGAAGCAGTGACCTTTTGACCTCTTGACCTCGTGGCACACTGACCCCCAA
>NW_020868757.1:184585-192085 GCF_003789085.1 Penaeus vannamei
AACAGCAACAGCAACAACAGTTATAATAATGATGATAGAACAATGAACAGGAAATTCAGTTTTCATTTTCCTAAAATCCCAAAACCTGAGTAGCTAGTCAAGTCATCGACAGTACGGGCAGGCGTTGGCAGGTGTCAGTCAAGTGTCAGCCGGAGCGGTGGGTGGCCAAACACGTCAGCGAGGAAGAGACGTGAACTTGTCTGTAACATGTTCTTGACACGTCAGTAACCACTCTATCGATCCGTGTTGTGGTTCAGTCCATGGCATTTCTTGGCTTTGTTTTTTGCGTTTCGGGTCAGGAACAGAGAGGGGCTAGGGAGGGGGGGGGGCGGACGAGAGAGAGAGAGAGAGAGAGAGAGAGAGAGAGAGAGAGAGAGAGAGAGAGAGAGAGGAGAGAGAGAGAGAGAGAGAGAGAGAGAGAGAGAGAGAGAGAGAGAGAGAGAGAGAGAAAGAGGAAGAAATAGATAGACAGATAGACAGAGACATCCATACCGAAAGACATACAGACAGAGAGAAACAGAACAGAGAGACAGGCGGATAAACAGCGACAAACAAACAGACAGAGAATCCTGCATCTCATTAATGTTTCTTAATTACTTCTCCCTCATCCGAAAGAAGATTACACAAGCAGAGATCGAAATAACAGCATTAAAGCCCCCCCCCCCCCCACACACACACAATGTTCCCAATCCCCCTTATAATAAAAGGAAACGTTTTTATAAAGCTTACAAACAAGACACCAAGGAAATGACGTAAAAACAAGAGCGACACGAGACATACGACACAAAACAGCTTTTGAATTGACGTTAACATGATCGCTGTCGCACGGAGAGTGATATATTGTTGTGCTTAAATCGTGTTCATCTCGAGTGCTCTTTGTGATGCTCGGAAATTAGGGAAAATAACAAAAACAAAAGTAAGAGGTGAAGAGTGATACATACAAGAGAATTTATTATAATTTACAAAGTATCGGATGAATAAAAGAGTATTCAAGCGCCATGCATATTCATAAGGTAATCCAACGCATCTTAACATCGATCATATAAAACTGACATCCCAATTTTCTAGACTTAAATATCGCTTTGCAAGACAAGGGAAGTTGAATGCAAAATACCCAGGCTCTTGAGACGTTGCAACAGTAATTATGAGATGGAGTGGTTTATATCATGTGTTGAAATCTCACTCAAGTGTTAATTCATGTCCGCGATTAGATTGATCATTATTCCAGCCGTGAGAAAATGCATTGTTGTATTGTCGATTCTTTATTCCGGAAGCAGACGGGCAAATCTGAATAAATTTGGGGAAACTGTGTTCTAAAGACTGGAATTATTGAGACAAAACATTGCAACAGAAAAAGGAAAACAAATCTAATTTACGATCTTACCGTTGCAAAATTTCCTTTGATATTACACTGATTATCAAATTCGCCATTACTACTGATGTGTGAGAGTGCATAATAAGTGTTGGTTCCTTGCAGAGGAGTTTCACGAGCACATTTGCACGTGTAATGAGAGTGTGTGGATACTGTGTGTTGCAAAAGTCTGTCCATTGAGACAAAACACTGCAAAGGACGCACGCCAGTTGCCTTGATTAAAACAGACACTTCTGCAGGTTGGCGAATTGAAGGAAGGCACCAATTTAGATTTTCCTAAAAAAGAAAAGAGAGAAAGAAAAAAAAAAAAACACGAGAAGATGCCGGAAGTGGGTTGTCTCAGATCTTCCGCTCACCCAGACTGAACAAGACGTGAAAAGTAAGAGCAATTTTATCATCTATTTTTATTCATTTGTTTATTTTCTTCATGTTATTTTGCATTATCTTGTCAGGATAAATTTAGCTACCGGAGGGCGGGGGGGGGGGTTACACTATGTTTGGGATCAGAGTAAAGAATATTATTTATATACAGTAAGTACAATGTATATAATATTCTACTCATTATAACTATAAAACCCAAATATATGCATCGTAAAAAGATATAAAATAAAACAAACAATATTAATTGACAGGTTTATTATGAAACTCCCTGCTTTCGTATCGAAGCAAAAAAAAAAAAGAAAAAAAAAGAAAAGAAAAGAAGAAAAGATGGAGAGACAAAAAGATAAATTACTACACTTCGTTATATCTCCTCGATACACCCCCTTTCTTCATAATAAAACAACGTTAAATCATCGGCATAGTTTATATAATGCCAGAAAGTTCATGCCATGTCACGTGATATATATTTGTCTGACAGAAATAGCTGTGACAGACACGGGTTTATTGGACACGTGTCGTCTGTGAGATCAGGCCTTGAGAAAAATTGAGAGTGTGTGGGTTGCTCTTTGCTCTTTCTTATTATTTCATTTTGTCATTTGTTTTGCCCTTTTTGGGTGTTTTATTCTGTTTTCATTTATGTTTTTTTTTTTTTTTACGTTTTTTTCGTTTTTTCTCTCTATCTACTTTCTCGTTTTTTTCGTTTTCCACTCCATCTAGTTTCTCGTTTTTTATTCTTCTTTTTCTCCTTGAATCATCATTGTTATTATCTTTTTTACTATTTCCTTTCGATTTCTTTTCCTTTATTATTTTGTTCATTTCCGCCTTCTTCTCTTTTCTTTTTTTCTTTTTCTTCTTTCCTCTCTCTCTCTCCTCTCTCTCTCTCTCTCTCTCTCTCTCTCTCTCTCTCTCTCTCTCTCTCTCTCTCTCTCTCTCTCTCTCTCTCTCTCTCTCTCTCTCCTCCTCTCCTTCCTTCCCTCCCTCTCTCCTCCCCTCCCTCCCTCTCTCTCTCCTTTCATTTCTTTCCCCCTCTCCTCTCCGCAGTCCCTCGGTGGCCGCCCAGAGTCGCCGTGCATTTCACCCTCAATTGCCCTCTCTGTCTGAGTGGCTCCTGCTTGCCCTCTTCTTGCGCGTCTGGCATGACCGCGTGACCCGGGGACCTAGTGCATGTGCCCCCCACCCCCCCCTCACCCCACCCCCAGCTCCCCTTTCCTTTGCTTTTGTCTCGCTTTGTTCGTTCTTGCATCTGTGGTCTTTCCTGTTCTTTTGTTCGTGTGTTTGTCCCGTTTTTTTGTTCTTCTTTTTATTTGTTAGCTTGTATATATGTGTATATGTGTATTAGTATGTATGTATAATATTATATAGATGTGTTGTATGTAGTGTGTGTGTGTGTGGTGTGTGTGTGTGTGTGTGTGTGTGTGTGTGTGTGTGTGTGTGTGTGTGTGTGTGTGTGTGTGTGTGTGTGTGTGTGTGTGTGTGTGTGTTGTGTGTGTGTGTGTGTGTGTGTGTGTGATGTGTGTGTATGTGTGTGTCTGTGTGAGTGTTTAAGTGTGTGTGTGTGTGTTTACATGAGTGTTTATGTATTTACCTATGCATATACACAAGTATTTGCATCACTGTGTATGTTTGCGTGTGTTTAGCTGAAATGTTATGGCATACTGTTGTCAAAATACATAAATGTTGTAAACATTATGATTACCAGCTCATTACATTTACATAATTCTTCTCTATCCTTACAGGTACGTCTGGCGGAGTAGAATTTTCCTGAAGACGATGTAAGTACATTTTACTTCTCTCTCCCTTTCTTCTTTATCTTCGTTACTCCTATTCCCAGTTTGGTAGGAAGCTGATTGTTGACTGAAATGAAATCTGCAAAATGAGCCTCGATATTGCAGTTTATAAGGTACAGTTCGCGTGCTGTTTAATGACTTTGCAGGTAATGAACAGTAACATAACTCAATGCCCTCATCACATACGAAACTCACGAATGACTGGGGCGTTTGGACATCTCCTTCCTCCTAATACCCCCCCCCTTCTCCCTACATATATACACACCACATCGCTCACCACTCACCATGAGGCATGATGGTGCGGTGTTGTGTGCCTTGGTGCCTTTGTGTTATGAGAGCAAGTACAAACGAGATGCAACTAGGTTATATATGCAACGTGCGAGGCGGAGCAAGCACTCTCCCTTGCTTGTATCTGCACGTACTATCTTTATCATCATAAACAAGCACACAACACCTGCTGTGCATGAATAAAAGCATTGATCTGCACCTGGTTACGAGGCACCTGGTCTGGCCACCTTCTTTGTGCAGTAATGACCACTGCTTGCTTTGCGCTGCGCTGTTGACGTCAGCTGGTCATGCCATGATGTCTGTGTCAAGCGGGCGCTACTCCAAAGGGTTTATATGATCCATGAAATAATTATCATAGTCTCATCAGCCAAACGTACATACAGGCGCAGGATGTCTTCGTTAATTGGGGTTTTGGATGCGAAGGGAACCAGGCTCTCCGCAAGCCGCGTACAAGGGCCTCTTTCATTTGCAGGAGGGAAGATTAAGTCGTAAACTAATTGTATATTGAAAAAAAAAATGTATATACACAAAATGCATATATGAAAATCTCTCTCTCTCTCTCTCTCCTCTCTCTCTCTCTCTCTCTCTCTCTCTCTCTCTCTCTCTCTCTCTCTCTCTCTCTCTCTCTCTCTCTCTCTCTCTCTCTCTCTTCCTCCCTCTCTCTATCTATCTATCTTATCTATCTACTATCTCTCTCTCTCTCTCTCTATTTATCCTATCTCTATCTGTTTATCCATATGCGTGTGCATTTTTCTTTATCAACATATACACTCCTTAATATGTATTACCTCAGAAGATAAAACGATATACAAAACATTCCGTATACATAATCAAATACATGAACTTATGCCAGTACTCGACAAATGAATATTTAATGTCTTGATGGCGCCTTGACAGCCGATTTTCTCGCCGTCAAGTGTCTGTCTACTTACTTAGTACGTCTGTGATTTTCTGTGTGGGCGATTGCCAATAATTACGTAATTTCGTTTTAATTTTGTTAGGTAAAATGGCAGTGTTGTTATGTAATGGTAAATGATGTCCATCCTTATATACATATATATCTCAATTTGTCTTTCGTGTGTGTGGGTAGGTTTTTTTTTTTTGCATATATATGTATATAAACGTATATATGATTCTTACCACCATCCTTTTTTACTTTATCCTTCATCATTTATGTATTTATTTATATTTTTACTTCTGTTTTTTTTTCTTATTGTTATTTTTCTTATAAGGAAAAAAGTGTGTCCCAGAATATGCAGATCGAGGACCATCAATCTAACACGCCCGCTGCAGCCACGCCAAAAAATAAATGAATTAACATGGACTACTAATGACCATTTCCATTTTCATGTTTCTCTTTTTTTTCTTCGTCGTTCCTTCACTTCTCTCTGCATCTATTTTCTTTTCTTTTCTCTCTCTTCTTAAATATTTTCTATTTTTTGACCTATTTTCTTTATTTCTTTATTTATATATAATCTTTCTAATCTTTCATGTTTCTGATTCTTCAAAGTAGACAAAACAAATATATATTTTTATTCATGTTTTTTTTTTCTTATTTACTTATTCACATTTACTTCTTTACTGATTTTACTCTGCTTTCCTACTTCTTACTTCCCTACTTCCCTACTAATCTTGTTACCTACTTACTTATTCATCTAATTTCAATAAAAAATTATTAAGATTCTCGAAATACATTACATTCATATGATGATACCAAGAATCCTAGCAAACTTAACAAATATATACAGTAACCTTAACTAACATATAACCGAATAATACCCCCAGAGCGAGTGTATCCTGCCACTGAAGCATAGGATTAGTTCCCACTGATTAGGCACGTGAGTTGTGATGGGCAGGGGAGGGGGGGGGGGTCAAACACAGGTGTGGGTGTTGGGTGGGTGGGTGGGGAGTTAAACACAGGTGGTGTTTGGGGTTGAGACAGGGGTGGGTGGGGGGGGGTATGGTGCCAGCTGATGCATTATTCATCTCGGAACTGGCAGTCCATCACGGCCCGTCTGCTCTCTCATTCTCTCTTCCTCTCGCCCCTTCTATTGGGAGGTGGGTGGGGGTCGGAGGGCGTGGAAAGAGGGATGGGAGGAGGAAAAGAGGAGGTGGGTGGGGCGGAGGGTGTGGAGGGATGGGGGGAGGAAGAGGAGTGGTGGAGGTGGGGGGAGGAAGAGGGAGGTGGGGGGGAGGAAGAGGAGGTGGGGGGGAGAAAGAGGAGGTGGGGGAGAGGAAGAGGAGGTGGGGGGAGGAAGAGGAGAGAGGAGGTGGGAGGGGGGGGAGAGGAGGTTGGGGGGGGGGGAGGAAGAGGAGGTGGGTGGGGTCGGAGGAAGGCGTGGAAAGAGGGGATTGGGGGAGGGGGAGGAAGAGGAGGAGGAGAAAGGTAGTGATATATCCTTCTGTCTCATAAAGGTGTCTTGTGTGATTTTGTTTCGCTTTGCAAATGAGTCTTCTTTATAGAATTTTCATATTTTGGAAAGTAAAGATATTTGTATAAAAAAAATAAAAAAATAATGATGATTATAATTATGATGATAAGGGTAGTGATAATAGTAATAGTAACATTGATTGTAAAGGTAATGGTAATAGTAACAGTAAAAACTATGAAAATAATGATAGTAAATATTAGGATGATGATTATGTTAATGCCAATACTGCTGAAAATGATAATGATCGTGATAATGATAAGGATAAGGATACTAATGTAGACACTGATGATATAAATTTTAAATATAGTCTGTTTTCCAAAACCATTCGACTTTTCCCAAATAATTCAAAACCCCTTTCCCATTTATCAGTAAGAGAGGGTCAAGAATGTCCACTGTGTTTACAATTCTGTTCTTATCCCCTCCTCCCCGTCTCCCCCTCCCCCCCTCTGACCCTGCCACAAGGGATCGAACCCTGTCGCTTGTCCTCTTGTCAAGCCTAGTGATGTCTTACCTACGTGATGTCATAGGCATTATATAACAGGATTTCCGAATAGGTATGTTTGGTCACACCTATATCGACCCTTCATTTGCATACTCATAAATTTCGAGCATTTGTGTGTTAAGAGTTATATGATAATGAAATATGTTTTTGGACCAAGTGGCATTTTGCATTTATTTATTTTTCTGGGCTAGATTTTGATTTCTGTGTCGTTTCGTTGTCATATCTTGTGAATTTTTACACGAATAAGTACCCGATTTGAGGACAAATTGCTCTATGTTCTCATCCGAATTCACACAAAGCTACACTATACCGCAAGCATAGAGAGACGAACACACATGCAATCGCATGCACACTTGCGTATACATGCACGCACGTGTGCTTGCACATGCACGTATATACATATAAATATATGCGTGTGTGTGTACTCAGCAGAACACAACACAACAAAACACACACATATAACACCAAACACAACACAGCGCAGTGGAAACACACACACAAAACACACAAACACAGACGCCGCCAGGTCCCGCCACTCGCCCACCACCTCATGCTCCCCGTTGGCCCCATCCCACCGCACGGCCACCAACTCCCTTCACGCGGCCATAACTTACCATAATAACACGCCGCCACATTGTTTACCATCACCTCATAGCCCGCTCGCCGAATCCATCACGGAGGCTTCGCTGAGGGCTTCGGGGAGCGTGGCGCTGAGTCCCTAAACACCCATAATTTTCG
>NW_020868757.1:194585-197085 GCF_003789085.1 Penaeus vannamei
TCCAAAAAATAATTTCAGACGGTAAGAAATTCCCGATTTTCTTTACCAATGGCACAGATAATCCCAAAGCTACAAATACCTCCTCTAGACCCCCCTTTCCCCAAAAACAAGGAAATTATTTAATCCTATTTCTTTCCTTTTATAATCCGCTACACAACCAGGATATAATTCATCATAAGAGACGCTCCACAAGGATGAGGCTTACGTGTTAAATCAGCGTAATGACTTTGAATACAGAGGATCTCTCTCTCTCTCTCTCTTTCTCTCTCTTTACTTATCTATCTATCTATCCGTATGTTTCTCTTTCCTTCTGTCTCTCCGTATGTCTCTTTCTTTCTCTGTCTGGCTGTCTGTCTGTCTGTTTCTCTCTCCCTCTCTTTTTTTCTCTCTCTTTATCTACATCTCTCTCTCTCTCCTTCTCCCAATTCCATTCCTTCTCTTTCTCCCTCACCCTCTCCCTCCTCTACCACTCTCTCTCTCACCCTCTCCCTCTCCCTCACCCGCACTCTCTCCTCACCCACCCTCACTCTCCCACTCTCCTCCCACTCTCTCACTCCCTCTCTCCCCCCCCTCTCTCTCTCTCATTCTGGACCATCACTGCCTGGCCACACAAGCTATAAAGCGGCAAACGAGGCAGTTAAACAGGGTCCTGGCTTTTTAATAAGAGCAACGCCTCGTTAAGGGGCTCTGTTTAGGGATCCCTGGAACGCTGAGAACACGAGCCCGGTTTCCCTTGCTTGTGGGCGGGGGGGGGGGGGGGGGCGGCGAGTGGAAGGGAATTGCAAGATTTAATTTCTCCCGTTTTCTGTTTTGCGTTTTTTGTGAAAATATGGTTTGTCGTTTTCTTTCTTTCTTTCTTTTGCTGCAGTATGTTTTGTTTTGGCTATTGTTTTTTTTTTCATTTTCGCTATGATTATCATTATTGTTGTTGTTATTTATTGTTTTGATTTTATTATCTTTATCGTACTTTCAGTCGATTTTTAGGGGTAATATTTACATAAATTTGTATTTTTTTTTTTTTTTTTTTTTACAATGGTCACTTTTGTGTGGGTTTTAGGATTCAAATGACAAGGGAGAAAGATAACAATTGTGTGAATTAAGATAATGTCAACGCGAATGATGAATGATGACAAATTACAATCTGCCCCCTTGGCTCTCTCTGTCTGTCTGTCAGTCTGTCTGTCTGTCTGTCTGTCTGTCTGTCTCTGTCTCTGTCTCTCTCTCTCTCTCTCTCTCTCTCTCTCTCTCTCTCTCTCTCTCTCTCTCTCTCTCTCTCTCTCTCTCTCTCTCTCTCTCTCTCTCTCTCTCTCTCTCTCTTTCAACGAATTTCCAAAAGCCTCTTTAAGGGTAATTTCAGAATCCTACGCATTCTGGCATCTCGATTCCCGTTATTTCTATAGCTGTCTTTCTGTCAATTTGTCTGTCTGTCTGTCTCCCTTTTTGTCTGTCTGATTACTGTATATGCTTCTGTATCTGTTGGTCTGTCTCTTTGTCTGTTTCAGTTTGTCAACCTGTTTATTTCTGTATGTTTGTTAGTCTGTCTCTTTATCTGTCCATCTGTCTCTTTCCGTTCCTCTGCCTGTCTCTTTACCTGTCTGTCTATCTATATATATGTAACATCAACAAACACGTTTACCTGAATTACATAACTTACATAACCATAATTAAAACACCATAAGTATGACGAAAATCCAAACCCAGAGACAGTGAAATGAGCCTTTTGAGATACGCCGAGAGAGTAAAATGGCGTGAGAAGATAGTCAGAGGAAAGCTCGCGTGTTTAACGAGGCTGTTCGTTAAGCAAGATGATCGACGTTGTTAATGGCGGTCTATTAATCTGCATTAAATGGAGACGTCCTGTCTTGCTCCTCTCTCTCTTCTCATTCTTGTCTTCCTCCTCTATTCTTGTCTCTCTCTTTTTAATTCGTTTTTTTTTTCTTCTTTTTGATTTTATCGGTCGTGTCTTTTCATGTCCCTCTGTGTGTTGTCTTTGCTCTGTGTCTGTCCCTCTGTCTGTCTGTCTGTTGTCTTCTGGTTCTGTCTCTGCTCTCTGTCCTCTCTCTCTTCTCTTCTCTCTCTCTCTATCTTTATTTTTCTATCAATCTAGATACCTTTCTCTAAACAAAACACAACACACACACACACACACAACACACACACACACACACACACACACACACACACTCACAACGTTCTCCTTATTTCCAAAGTGACATACAACACACGTATTCTCTCATGCAGAGTAACATTTTACAACCTTCCCCACATGCCCCCCCCCCTTGTATGACCTTTGACCCAGACACCCAAGCACTGAAATTGTTGCTTGATATACGACTGAAATATTTAATCTCTTTTCTACAAGGACGCAATTGTGCAATGGAAAATTTGTTCCATCCTGTTGCATATTGGATTTTGAAAATTTATAAAGTGGAAATAAGCAGTGTAACCAATAATAAATCGCAGGGCATATTTTTTTTTTTTTTTTTTTTTTTGTCGATAT
>NW_020868757.1:204585-208002 GCF_003789085.1 Penaeus vannamei
GTGTGTGTGTGTGTGTGTGTGGTGTGTGTGTGTGTGTGTGTGTGTGTGTGTGTGTGTGTATGTATTATATGTATATATATATATATATATATATATATATATATATATATATATATATATATATATATATATATATATATATATATATATATTGTCTATGTATCTGAAAAAAATAAGACATTTCTCACAAAGGCATCATCATATACGATCATATGAAACCAAAATATTCAGTGGAAGTCCGTCGCCTTGCAGCCTCGGTCGCTTGTGCAGAGTAACATACAAACACAACCAGAAAGTAATCACATCCCCAGTTGCAAACAGAAGCCATATTGCAAATTTCGCTGAGTCAGGTGGCAATGGGGGAATGCATGCAACCCGCTATCAACAGTCATGAAAAGGCATGTGCACGCGCGTAGTCATAAACAAATTACACATACATGATAACCATACACACGCAGACACACTTAATTGCATACTACATCAGTCAGCCACCAAAAAAAGAAAAAATAGTAATAATATTTAAGATTATAAAAAAAAAGTGTAACAACGTAGGGAGAGAAAAAAATGTAGGTTTTTATCTTCTTTTTTTTTTACATTTATACTGCACTGTCAAGATGATTTAATTGAGCAGAACATTATTCTTCCAGGGATTCATTGTGTTGGTAATTGCAGCAGTCTGGTGGGTGTCAGGGCGATGTCTGCCAACCCTGCCTTGTGCAAGCTGGCAGAAGAGGATTGTCAAGACGTATTCCAACTTAAGAGATGAAAGTAACTCACTCATGAAACTGTTAGACGTGTGACATCACTCGCGGTTATTGGATATTTTAGTAAACATATCACGTGTTATATGTATTTATTCATTTATCATTATCTATGCCAGGACTTTTTTAATGGAGGGGGGGAGGGGAGGAGGGGAGGGGAACGTTTATTGGTTTGGCAGAAGGATGTTATCAAATAGTTTCTGTTACAGTGTCGTGAAATCTTATGAGTGAGTTGACCAAGGCTACAGGAGTTTTTGAACTAATTTTGTTAGTGTTTTAGACTGGATTCCGTATGTAGGGTGAAACTATGGGATTGTTTTAAAAAATGTCATAAAATGGGTTTGCTATTGGTGATTTATATTCTTTTCAGATTTTGTGATAGGCATATATTTCGAAATGGCTTTCTCTTTCTCCACACACACACACACACACACACACACACACACTACACACATACACACATACACATATCACACATACACACACACACCACACACACACACATATATATATATGTGTGTTTGTGTGTGCGAGCGTATGTGTGTGAATATACATTCTCGTAGAAATTTCTCCTCTGGGTGCTTTTTAATCACAATCCCAAAGCATGCACCTCACCCCAGTCCCCGCCCACCCATCGCCCTTCCTCTCCGAGAACCCCCCCCCGCGCCTCCATTCGTCCGCCGCGATTCCCCCGAGCGACCCTCATTCCCCTGATCTTTCCGCGATCACGCCCCTCCCGCCCGCGTCTGGGGTGCTTGGGTGCCGGGGCGTCGCGGCGATCCTCACGGGCTGAAGGCGAGGGAGTCCACGCGATCCCCGAGGCGCGGCACGTCTCCCGCGCCCGAGAACCGACCCCGGGAAGGCGAGGGGCGTCTGCCAGTGGGTCACGGGCCGCGGGCGGGGGACGGAAGGGCATCGCGTGTAAATGTTTTTTTTTTTTTTTAATGATTTTATTATTATTTATTATTATTATTATTATTATTATTAGTAGTAGTAGTAGTAGTAGTAGTAGTAGTGTTATTATTATTATTATTGTTATTTATTATTATTATTATATTAGTTTTGATAAGTAAATGAACATCCCTTTGCTCCTCTGACGGACAGAAATGTGAAATTTCGCAGATTCAGAAAAGAAAACAGAACACAAATTGAAGTATATGTTAGAGGCAAGGAACGAAAAAATGACAGGAGCACAAAGGATGTTTTAAGGTTCAAGCACGTGCTGGCACTCGACATGAACTGATATAACTCCGCGGTAAGACGTTTTATCACGTTGTTTACCCAGTCCTCTCTCTCTTGTACTCTTTCTCTCTTTCCCTCTCTCTCTCGTATTCTTTCCCTCCCTCCCTCTCCCTTCCCTCTCTTTCTCTCTCTCTCTCTCTCGTTGTCTCTTTCTTTTTCTCTGTCTGTTTCTCTCTCTCTCTCTATCTATCTCTCTCTCTCTCTACTTCTTTGCTTTATTCTCAAAATGGAAAGCTCCACGCATGCTTCTGTTCTGCCCGCCTTTGAGAACTTTTACTTAAGGTTTATGAATAATTCTGTTGTTGTGGGTGTCATGTCCATCCCAGTGGAAATCGGTTTCTTTTGTCAGCAATTTACTTCGAGTTTTGGCCAGCAAGGACCACTCTCCTTGAGATGTCGTCCCTCCGCGACCTGGCCTTGTTGGGACCAGTAAGAGTTCGCGCTTATTTCGGAAAATGTACGAGCGGATCGGTATGCGTGGACCGAATCCTCTTTTGGAAAAGCGATCGTCCTTTATGGATTCGACACGCAAGACAAGGTTTCTCTTCTTAATTAATCAAATCTACTTCGGGTCATGTTTGAGGTCGCATTTGATTGAGAAATTCTTCGTGTTCGCAAATTGTCTCCGGGATTTGCAAAACGCACGGAGCTGAAACTAAAAATAAAGAAATGGAAAATTTAAAACAAATAAAAAAAGAGAAAAAAATAATATATCATATATACATATATAATATACGTTTTAATATGTATACACACACACACACACTATGTATATATAATCATATGTATATATGCGTATATATATATATATATATATATATATATATGTATATATATATATATATATATATATATATACATATATAATATATATATATATATATATATATATATATATATATATATATATATATATATATATATATATATATATATATATATATATATATATATATATATATATATATATTATATATATTATAATATTATACACAAAAATCGACATTGCGAGTGAAGCAACATAAACATACAGCCTAAAACAAGCCACTGAAGCAAGCCCCCCCCTCTCCACCCCAAGAGCAGGCGACCCGGGCAGCGGACGCCACCCCGCCGGCGCGTCCTCCGGCAGCCCCGAGCAGCCGCAAGCCCCACGGCGCCGCGGCCGCCTCGCGCGGCGACTGAACACCGGCCGGACGCAGAGATCACACGGCGACCCGACTTCTGCCCGTGTTCATTTCCTTGTCCATCAGCTGGTGGACTGGCGTGCAGGAAGCGTGGATGAGCGTGTGAGGGAATGGAAAGGGAGAGGTTTTTCTCTCAGTCTCTCTGTTGAGTCTTCATTTTTAAGCGTTTCGACAGGACGATGGGCTTTGTGAGGTCGAGAAAAGCTTTTTGTTATTGCAAGAGGTGTTCA
>NW_020868757.1:208014-213014 GCF_003789085.1 Penaeus vannamei
CACATTTAAGTGGCCGACGCAATACGGCACTAGGAAGGTGGCATGAGGCTGGCTAGGCGTGACACTCTTCACGTGCGCTGAAAAATGCAGTCTCTCCAGCACCACATGCTTGCATGCATGCGTTCGTGTCACACCGCCTCCCCTTGATTCTCCTTCCTTTGCACCTTTTCTTCCCGCCAAAAAAAATCGCGATGCGCAAACAGCGTTCACTGCATATATATATATATATATATATATATATATATATATATATATATATATAATATATATATATAGAGAGAGAGAGAGAGAGAGAGAGAGAGAGAGAGAGAGAGAGAGAGAGAGAGATGTGTGTGTTCATATATATGTATATGTATATATATATATATATATAATATATATATATATATATATATATATATATATATATATAAACTTACATGTATATGTGTAAAAACATATGAAAAATAAACATATACATGATATAAATATACATACATATGTGTAAGTTAACCTATTTGAACGTGATACATTTCGTCAATGAAAGACGAAAGAAAACAATAGCAACCCGGGAAGTGTAAAATAGAATGCTATAAGATCTTGCTGGACAAGGGGTCAGTAATTGACTTTGAAAGTATGTGAAATCATATGTTTATGTAATTAAACCAACCATTGTGTCTATTTTTTTCTATTGACATTCAATAAACTTGAATGAAAAAAGTACATGGATGTCGACATTTTAGAAACAGCTTTATAATCCGAAGAAAAAATCAATCAACTCAAAACAGCAAATACTTAAATGAAAAATTACCTTCCAATTGAAACGGAAAGTAATAACTCAATGATTCAAACAATAAGCCAGTAATGCAAATTCCGAACCGCAGATTCAAGATTTTTTTAGCGTCGTTGTCACACTGTCACAGGCTATCGGCAAAGGTGGATCTCCGATTGCTCTTGTTCAAAATTTCGCTGGCAAATCGTAAGTCCTATTGCAGAAAAGTTGCTGGGTGGTATGAACGATGTTACAAAGATGTTCTGATATTGAGGGAAGTAGCAATGAGTTGTTATATATACCTTTTCCACCGATTTTGTGAGCTGGATGTCCTTACCACGTGGTAAGTTTAACGGTATTTTATAATTGACATTTGATTTGTATATGCAATTCTTTTTTATTTATTTACTTATAGCAACATAATTGCAACGACTTTAAGAAGCTCTTTGGTTTTCTGTAAATCATTATTCTTGAAATGCGCGATGTTAGGTTAGGGGTACCGTCATTTGCTCGTGTGCAATTTTCTCAAAAGTCTAAAGTCATGTTTATTTTGGGCGATTTCACGAGATTCTGTATATTAGCTCTGGCATTTCCTTGACCATGGCTGCCATTTACCGTTCCACAGGGCATTCATAGAGTACGCATAACACAGGAGAGCACAAAGTCAGTCCATTTGACAAGTCTGCTCATAAGTCGTATTCTGGAGCAACGGGGCGGTGTCTATAATGCATGTAGTGCGGAATTATAGACACATCATGTTAGAATAGTATATATTTGCATGCCGTACTGTGATTTTTTAAATACTAATCATTATTTTTTTAACCAACAGCAGCGACCCCACCATACGGCACAAGGAAGAATTAATTTTTCTAACACTTTACGGTTCATAAGCACGCCATCACTTAACTCTTTAAATATGTTGCCGTAATATTCAACTGAAGTATACTAATATAGCTAAAGCTTAGACTCGAGTTTTGTTGCAGCGGAAATTCAAATCAGGCAATAGTCTATAGATTTTTCGTATTGACGCTTTTAATTGAGGTAGGGAACAGACTTTTTTAATGCGTATCACATATATATTACTAATTTTTAAGCATTACATTTATGTTTCGAAATCTTAACGCCTGAGCATATTGATGACGTCACAAGCAGAGCTATGGACACTCGTTCCAGTTTCCCGCCCTCTGCTTGGCCTGTTGCGCTTCCTCGTTCGGGTCGCCGTGTGCAGTCTTCAATCTTGCTTACTGATTCTTTTCCTTCCTTTCTATCATTTGCGTATTTTTCCGCAAAATTCTTGTATACGTACGGTTACTCCAGCCGAGGGGCTACTGCCGCAAATCACATCTGGCCTCCCTCAAAGATAATAAATTCTTTGAGTGTTAGCCAATCATACTTACTGCCTTTTCTCAACGAAAATAACGAGATAATTAGTATATGCAAGTGTTATTTTAATCCTGTTTGTGGCAGTAAATGTATCAAAGAAATAGGATCTACATATTTTATCCCACATATATCAATATTTAAATCTGTATTAATATATCTGTACTAGTCTATCTAACCTGTCGAACAGTCAGTCAGGCTGAAGCGTGGTGCCATAATTGTATCGAGTCTAGTAAATAAGATGAATATATAGGAAAGATAAGTTATAAACTGATATTGTTTACTACAAACTTAGTATATTAATTGTCTTAACGGATATACCTCCTTTCCACCTTTTCTAGGGTTCATATATTTGAACTACGACATCAGTTATTTTACCTTTACTATATCAGTAAGAAGTAGAATGTAAACCATAGGGAGAAATGCATCTTTTAAAAGGTTTTGCCGCAGACTAGACAAGAGGAATAAGAATGGACGATGCAGTAGAGTGAAGCTAGGGAACGCAAACTTGCTCATGGAGCGGCCCCTTTACCACTAAATGCCACTTCCATTGCTAAAAGCTTGATATGCGTTCCAGACGCCTCTGGGTGCTGCAGATTTCATGGCTTCACCAGTGAAGTGAAGCGAAGTACTGTGGTTCTAGTCTAAGATAGGCTGTTCTCTCCTTCATCAATAGGCAGTGTCGCAGTGATCTCGGGACTAACTACAGTAGGTGCTGCAGAAGGGCGTTGTTCATTGCTCACAGCAGTGCTAACCTATCTACATCCTTTTCAAGGCGATTTGTGAAATGTATAGACCCTTTTATATAGACATATAGACCTTTGTATATACATATATAGACCTTTGTATATATTTATTTGTATATACATATATAGACCTTTGTATAGACATATATAGACCCTTTTAAGGTCTATATATGTATCTGATTCCTATAGATAGGTCTAGATACCTTTTATGCCAAGAGGTGCTTGAAACAGCTGACTGAGGGGCATGCTATTATGCCTTTAAGTAGTTGGAACTTGGGTGGCAGAAAGGAAAGTGGTGCCTAGCGGCAGTTATTCAAGAAAATTGATGGCCCTTGGTATTCAGAGAAACTAGTGGTCTTGGCTTGGTATTACAGGAAACTATCTATTAATTGTTACTTGGCTAGCGATGGGGAGCTCCTCTTGTCACCAAACATTAGTTGGACGACAGGCAGAGATCTTGTGAATAAGCACGAGCTTCCTGTACTTGCAGATGTCTCAACTTATATTTAGTGGATGTTTTTTTCTTTTTTACTCGTCATTCACCATTGGTCGTATGCCGACAGTTACGACAATATCAGTTTAAAAGTGAAAGATAAAACGCACTAAGTAGTTGTCCATGTGTTTAGCATGTCACTGCCATTATCTAAAAGAAAATATAGATCTTGGCCTTTGATTAAATCGGATAATTATAAAGGTAGTATGCGCTCACTATCATGTTCAGTGTACAGCACTTGCACATGATAGTACTGATAATAATGACAATTAACGTGAGATTCACGCAGCACGTGGCAACATACATTGCGAATACGATACAAGACATTACTAATCAGATTTATATATGCCTATTAATAATAAGGATACTGATAAAATTATGTTGCTGTCATTAGCAGTATTTACGATATTCATAACAATAACTTGTTTTGACAGGGAGCCATGACGGAGAAGGAGAGTGCTATCCTGGACAGGACTGATACTCCTGAGATGGAGGGAAGCACCGCTCAAACAGTGCTTGCCCCTGAAGAAACAGGGGGTGCTGCCCTACCCATGCCCAATACCCCTACAATGGAGGGGGACACTGCCAAAACAGTGTGTGTCCCTGAGGAGGAGGGGAGTGCTCCCCTGTCGATGCCCGACACCCCTGCGATGGAGGTGAACGCTGCACAAACAGTCACTGAGGAAGAGGGGAGTGCTGCCCTTTCCATGCCTGATATCCCTGGAATGGAAGAGAATGCTGCTCAAACAGTGCTTGTCCCTGCAATGATGGGTGCTGCTCTACCCATGCCCGATACCACTGCGATGGAGGGGAACGCTGCCGAAACAGTGCCTATCCCTGGAGAAGAGGGGCGTGCTAACCATCTAGCATCCGTTGCCCTCGAAAGAGTGCTTTCCTCTGGCTCCGAGGAGGGGAATGTTGCTCTCTCCAAGGAGAATGCTGCTCTTCCCAAAGAGAATGCTGCTCTCTCCAAGGAGAATGCTGCTCTCTCCAAGGAGAATGCTGCTCTTCCCAAGGAGAATGCTGCTCTCTCCAAGGAGAATGCTGCTCTTCCCAAGGAGAATACTGCTCTCACCAAGAAACGGAGCTCTACCTCATCTACCGATACACCTGAGATGACCATAAGCAGCCCCTCACCAATGGTCCCTTCCAGTGTATACGATGGAGGCTGGGGGTGGTGCATTGTCGTCTCCGGATTTCTCACTCTGGTAGGCCACACTTCGCTCTTTAGAAGTAAGATCTTTGTCTCTGAAACATATATCGAAGATCCTGTGTATGGTTTAAAGATCTACAACTCTGCTAAGTATCATATTTGGCATCTGGAACCACCTAGATATTAGAAATCAGATCTCTTCAAGAATACTGAATAATAGAGGTTGATGTCCCCCATAAGTAGTCACTTTATTATATGTCCGAAGTCTTGTTAAATCAAGCTTTTTATTATTCACTAAACGCAAACAGCAATAGAGTAAATGTTCAGTTAAAGGTACAATTAGTATTATGAACGCGACGATCTGCCGTCACTAATGGTCAACATTTCGAAACTTCCTATATATTTTGATGTTTCGAAAAAGACGGGATGACAGTGATCATGATCAGAGTGGTCTATCATAAATTTTTTGACTTGTTT
>NW_020868757.1:220514-223014 GCF_003789085.1 Penaeus vannamei
TATATAGACACACACACACACACACACACACACACACACACACACACACACACACACACACACACACACACACACACACACACACACACACAAACACACACACACACACACACACACAATACACACCACACACACACACACACACACACACACACACACACACACACAAATACACACACACACACACAAATACACACACACACACAAATACACACACACAATACACACACACACACAAATATACGCACACACAAATACACACACACAAATACACACACACAAACACACACACACACATACGCACACACACATATATACACCTCATTATTACTGCTGAATATGCTTCTAGGTCAAAAAACACGTCATCCGGGACCACTTCAAGAAAAATTTCCGAGTGACATCGCTCAGGGAACCGCACGTCATCTCCATCGCTGCCGTGACTGGTATGACTCAGTTCGTCATGATCAACGTCTATGTAAGTGCGAGATTCTTTCTTTCTTTCTCTTTCTCTTTCTCTTTCTCTTTCTCTTTCTCTTCAGGATGATCATAATGTCTCGATGTGAGGGGTGTCCGAAATCTTCAGGATGATCATAATGCATAACTTTCACACCTCTGCGGGCCAAACGAAAGCGCTGATACAACGATTAGTTACCTGTGGATGAAAATATACAGCAAGTTATGTTTGATATTAACTTTACGAAACGAATACTGAAAAGGATTCCTTAACTTTTGTAGAATTGTGGAAAGATTAGTGAAACTGATAAAATCCTTTCTTCATTTTCATAAGGCTTTTGTATTGTGGTTCGAAACCTAAGAGCCAATACATAACGATTGCAAATGTCCATATGATATATTACACGTTTTTTGACTACATACTTCATATTTTAAAATCTGCTTCCAGTGCAAGTAGCACTACTTCTTTCGGACATCTTTGCTCAAGATAAACGCACAAGCGTTGATAATTGTGGAAGAGAAAGAAGTTTGAATACAATAGCCGGTGTAAGACATTACGGTTTTGTTAATTAGGAAAACAGTATTTTCTCATTTAATCTTTTTCAGGTCACAGGAATTTATCTGAACAATATAGCAAACTGCATTGCAGATTTTTTCGCACGATCTCATCATTTTTTTTATATCATAACTGAATTTCCAGCAGAAACCTGCTCTATTGAGTTATGATAAAATTACGGTCTACCTTATGCGTATCAGACTGCACAAGTTTTCTCATTAGGGGTCCATGTGGCCGCATTTTACGAAGAAGTCTGAAATAAGGAAGTAAGAAACAATAGAAGATCCACACCGCTCCATAATTTTCGTGACAACCCTCAGTTGGTATTTCATAAGTAGCACTTATCCAGGAACTTCATGAGCCGTTCTAGGTATCTACGCTGATAAGTCCCTGATTCTCAGCTGGTGTTCCACGGCATTCCACACCGAGCAGCATCGAAACAAGTCAGCCACTGGAGAGCCAATTTTTTTTTCTTCATAGAGCTCCAGCTACAGCATATATCACTTACAGAAACTAGCCAGTGGGATCTCACAACCCACTCATTAGAAGTTTTATCAAATGCACAAAGTTTTGTAATAGCTGAAATTTCTTCATAGAGGAAATTCCAAATAAGACTGTCAATTAATAAGAAAAACGTGTTGCTGTGCTCCGTCTCAGCGCCGTTGGACTGTCACCCTTGAGCAATGTAATGGGGTCTACCAGTATTTTCAAGATCAGATCAACAGCAAAAAACGGGTAAGGATATCTATCTTGTCTCTCTTAGCTGCACCCATGCTCTTCGATTAATGAGTACAATTAATAAGGCTGCCAAACTTTTCACTGAATCCATACTGCATATCCAACACCCATATCAATGACTAAACCCTTGGAGTCCAGCTCCATCAGGCGACCGTTTAATGACATTGGATCAGCAGAATCGGTGATAGAATTAAAGTTAAATGAATGAATATCTAAAATGCAAATGAACGAAACTTGCTAGAGCATTCGTAAGTGTATTAATTGAAAGTAACCAAGAGAAATTCACAAGAATGAGCTTTTCCTCATGAGAAGAAAAAACACGAACACGTTCATTCCGATGAATGAACGTTTGTCCCTTCACCCATGATTTATTCCGTTCTTTTCACTCCGCGTGCCCATTGCCTCTTGACTCATTGGACTAAGGTACCCTAGTTCTATTCTAGTGTTCAGGCGTTAGAGGCTCTCTGATGCCGTGAATATCTACCTTAACTATTCCTAGCACACAGGGGGAGGTGGTGCGACTTAAGCAGGTCCACCTAATTCTTATTCATTCGAGAATCTGACTTATATAAAATATTAATAAACAAAAGAAAAAGTTACACACAACCATGCATAAAGCAAGCGAGGAATATAGATATGGAAAACTTGGCTGAAAAGGGTGGCAATAACACGCTCTCCTGTATCCGGGGCATTGTTTTACTGGCGTCATCACAAAGTACAGTAAAATAGACTAAAAGGCACGCATAAACACAC
>NW_020868757.1:230514-235390 GCF_003789085.1 Penaeus vannamei
CAATATATATAAAAATAATCTAAATAATATATAACATTAAAACTCATATATGAATGTGATGATAACAATATTATGTACAATATATTTAATAAATAACAAATATATCGTAAATATTCCTACAATTACTATATACATAAATTACACCACACACACAAGAACTACCTCTATAATATACCCTATATAAACTAAACCCCCACAAAACACCTCCTAAAACTATAATATGTGATGTAATGTTAATAATATATACTACTAAATCCCTACCTACATCAAACATATGAACAACAAACCCAAAAAAAAACAATACGTACCATATATATTAAACACTAATAAAACTAATGACATATAATAATATATAATGTAAACTTACAACTCAACCATCAATATATATATATATAATTCCACTAACCTATATAACCATAAAATCCCCATAATAAATATCATATATATTATATACACCACCCCACCCGCCCACAGCAACGCACGAGCACCACACACAAACACCAACACAACAACAAACACCCACCACACACACCACACACCACAACAAACACCAACCACACACACACACACACAACATCCTAATATACCACACAACAACACCTATACACACAACACACAACCACACACACCACAACACACCACGACCACACACCACCACACACACACACAATAATAACTACAACACAACAAATATATAATAAATACCATATTATACCCATCAAAAAAACGAATATATAATAATAATCAAAAAATACTCAAACAAAAATATAATCCTAATAATATATAGTAGTGTAAACCTGTAAGATGTGTAGTCATGATGCAATTGTGTGTGTAGCCTCGATAGTAGATAGCTGTAGATGTGATGGCCTGATGTAGTGTAGTGGTGTGTTGTGTGATGTGTGTGTGTGTGTAGAACTGTGTGAATGTGTAATGATATGACATAATATAATAATAGATTTAATACTATATCGTCTTATAATATAACACAATACAATATCTACTAACAACCCTTTGTCTGTCACTCCTCTTCAAACAAGCTCGACATTTCAATTAGACCAAATCAGTGCAGGCATGACCCCAATCAAACGAACCGCAATTTATCATGACCCAACAACGAAAAAGTGGGTGAAACCCGCCCCAAAAAACCTATGTTATAACCTCCAGACATCTGCAAAAAAACATTTCTGTTAGGTGGACTAATAAACTACCATAAACTGCAACAAAACTGCAACTATAAATAGTATGATATAAACGAACGCAGACTGTAGCGCGTAAAACACCTACCAGTCCCTCGCTGCATGACCGGCGCCTTCGGCAACCACGGCCATAAGTACCAGTATCGATCGGACCCGAATCGGAAAGTAACAAGCGAAATTTCCTTAACCTCCAATTCCACCTTTAATTCTACCTCCTCCACCTACCGCTTCTGCCTCACTCCCTTACCTGCACCTCTGCCTCCTCCTCTGCACTCTGCCTCTCCGCCATCCATCTTCCACTCGGCCCTCATACCACATCCACCTCTCCTCTCCTCCTCCTCTCCACCTGGCCAACCTCTGCTTCCTCCTCCTTCTTTCCACCTCCCCCTCCACTAATCCACACCTCCAATCTCCACCCAACTCCACCACTGCACCAGAACCTCCACCCCTCCATCTCCACTCCCAACCCTAACATGAAGCATGTTCCTTCCGTGCAGGTAAACATTGGAAGACTTATAAGACACAGAATGTGGGCGCTGTGGCAAGAACCTGAGGGTGATGTGGGCTGTGTGGTGTGGGATGCTGCTATCGTGCTACCATTTACTTGAGGTTAATGACCGGCGTGAATGCTGGCAACAGAGTAGACTGTAGTAGTTGTGCTTTTGAAGGAGAGTAGATGTCATTTCTGCTTGTACTGTGGTAAAAGCCAACAAATATAACCTTAATATTGTCAAATAGATTGGTTCCTTATTGTGGCCTTAAACTGCACTGGAGAGATTAACAAGCCGTCTTACTAGGAGATATCCCTCCCAATACCTTGCCTATTGTCGTTGTGGGATGGGCCTTAGTAAGGGGATCACCTCTACTTTTTGGGCCTCAGCCCTCACCTTGGGCCTCAGCCCCACCTCGGGCGCGTCAGGCCTCTCCTCAACTAATTTTTGCTTTTGTCTCTTCTTTCTCTTCTTTCCCCTCCCATATCTCTTTATTCCCTTCTGTCCCATCCTCAAGGTGTGAGAGCCGTGCTGAAAGGATAAAAGGCTGACTTTGTGTCAGTCACGAAAGGCCTTGGGGACCCCTCTGGAGGCCATGGGCACAGTAATTCCCTTGGCTTAAGTTGCAATAGCCCCTTAATGGGGGACCCTGAAAAGTGGTAGCGGCCCTTCCTTTTCCCAATTTAATTCAGAGCCTACACCAATAGCATGTTGGATAAAGATTCTCTAACCCTTAATAGGGGCATTTAAAGACTTGCTCCTTTATGAAAATAGCCTGTTCTCGAATTTGAAGTTTTGATGGATTTTTCAGACACGCAGCCCCTCCTTTAAGCCATAGCTTCTGATACTAATACCCGCCCTCTTCTACACTTACAAGACAATCTAAGCATTCCAAGAACACCCTACCAGGTTATTACTCAACCTCTAGAAAGCACCCCTTCCTCTTCCCTAACATTCTCCTTTTCATCTCCTGCTGAAACAAGTCGCTCTTCGAAGTGTGCCTAATCCCCTCCTTCCCTTAATTCTCTTCATCCTTATTATACCTCCCCTCACAGAACTACTCCATAACCACACCACCCCATCTTACCTCTCGCCCTCGTCCTTCTACTGTCTCCAACCTCATGCAAAACTTAGAGTACTAATCTTTGGCCCAGTCCACGTGGGAATCGATTCTTTGTGGAATTTCTGCCCCCACAAACCCCTTCTTAGAATAGCCGCTTTCCTATTCAGCAGTGCGTCCCAGAAACAAGGTAGGCAAGGTTACCTTTTGCCAGTTGCTCTGATCATCACGGCTAGAGCCTTGGTCACAGTTACATCTGAATCCAGCTCTTGCACTATCTACCCTAACTTACCTACTGGCAAACCCATTCTGCCAAACCTCATCCTATTCTTCAATACTTGTACTGAACTGTTTTCTTTCCCCCAGAATGCCCTCGCCCAATGTAATTGACAAGGACGGTCAGATTTGTCTAAAAAAGACCAGCGTCTTTCCTGCCTTGCTGAATATGAATGCAGTTGGCAGTACAGTGGTTTACATCTATTCCTCCTAGAGCCAGTGTTAGGGCCCACATCAATATTGCCAACGATTAGCTTCCATAGAGAAGACCTCACCCCATGAGGTTTATATTGGGGATGTCTTAATAAATTTCCGACATTCCTCGTCATTGTCAGAAATGTTGGATTGTTGGCCAACCCCCAGACCGAAACATTGTCACCTCAACAGCCTTGTCATGAACACATTTCAATTGCCCTGTTCAACTCCATGTAGCAAGTGCCAAGTGTGGAGACTCCCATGATGTAAATTAATATCAGAGCTGCCCCGTCTATAGCTCGAATGTGAGGATAGAGTCCAATCAGATTTAACCTAGAACTCACAACATACGCTTGAGGCAGGACAGACGCAACCAACGACGAGGTTTATTCTACTCTCGTACAACCTATCATTCCAAAATCACATCTTCGCTCTGCTCCCCCACATCTTCCACAAATATATCACCAAACACTTCCGCTCTATCAACCACCACGTGTCCTCCATCCAGACCCACTCCCCTCCCGCCACCTTCTTCTTTAGTACTTCACCCACTAATTCACCACGTCACCCCTTCTCTCATCCCCTGCGATCTCTCTATCTTCTACTTCTCCACACAGCCACACATACATGTTTTCCACCTGAAACAGCCTCTCATCTTTTCCATTACCCCAAAGTCACAGATACCACATGACATTCACATGCAGCTTGCCCATACCCACATCTCAATATTCCCTCATAAACCGCTTCCCACCAACCTCATCATCTCACACCACCCCCCCACCCCCCCAAAAAAAAAAAAATTCTTTTGCCAACCATCCTCCTCCATCCATACTCAAACACACAAACCATATCAACTTCCCCCCACACTTACAACCCCCCCAAAAAAAACACCTCCTTCACAGTATACCCTTCCCCAACTTACCTCACTAGGATTAACCACTGCTATCATACCTAGGAATGGCACGACCCTCTTTTGTCACAATACCCTTCCCCAGACCCCCACCCTTCTCAGTCTAACCCCTGGCACACAATACTACAATCCCACCTACTCCCCTGATCCATTAATATTCTCAAACCTCAGATACCTATCCATAACTCACTAAAGACACCCCGATTAACTCTAACCAGTCTAACTCCTTAATTCGCTCACCCTCTTCAACTTCTACACCCCCAAAGTTCACAGCCTGAACAATACAATATCACCTTACTTGCTCTAAACCTCACTTCACCATTTCCCATTACTCATCCCATAGCATCTACATTCATTTTATTTCCCTCACATCTTCCCTAACTTCACATTTTACCATACCATCCATATAACACGCCTCAAATTATACCCTACATACTACCCATCTTCCCCTCTGTCCCAGAATTTCTACTTCCTACTTTTCAAACAAGCTTCTCTATTTTTCCAGGAACATGTTAATTTCTATACACTTCCCCAGATCACAGACTATAATTCACTCAAATCGTCTTACCAGCTTAACCCTCCCCTTTCTTCCCTAATTTCTGCACTAGTTCACTCTACTCTTTCCCTTTTCACTACCAAATACTATACTTATAATGCTCTCAAACCTTTGGACATCTACCACATTCTTCTATATCCTATACTACTCCTCTTCGCCCTTTCACACACAATACTGTTACTACGTCGACTA
>NW_020868757.1:252202-269702 GCF_003789085.1 Penaeus vannamei
CCACTTATTTCAGGCTCACCATGGCCAGTAATGAAGATGTTTTATTCTTATTATGGGCATTAAGGTTTGCCCCTTCATCAGCTTGCCTATCTCACTTTGATTCCATTGGTATTCTGAAACCCGCCCTCTCCTTTAACCATGGTTCTGACCACTGATACTAATACTCCATCCTTGATGTCTACTGACAACTCTATCCATTCTGAACCACCCACCCGGGAAAGCATCCATTCCATTCTCTCCCAACATTTTCCACTCCATCTACTGCTGTCTCCATTGTCTACCCCCTCCCCCCTCATTACTTCCCTTCATCCTTATTGTCTTCCTCCCCACAGTACTGCCTCACCCCATCTTCCTCCCAGCCTCGTCCATATACTGCTTCCATCTCTGCAATCCTTTTGAGTACTCTCTTTGGCCCAGTCAAATGGGATCAATTCTTTGTAATTCCCTTACAGCCCCTTACCCAGACAATACCTTTCTCTTCCAAAAATATATTCAAAATCTTGGAAGCAAAGTTTCCTTTTACAGCTGTTCTAATCGTTCATGCCTTGTCACAGTTACATGTGAGTCCCAAGCTCATGCACTATCTACGTTCACTAACCTCACTGGCAAATGTATTCCTACCGAACCTCACAGCTCTCTTAATACTTGGACAGAAACGGTTTCTGTCTCTCTGACTGAATCTATGACAAGAATGGTCTGACTGTGAAAACGACGTACTTGCCTGCTTTGTTGACTATGATGCAGTGGCAGTAGAGTGCTATACAATTACTCCCAGAGGACAGCAGAAGTCTTACACCAATACTGCCAAGATTAGCTTCCATAGACATGACCCCCCATCAAGTTTATATTATGCAGTGGAACTTCTTATAATGGGCACTTCCAAGACTTGGCAGATTCTTCTAATAGGCAGGTTTTGTCCTGTCCCAACTGATACTAATGTAATTTCCTATTAACAGAATTTCCTAGCCCGAGCACTTCCCGTCTCCGGCAATTGGCAACCAAATCACAGTCCCAATTAACCAATCAGCTTCCCGAAATAGGCAGTGGGACAAACGCGCGTGAACAGTTGATTAATCTTGGATAGTCTACTTCAACAACTTTGCGTAATCCTCTCATCAGAGTTGATGTCTTGTTTTCACTCGTATAGAATTTTTTTGGCTAATGCTTTTTGTAAATAAGGTTTTGAAATTGTGTCTTTGCAAGTCAAGTGCCAAGAGTGCGTGTTTTCACTCAATTTTCTGGTCAATTTCATAATGCTAATAGTTTTTAAAAATTTTGTATATACATAGAATATATGTTAATAAATGTGTATATATATTATAGATATGACTTCCTGTTTTCCTGGTTGGTACGCATGCGTTGGACCTGATTTTTGCATGGTCTTTTCTTCTCCCCTATCCCTTTTCCATATCTTCTACCTCTTCTCCTTCTGTCCCATTCCTCAGGTGTGAGAGCCATACTGAAAGGATGGAAGGTTGGCTTTGTGTCAGTCATGAATGCCTCCAGGAGCCAAGGGCACTGTATTCCTTTGTTTAGTTGCCTTACCCTTACCCCTTATGGTGGACTGATTCTTTTCCCAATTTATTCAGGGTCACCATGGCCAATAATGAAGATTCTTTACCCCTGATAGGGGCATTAAGTCTTGCCCCTTCATCAACTAGCCAATCTAAATTCAATTTTGGTGAATTTCCAACCCCTGTCTTTCCTTTGACCACATTTCTGACCACTGATACTAATACCCCCTCCTCGACAACTCTATCCATTCCAAACCACCTACCCAGGTTATTACTCAATCTCTAGAATGCAGCCTTTCCTCTCTCCCAACATTCTCTTCTCCATCCCCTACTGCAGTCTTTTTCAATGTCTACCCCCTTTTCCGTTATTACCACTCTTCATCTTTATTGTCCTCCCCACAGTATTATCTCACCCTAAATCACCCCATCTTCCTCTCACCCTTGTCCTTCTCCTGCTATTCCTTCAGAGGCCAGCATAAGTCCCATGTCAATATTGCCTAGATTAGCTTCCATTGATATGACCTCCTCCATAAATTTTATATTGGCAGATTGTCCTACCATATAATGTCAAAAATATTGGCAATTTGAGAGCCCAGCCAAACACTCTCCCTCCACAGCCCGCTGCCCTCTATATGCCCAAGCTGCTCAGTTGCATACATGTGCCAACTGTGGAGACTCCCATAATGTAGTTTATTGGAGCAGCCCTGCCTATAAGCTTGAATGTGAGGTAGCAGTCCTGAGTCAAACTAGGCCTCACTCTATGTGAGGCCAGACAGGAAGTACAAGGTTTTTCTCTCTCAATGTATTCCAAAAGTCCTTCTCTCTGCTCCCCCCCCTATCTTCACTCTTCCTCCAGAGGCCAGCATAAATCCCATGTCAATATTGACAAGATTAGTTTCTGTAGACATGACCTCCCCCATGAACTTTTATATATGTAGATTATCCTACCATGTCTGACCACGTAGACCCCTTCTTTGTCAATGTCAGAAATGTTAGTGTTTTGGCTACCCAGCCAAACACTGGCTCTGCAGTCTGCTACCCTCTATCTGCCCAACCTGGTTATGACCGTTCAAATTGCCGTGCTCAGTCACATGTACGTGCTAACTGTGGAGACTCCCATAATGTAGTTTATAGGAGCTGCCCTGCTTATAAGCTCGAATGTGAGGTAGCAGTCCTCAGATTCAAACTAGGACTTCCTCAACATGAGGCCAGACAAGAGGTGCGATGAGGATTTTCTCTCAATGTATTCCAAGACGGACCCTTCTCTTTGCTCCCCCCCCCCATCTTCAAAAGATGTTTCTGTATGTTTCCCAGTATCTCATCCCTATACCCTGAACCATCCTACCTGTACTTGCCCAATCCCCCACTCAAATTCCTTTTCCAGTAAAATCCAGATACTCCAGTCTTTACCACTTCCCCAATACCTACCCCTCACATATCTATCCCCAATTCTCCACCTCACGAGAACCTTTATTTCTCACTTCTTGTCACCCAACTCCCCTCCAGGGACTCTTGAAGACATCCAAAACTTCCTAAAGATGACCCAAGGGAACACTGCTCCCTCATCCACTCTCCAATCCCTCTATTCCTACTCCTACATTTAAAGTATTTACCAATATCCATTCTCCTCCTCCTCAAGTAAATTCCTCCTACACCCTTCCAACATACCCTATCCTCTTTACAGCTCACACCTGAATGCTCACATAAATCCCATGTTACAACAGTGTCCTTCTCCAAACCCCTCCCCTCCAGACATTCTTCCTGACCACCTATCCCAGTCATCCCCCGGACTCTTCTCCTCCTACTTCTTCAACAGTCACCCGTTTTCCTTGAACAATGTCCCTATTCCTTCACCAGTCACAGATACACTGCAGTTCACTCAATTGCTCTACCCCCTTAACCCTTTCTCATTTTACTAATCTCTACTTCCTTTGCTTCCTTCATTTCCCTTTTCGCTACCATACTATCTTATAACTCTCTCTAATCTTTGACATCTAACCCCCACCCCTGATTATTCTCATACTTTTCCAACAGCCATCTGTTTTCCTTGAACATAGTTCCTATTCCTTCTCCAATGAAAGATGCACTGCAATTCACTCAATCACTCTACCCCCTTAACCTTCCCCTTTCTACTAATCTCCGCTCTACTTCATTTCCTCACCTCTTTTCCCTTGTCACTACCATTCTATCCTATAATGCTCTCTAATCTTTGACATCTAACACATTTTATCCTAATGTATAATTTCTCTTTACCCTTCATGACACAGTACTTTACCATTGTGCTATATGACCTTTGATGTCTAGCACAATTATTTGTTTCAAACATTAACCATTACCATTCTCTTATTTTAGTTTTCCGAGGAAAGGAATGGGGATAAATAACAATTCAAAAGATTACCACAACTATCTTTATGAGTGCAAAACATAAAAATGATACAAATAAAATATTTTCACATAAGGTTATTATTATAACTACTTTTTACATATAATACAGAAGATCTGGATAGTCCTTTGTACTTGTCAATAGTGTAACATAACATGTATTGAAAAAAAAAAAAAAAAAAAAAAAAAAAAAAGTTGCAACTCCATTTCACCTGAACAGTTTAATGATACGATTATCATATGCAAAAAATAATTAATAAAGCAATGATTGGTTTTCTAATCAATTTGCCCTTCACCAGTATTAAATAATGTAAAATTACTGCCACCTTAGGTCGTGATAATTTCTCACTTGCAGTCAATTAAAAGTTGCAAAGCTCCCTCTTAAAGAGCTCTGTTGTGATGCTAAGAGTACATTCTGTAGTATCAGAATGAGCTTGAAATACAAAGGATTGCAAATGAGGACATTAAAGTACATAATCAGTATGTGGGAGCTATTACAAAAAAAAAAAGAAAAAAAGAATCTTTCCTAAAACCATTTATAGATTTTATACATTCTTGTATTTGTGTACATATATATCTTCTAAAATCTTTTAAAATCTTTAGTTACATGAACAAGTTTCTAAATTTCACTTTACTGTGGTAGTATTCTACAATAAGCAATGCTAATGGAATGTCAGACAAATACTACATTTTCCTTTCTGTGAATACAGTAAACAGTCTCAGGCTATTGATTTTTTAAAATCAAGTCATTTTACATTTTCTGGAGAAAATTCATACTAAATATTATATGGTAACATATTCATTTGGTAACTATATTACAAGATACTTTAAAAGACAGCAGAAACTTTATCTTAACTTGCATAATGTACTATACTACAATCTGCTTCAGGTTCTACTATTCTTAAAATCTACAATGATCTAACTCACTTTAAATTAATTCTTACATACCAAGAATTTAATTATTTAACTTTCAATTTTAAGTAAATTGCACTAATATTGCTTACATTCATAATATGAAATGTGATCTGATAAAACTTAAATAATGATGACTGGGTCTTTTACATTAAAACAATAAGGTCTTCCAAAAACACAAGGAAATATTTAAAAACACCTGGATCATTAAATAAAAAGAAAAATCTGGAAGCGTTGTCCACAAAGCACCAAATACTACCAAATACTTTATTCGCTGAGGTTATTGTCTTCACCTGCCTCTAAATGGGGGTAATTTCATAACAATCACCACCTTGATGAGTGATTAATATCGACTGCTTACATAGTTCCTAGTTAAATTAATGTCCTGGAAGAATGAAAACTAATCAAAACCATACAGGACTTAGCACCTCAATCTGTGATAATATATCAATAACAGATAATAATAATCTATTTTTTTGTTTCTATGAAGTGCCATTCTTTATATAAGATACACTTGGATGTAATTTCTCTTTTTTGTTTAATCATATTTTCAAACAAAAATGTGTCAAATAAATATCTGAACATACTTCCCTACAGAATCCAGACACCATATTCAATCCTAAATGCCCCTTTCCCGTCTTTAAGTCTACAAAAATGTCTTCAAACATAAATATACATTGTGTGGGTCATCCCATGCTCTGGTTTTATATTTTATTTACATTAATATTTTTTCTAAGATGTCTTACAGTATACAAAGAGCAAGAGAAGATAGCAAGAAAGGGAAAGAGGGGGTAGTGGGCGAGGGAGGTGGGCAAAGTATTAAAAAGGAAACATTAGGAATTGAATTACATACTCATAATTTTGTAATATCATGCCGATTTCATATATTGTAAAGTATATAGGGAACACTTTGAACTTAGCCTATAAACCTTTTTCAAAAAACAAAACAAACAACATACATGAGATCCAGAGAAGAGCAACCACTCTTGCTTTTCAAGTCTTGCACAGATGCTATATTGGATATTTATAATACATAATTATTTTACATAAAATTAAAAGTATGTAGAAAAGAATATTTTATTGTTTAATATACAAAACAATAAGCTGTAACATTTGTCTGGTATATATTTATATTTATATATATTATTTACATATAAAATATGATTTTTCATGTCGTTCGAATTATATACTAAACAATATTTTGGCTCCTTAGAAGGCCTTCTATTTCTGCGTCCGGTACTTTATGTACTGTCAGTAGATGTACCTTCATATGATAGTGTCGCGACAGAACCTTTTTGCATACTGGACATTTAGTGCGCAATTGATGAACCTGAAAGAAAGTCCATTTACTCAAGATATTATTTTCAGGTAAGCAAACTATTCCATTATTTGCAGAAAAGTTTAATTTACATTTGAAGTACCAAACAGTCACTGTGTATATATAGTTCATATTACCCTAATTATGTAATATAATTACAATTTTCACATAGGCCACTCCAAGTTCACTAACCTGATAATGAGCGACGAGAGAACCCTGATGCTTGAACACTTTTCCACACACTTTACACAAGGGGTATCCTCCATCGTTGAAATTAAGGCCAAGGGTAGATTGACTGTCTCCAGGTGACCACTCAACTATAAATGAAATGAACATCATTGATTATTTCACGTCTATGGTATCTTCCATTGGTTGTAAATAAGTTATTTTCATTACACCTTTAATAAACTGACCCTCTTTTGGATTATCAGTAAGTGATGAGCTATCATTGCTGCCTAGTTCCGTGTCTGATTCTGCATCTGGGGAGGGGGTCTGGTCATCTTCACATTTCCCAACAGCAGGTTTGTCTCCACCTGAAAGTAAATTTATAAGTAAATTTTCCATGTCACAATAAATATCTTTCAACTATGCTTTAATATGGTTTGCTCGTTGCCTATCTCACTTTTAGTCAACATTATTCAAATTACTACATGTACACTGAACTTTCCTAGAGTTACAGCACCTGGTGCTAGAGAAGAACCTCGGGCTGCAGGTGCTGATATAACAGCAGTTCCTGGAGCAGTTGTTCCTGCGACAGGATCTGTCCTATTAGTATCCAAAACAGGTGCCTGAGGCTTGGCTGCTGTTTGTGAAGGGACAGTGGCTGTGGCTGCTTTTGAATTCAGGTCTTCCTGAGGCACTTTTCCAACCAGTGGTTGTACTTCAGGTCTGAGGAGGTTTTTAGATATTACAAATCATGTTTACAAAAAACAAATTTCACTACATATTTTCTCCCCATTATTTTATCTAATCAGTTACTTAGGCATTTAAAAAATCCATTGGTACTGGGTACATACACTTTATTTATTTATTTATTTATTTTTCTCAATTTATTTATTCATATCTTCATAACTGCTGAATCACCAAGGAGTCAATTACTCTGCCTACACTAATTCATTCCTTGAATTTCTGTTAAACAGTTTTTCTGTTACTATTATGATCAGCATTATTTTCATTATTGTTATTATCACTTTCACTATCACTATCATAACCATAATGTCACTAACAATAGTAACAGCAATACTAGTAGAAAGGTTTTTTTTCTATGAAAACTCAGGAATAGGGCAAACAAGTAAGACCTTGTAATTTACTCCTTGGTGACATCTCTTCTGAAGTCACCTATGTGTAAACAAAAATATTAAATGGACATTGCCAGTATCAATGGCTTCAAAAAAAAAAAAAAAAAAAAAAAAAAAAAAAAAAAAAAAAAAAAAAAAAAAAAACAGCAATAAAAGTATATAAATATTTTTCTTTCTTTCTTTTTTTTATAACAAGAAAGTTGTGAATACTTCCAGTATAAAAATTATTTCCCTGTTATCAGTTTAGAGCTCCTTTTTCCCCCTTTCTTACCATTTCCAAATAATTTGCCTGTGACAGTCTCATTCACCAATCAGATATTAAAGTAGGGACTAGCAGTACATAATGAAACTTTCTTTTTATCATCATAGCCTCATTCTTGAGAATAAAATCTGCATCAATAAATATAAAACACAAGAGAGTTTGAGAGAATAAAACATGATATCCTATAAACAGATTTTGTCAACTAATTCCTAGTACAAATAAATAAATATATTCAAAACTAAGACAACCTTATAATAAAAAGTGAAGTCAAACTTCAAAATTATTAAAAGCTAAAATAATGAGCAAATGACTTTAACATTATATGGTGTATTCTACAAAAGAAACAAAATACAATTGCATAAAAGCATCAAATAAAGGAAAGAACCAGACTAAAGCAGAAAAAGGTAAGGATGTCAACCATGCACGGACACGGCTATAAACAAAAAATGAAACCTGCCTTATATTTAAGAATACTAATGTAAAATCATATATCACAGCTATTTAATTGTATTGTTATATGATTAAAATAATGTCAGCTTTGTGCTAAATATTTAACTCAACTGACACTATCAGAGACGCAAAAAATAACCTGAAATTAATAACAAACACTGCTACAATCAGATTTTAGGTTTACGTTCTTTAAGTTTCAGAAAGAGATCCAGAACACTCTATTGCCACTATGGAAAACATTAGTGATTCTCAGATTGCAATATCAGTGCCAGGTATGGAATCCAAGTCTCACAAAAGACGATATTGCAAAAACAAGTTTAAAGAGTTTTCACCTGAAAATTAGACTGGGCAGGTCTTAGATAAGCAAATCAAGCTTTACTTTTTTTAAAAGACTGAAACAAATATAAAGTATTATATATACATGTGGAAGATCACTGACAGCATTAGCATCAAATCCAAGATAGGTAGAAGAGGTGGCAATCAAGGTAAGACTGTCCCAAACTGGGAAATGTGTAATCAAAGTTTCTTAGTTAATGGGCCTCAACTGTTTGATAATGTACCAAAAGTATTAGAAACACACTTCAGAGCTCTGCTCCAAGGAAAATTAGATATTTAGTTAAATTCAATACCAGACAAACTGGTAGTGAAAGAACATGGGCTGAAGCAAAGTCTATTCCTCATCAAGTTCAGTTCTTAGTAGTTGAAAGAAGTTGGGCAATCCCCGAGGATGGTCCTCAGAGAGCTTTTGCTTAAACTTACATCAAGTAACCAAGTAAAAAAGTGAGGAATCATACTGCTGAACACATACCTGATTAAAGGCTATTTAGTGAGATTGATTCATAAGTTTAATTTCTTATCCTTGTATCTTTATAATATGATCTTATCAATACCTGTTTCCTAATTAGCTGATAAGGATAGTGAAAAATGCTGATATAATGAGAAAATGTCAAAATTTAAACAAAAGAGGCAAAATTTAAGACCTTTCAATATTTATCGCTAACCTGCTAGAATCAACAATCATCAATCTAATTTCTAAAAATCAATAATCTAGGCAGCAGAAGAAAACAACAAATCTTTTAAATCCTGACCCAATCAATTTTGACTGGCAGGATAATAAAAGCAGTAGAACAACCAATAAGAGGGAAAAAGGATATCTATGATAACATCTCATAAAAAGTGCAAAGAAAAACATAATAAAAAAGCGCAATTAACTACAATCCAAGTAGCCATTGTGCCGCAGTCACCTTGGTGGGAGGAGGGTGTGGGTGGCAGGGAGGGGTCTCCGAGGCCTCTTGAGAGGTGGAGGCTGGTGGGGCTCTCCCCCCGTTTCCCCACCACCACCCAAGTAGGGCTCAGGCAGGCGGCCAATTTCGCCACAAAAGTGCTGGGTAACAAAAATGTACAAAATAAAAGTTCAAATGCAATAAAAACAGACCAAACAGAAGACAAAAATAAATGCATGCATCTCTGCTAAGATTTGGGTGGCATGCAGAAATTCTTAGATAAGCAGTACATAGCAAAGAATAAAGGAAAAATTGGGAGTCCCTAATGAACTGGTCAAAACTTTTTCTTACTTTCCTTTCTTCTTTTTCTAAATAACTGAAAATATGTAATTTAATACAAAGTAATCCATTACAATATAAGTTTGAGTTCACAGAAGATAATGGGGAAAAATTACATGTATGAACACACATCTACACCAACACAAGGATAAATACACATCCCCCCACACACACACACACACAAATCCACATACTCCCTCACACTCACTCACTTAATACCTTTTCCCCTCTCTATTTTTCTCCCTTTCCTTCTATTGCTTCCCTATCCATCGACCCCTTCCTTTCCCTTCCTGTGGCTTGCAGGGAGGGAGGGGGGCTAAGAGTGGGGGGGCTTCAGATCAAAGAGGGAAATAAGATAGTGATTTTGAAATTTACATTTAAATCAAACAAAGTGATTCATCTGTCTTTACATATTGAAAGTAACTCCATCTCTCATAATATTTCTCAGTACTAGGCCTTATACTTGAGTCTTTGGGGAAAGCAATCAAGGAGTTCAACCCTGGTATCCCCAGACCTCTGCACACCACTGTTCCCTTCTTCATTCTTGCACTTTCTTATAAATTCTCTTTATCTCTTGCTCTTACTCACTCACCTACTCACTCACTCACTCACTCTCTCTCTCAGTTGATCTCTTCTACTTCTCCCTTACATCTCTCTTTTGGTTCAATTTTTTCTTCACCATTATTCTGCTACTTTTTCCCCTCTGTCTATCACTCTCATCAATGTTTCTGATCTTAATTTCAAAATCATCCCTTTGTTACCTTTCCCTTTCTTTTCTACAGAATTCTCCTCTACCCTCTTCCCCTTTTTTCTCACACTAATCTTTCCCTTCCAGTCTTTCCTCACATACCTTACATTTTGTTTGCTTTCATACAATTTTCTTTGGCTATGAGTGGACCCCAATCTAATATGACCTATCATATCTACATTGCAATAACAAAAGTCGGTACTACATAAAAATAATCAATAATAACAATTATCTACAGAGCTAAAGAGTATACATACTGAAAACAAAATGTGCTTCTACTAAAAAAAATCAGACAAACTGAAAAATACATGCAAACAATTTCCGCAAAAGCTCCTCACTTACCCTAGCATCGGGTGGCTTGGCATGGATGTTGTTATTATTATTATTTACTGCTGCAAGCCCTTTGATCTGTAGGGCCTCAGCAGTGCGAATAAAACCTGGTAACTGATCCTGCATAACGTTAACCTGAAACAAATGTGGTTCTTTCATAGTTATCGTTCATAGTTATCATTCAATCACTTCAAATCTACTGGAGGGTTAATTTCAAATTGTCTAAATTAGTAAGGGGTGAATATCTTACATATTGATTTCAAAACTAATATTTGATGCTTCGACATTGCAGTTATGTGAATATACATTTTTGTGTATGCTCATGTGTTAATATGTGTTAGTATGTATAGCAATTGTATGTATATGCATTTGTGTGCATATCCATGTGTAAATGTGTGGACATGTTTGTGTGTAAGTATGAACATGTGTGAATATATGTTTGCACCCAAATGCATGCATGCATTTGTGTGTGTGTGTGTGTGTGTGTGTGTGTGTGTGTGTGTGTGTGTGTGTGTGTGTGTGTGTGTGTGTGTGTGTGTGTGTGTGTGTGTGTGTGTGTGTGTGTGTGTGTGTGTGTGTGTGTGGGGAGATGCGTGTGTGTGTGGGGTGATGCGCGTGTGTGTGGATGCGCTTGTGTGTGGATGCACGTGTGTGTGGATGCGCGTGTGTGTGGATGCGCGTGTGTGTGGATGCGCGTGTGTGTGGATGCGCTTGTGTGTGGATGCGCGTGTGTGTGGATGCGCGTGTGTGTGGATGCGCGTGTGTGTGGATGCGCGTGTGTGTGGATGCGTGTGTGTGGATGCGTCTGAGTATGGATGCGTGTGCGCGTGTGTGCGTATCTGCATGTGTGTGCGTGTCTGCATGTTTAAGCACATGTATGTATATGCATGTGTGTGTATCATGTCTGTGTACCAATGTGTGTAGAAATTTGTTCATGTCTTTTTATAGGTACTAATGTACGCACAATTACTAAAGATACTAACCTGCCCATTATAAATGAAGTCCATGATAGACTCTAGTTCCCAAAACCTTACATCACGAAGAAAAATAATAGGATGTTCACTGGGGTTTTCCTGAAACAAGAAATAATCCTCCTTAAAATACTGGACTGCATAAGTATGTTCTTTCTGTCACAGTAAAATAAAAGGAAAGATAAAAGTATGAAATTTAGCTTATAGCAAGTGTAATAGAAAAATTTGGGGAAAAATATGAAGCTTTTCATCTCCGGTCCAATACAAAAATTTGCTTACTGTTTAAATATGACACTCACATATTTTCTTCTAAAAAGTATATCAAGTCACTTTTCACTCTCCTATTCTTGGAATGCATGATGTAACTACTAAACTTGGTGACTATTTTCATGCATAATTCCATTTTACTAAAGCTAATACCAGAACAAATAAAGCGTTAAAAAATAAGAAAATGAAAAAACAAAAACCTAAGAAAGGGGGTAAAGCATTTTTATTAAAAATAATTAAAACATTTTTACTAATATGGCTAAACAGACCAGTAAAAGACCAAGGATTTACTCATTAACCTTTTTTTATCTTGAAGATTAATATTCATCGATCCATCTAAAAATGTAGAACTGTAGTAAAATAACAGAATATTACAAATGATGATCATAATGATGAAGACATAGATAAAGATAATGATAATAATAATGATAATGATAATAATAATAAAACAAAGAGCCAAACCTTTAGTAAATCCCTGAAGAAATTGGAACAAGCTGACAGCATAAGCTTATGTGCCTTCAGCTGTCTTCCATCACATGCTAAAGTGACATCAACAAAATGTCCTTCCTCAAGCAGTGTGCGTAAGACCCCAACCACGCTGCTCTGGTAATTATTCCACCGTAGACAAAAGCACTGTTCACTCATGTTGAACAATTTGTTGATAGCACCTGCAAAATGAGACACATTTTAGATAGCTGCAGAATACAGTGTCATAGTCCCTATGTCACTCTCTATTTCACATCTGGCTGTGTATTACTTTCAAGCTTAATTGCTTACTACCAATAAAGCACAATTTTTTCCTTCCTTAAAATTTGTATATCTAAGAATTTAGAGTACGCACCCTGAACCACACTTAAATAATGCAGCCTAATAGAAAATCAATTACTATACTTAAATAATTGTAAGTACACAAAGGTAAATACTTAAAATCTCATTCAGTAAAACATACACTAGTATATCAAAACAAAATTAATATGTAATGACAATGATAAAAAAACATTTTACACTAAAAAAATATTCTGGTTACATATCCGAGGGAAAGATTGAAAAAAACATAAATAAATAAAAAGAAATAAAAAATAAATAAATAAAAATCTTGTAAGGAAACTTCATAATTTAACAGAATATCCCAGTATGCACTTGACTCACAGTAAAATATAAATTAGGGGAAGAAAACTAACAACTCATCTAAGCAATTTGCCCCACCATTTGATTACAATAATTTCACTATAATGTTCCCTATTCAAACTATAAACAATGTAGTATCACTTTTAAACATTTCTCTATAGATGGACATTGTAAACACTATACTAAAGACAATACCATTAAAGAAACTGTATCTGTTTGGATGACAACATAATATACAACCATACAGCTACAAGTATACCATCTGCATGAATACTTAATTCTGTAACGTCCAAATTATATTTGACTGAAATATACACAGATACCACTGACCATTTTACTTTTATGTTAATCTAAAATAAATAATTAACCATTTTGATGAAAAATAAGATAATCTATATTGTAAATAAACAGTAAATAAAATAAGCAAAATATACTTCCACTATTTTAGAAAACCAACAGAGATCTAAACTACCTATAAGGATAACTAAAATACAGTGATCATCAACATCAAGCTTCACCTTCTGTATAATTCATTATGGAACACAGATGAGATCATGTTCCTTAAAATCATGTAATACATGCAAGTAGTTTCCTACAAAAAAATGCACCATTTTGCAGTTGTGTGCAAATGCAAGATAATGTGAGCATAATCAATTATCAGATAATATAGACAGTTGTCTGAGATGTCAAAATCATTGAAAATAAATACCCTATCTAAAGCTCATAATAACTCAGTCTCATTCATGCCTGCTGTTTCCTGACAAAGTAAACAGAATAATAAACCTGTGTTGGTGTCTGTAAAATCTTTCATTTTCCTTTCATAAATGTTATAGCAGAATATATTACAGGAAAATCTTTTAAAAATTACTATCTAAGCTGAAAGAAAATGTCAAACTGTTCAATAAACTCCGCATTATAATACCAATAAGTTCCTGTTCACAATGAACACACCAGGAGGAATTTGGTGTTATAATACATTCTCCATGTGTCCTTTACACATATGCACAAAACAGAAAATACTAACAATTTCAACAATATCCTTTACCATTCTAATTGACAACTCAGTTTAATTCCAAAAATTCTTGAACAGAAACACATGCATCAGTCAACTAAATGTAATTAATCTCACACAACAATAAGAATATCACATTGTAGAGATAACCTTTGTTACAAAAATGATAGAACTTTGCATTTCTAACATCTAATTTGTTACTCAATAAAGTGTTCCTGGCCAATTTCTGAATCTTTCCAAGAAAAAAAGAACAAACTGTAAAGCAAATTTTTAAAATAAAAACTTCACATTATATCATAATTGTTTAAAAGGCTGACATGATATCAGTCTCCATGCCTGTAATTCAAAAAATGTTCCAGGCAAATTTCCAAATCTCTTTCCAAAAAAAAAATAATAATAATAAATAAATAAACTGTAAAGCAAAATCAAATAAAAACTTCACCGTATAATGATATCAGTCTCCATGCCTGTCAGTGCTCTAACAATGACCAATAATCATATATGTCCTGACAAGATCAAAAAGAAACAATTCTAAGTTCTTATCATCAAATAAGCAACCAATGTGAGTTCCACCTTTCCGTAACACCCCTGGTGGAGGTTGGTTTGATATTGAGGCCACGGAAACCCCCTGATAATGCACCATTATCAGCTGGACTTTAGACTCTGCATCACAGAGCATAAAAACTTTGTGTGGATTTTACTGAGCACAGTCACTATAACCACATGAAAACGACCGCTTCTGAAAGGCACTATGGGTTTTTAGAATGTACACATATATTTCAACTGGTATATTTGTTTCACAACAGATTGCAAAAGTAAATAAAAACAATTGCTCAATAAAGGTGTTGTCACACTAGCACTTTTTCTGTCAATTTTTTTGACAACTTTCTGAAATTTTGTCAATTTTTGAGCTAATTGTTGATTCTCCAGTCAGACGATAATGATCGTTTCCGTCTAAAAACCTTTCCATCAACTTTCTCAGCCAAGCATAGTCAAATCAAGAGCTATATTCGAGAATGCTTGTATTTATGTTAAATAAAATTGTCAAAAAATTTACAGAAAAAGTGCTAGTGTGACACGGCCGTAAGTAGCCTACATGGCGAAAATAAATGTGTATATAATAGTACTTGGTAAAAATGAAACATTACCATTTACTTTGAAAATCTAAACATTACAAACAATTTACACAATATAAGTACCTAATTGTATACAAGGGCACTGTACTGTAGCTACGAGAAGAAAATTTCTTTATATAACATACAATTCTTATACACAAAAGTAATTCACTACTGAATTCTTGCTTTACAGCGATTAAAATAAATTTCAATGATACATCATAATAGGAAATACTAACAATGAAACTTAAATGCTAAATACAGAAAATGAAAAAATGCAGATATATATATCTATATACATATAGATATATAAATAAACTCTCTCTCTCTCTCTCTCTCTCTCTCTCTCTCTCTCTCTCTCTCTCTCTCTCTCTCTCTCTCTCTCTCTCTCTCTCTCTCTCTCTCTTCTCTCTCTCTCTCTCTCTCTCTCTCTCTCTCTCTCTCTCTATCTTTCTCTCTCTCTGTCTCTCCTCTCTTCTTTCTCTCTCTCTCTCTCTCTCTATCTTTCTCTCTCCTCTCTCTCTCTCTCTCTCTCTCTCTCTCTCTCTTCTCTCTCTCTCTCTCTCCTCTCTCTCTATCTTTCTCCTCTCTTCTCTCTCTCTCTATCTTTCTCTCTCTCTCTCTCTCTCTCTATCTCTTTCTCTCTCTCTTCTCTCTCTAATCTTTCTCTCTCTCTCTCTCTCTCTCTCTCTCTCTCTCTCTCTATCTTTCTCTCTCTCTTCTCTCTCTCTCTCTCTATCTTTCTCTCTCTCTCTCTCTCTCTCTATCTTTCTCTCTCTCTCTCTCTCTCTCTCTCTATCTTTCTCTCTCTTCTCTCTCTCTCTCTCTCTATCTTTCTCTCTCTCTCTCTCTCTCTATCTCTCTCTCTCTCTCTCTCTCTTCTCTCTCTCTCTCTCTCTATCCTCTCTCTCTCTCTCTAATCTTTCTCTCTCTCTTCTCTATCTTTCTCTCTCTCTCTTCTTCTCTCTCTCTCCGTCTTCTCTCTCTCCTCGTCTCTCTCTTCTCTTCTTCTCTCTCTCTCTCTCTCTCGTCTCTCTCTCTCTCGTCTCAGCTTTCCTCTCTCTCCTTTCTCTCTCTCTCCTCTCTTATCTTCTCTCTCTCTCTCTCTCTCTCTCGCTCTCTCTCTCTCTCAATCTCCTCTCTCGCTCTTTCTCTCTCGTCGCTCTTCCTTCCCTCTTCCTCTCATCTCTCTGTCCTCCTCTCTTTGTCCCGTTCTCTCTCGGCTTTCTCCTCATCCATCTGTCCCTCTCATCCATCATCTCTGTGTCTCTGTCTCTCTCTCTGGTGTTCCTTGTCTCTCTCTCTCTCTGTGTTCTTGTCTTCTCTGCTCTCTCTCACCCTGTCCTCCCTTTCCCCCCCCCCTTTTCCCTCTCTCAACCCTGTCTAATGGACTCTCTCCCTCTTTTCCTGTCCATTTGTCTCTCTTCCCTCTATCGACCTGTCCATTAGCTCTCTGCCCTCTTCTCCCTGTCCTTCTCCTCTCTCCGCATTCTCATCCCCTGTCCATCCTACATGCTCTCTCTTTCACTCCTGTCCATTCTCTCTCCACTCCCTGTCCAGAGACATGACAAGAAAGAGGAGAGACCAGACAGAAAGAGGAGAAGAGAGAGAGAGAGAGAGAGAGAGAGAGAGAGAGAGAGAGAGATGAGAGAGAGAGAGAGAGCAGGGGGGGAGAGAAGAGAGAGAGAGAGTATTAGGAGAAGAGAGGAGTGTTAGAGGAGAGAGAGAAGAGAAGAACGTTGAGTAGAGAGAGATTTGATGTTTAAAAAATTTGAATAAACATTATTTTACAGAGCAGTTTAACAATGCCTGTAAAAGCTAGGGAAGATGTTCGCGGAGCTCTAACGCAATCTGGCTGAACTATAACTGAGAGAGAGAGAGAGAGAAGAGAGAGTAGAGAGAGAGAGAGAGAGAGAGAAGAGAGAGAGAGTAGGAGAGAGAAGGAGAAGAAGAGAGAGAGAGAGAAGAGAGAGAGAGAGGAGAGAGAGAGGAGAGAGAGAGTAGAGAGAGAAAGAGAGCGAGAGAGAGTAAAGAGAGAGAGAGAGATAAAGAAGTATAGAGAGAGAGATAAAAGAGAGAGAGAGAGATAAAGGAGAGAGAGAGAGAGAATATAAAAGAGAGAGAGATAGAAAGAGAGATAAAGAGAGAAGAGATAGAGATAGAGGATAGAGAGAGATAGAGATAGATAGAGATAGAGATACGAGATAGAGTAGAGATAGAGATCAAGAGAT
>NW_020868757.1:269802-280022 GCF_003789085.1 Penaeus vannamei
AGAAAGTCATGAATGTTGTAGAAGCCAGAGGCATTTTTAGAAACTCTGTTGTCGTTTCGATTGTTAGTTGTTGTGAATGTCTTGTCGGTTTTTAATACGGAAGGGGAAAGTTTTTTTATGGTAGAAGTGTGGTGTTTTCATTTCACGAGGTTCGGTTCGTGTACTACAGTGAGGTCGAGATTTCAGATCTTTCAGCTATCTAGCCTCGAACCATGTTATTAGATCATCAGTCAGCATTATTGTCATTTGTGTCATTACAATCATAACTCCCTACTAATATCATAAGATATGTTTTCAACATTTTCTTTTTTTACTCTCTTGTTGTCACGAGAGCAGATGTTCTTCACTGTAAAAAACATAATGTTGGTCAGCAGACAAAAGCAGGTATTGACATCAACTATTTTATTAGTAATCAGACCGGAAGAGACCCGAAACTCAGAGGTTCTTGCAATATATATAATATATATATATATATATATATATATCATATTATATATATATATATATATACTACATATATATATAATATATAATATACACTATATGACATATATACATATATATACTATACCCTATAATACTACCTGTATATATACTATATATATATATATATATAATATAATATATATAATATATATAATTACATATATTACATATATACACATATATGTATATATGTAATACAATATGTAATATATATGTGTGTGTGTGTGTGTGTATGTCTGTGTCTGTGTGTCTGTGTGTGCGTGTGAGTGTGCGTGTGCGTGTCCGTGTACGTGTCCGTGTACGTGTCCGTGTGCGTGTACGTGGGTGTGCGTGTGCGTGTGTGTGTTGTGTGTTGGTGCGTGTACGTGTGTGGAGAGGGAGGTTATTTGTGATAGTATTATCAATGGTTATGCTTATCATTGTCACAAACAATAAACGCAAAATTGATAAAAAATATTCAGTAATTATGAAAATAATGATTGCAAGAATATAACAATTACAAACAATGCAACAAAGGTAATAACAATACTTCAAATGACATCAGTAATGGTAGGAAAAATATCAAGAGTAATACTCGTAATGATATTGATGATTTCAATGATATCTGTATTCATAATAATAGTAATTAACAAAAGTAATTCAGAAAAAAACAGTCAAACGATAATAATAACAATCATAGTAATATTATGGATAAAAGCAAAATTATAATAAAAGTAATCATAATAATGATAATGTCATTAGTAATGATAATGATAATGACTGTTATGATAATCATTTTGTGATGATGATGATGATGATAAATAATTCTAATAATATAAATAATAACACAATAATAATAATAATAATAGTAATAATAATAATAATGATGATAATAATAATAACGTAATAATCATAATGATGATGATGATGATAGTAATAACAATAAAGCAGAAACTACGAAGATATTAATTTTGTTTGCAATCTCTTTATCAATTCCTAAAATCAAATCCATAAAACTGATAATACTTCAAACGGAACAATGAACAATGAACAATGAACAATGTTTGATGTGATTGATAAAACATTGTAGTGATAATGATATGTCATATGTATGCAGCATTCGTGTGTGTGTGTGTGTGTGTGTGTGTGTGTGTGTGTGTGTGTGTGTGTGTGTGTGTGTGTGTGTGTGTGTGTGTGTGTGTGTGTGTGTGTGTGTGTTAATGGCACTAATGATGATGGTAATAATAGTAAAAAATAAAGATAACACTAGTAATAGTAATAATGATAATGATGATGATGAATAATAATAATAATAATAATAAAAGTAGTAGTAGTAGTAGTAATAATAATAATAATAATAATAATAATAATAATAATAATAATAATAATTAATATAATATAATAATAATAATAATAATCATAATCACAATCATAATCATAAATCATAAATAATAATAATAATAACATGATAATTATAATATAAATAACAAAGATAATATGATAATGCTAATGAAAACAATAATAATAATAAAGATAATGATATCAATAATGATTATCATGATAATAATAATAATAATAATAATAATAATAACAATTATGATAACAATAATAACACCCTTTTATATATAACAGCAATAAAAATAGTTTGAGTTATCATCATTATCTTTATATTATTTTTCATTACTATCAATATCATCATTACTACCATAACCAATTTTTATAATCTACCTTATTTTGTCTTTATAATCATTACCATATTTTTCATTACCATTATCTTTACTACAACAAGACAAAATAGCAAGATTAAAACAATAAGCAGTTATCCTTAGTCACAATTGTTTATACTTATAATAAAATAAATAAACAAATAAACAAACAAATAAATAAATAAATGAAGAAAGAAAGAAAGGAAGAAAGAAAGAAAGAAAGAAAAGAAAGAAAGAAAGAAAGAAAGAAAAGAAAGAAAGAAAGAAGAAAGAAAGAAAAGAAAGAAAGAAAGAAAGAAGAAAAAAAAGAAAGAAAGAAAGAAAGAAAAAGAAAGAAAAGAAAGAAAGAAGAAAGAAAGAAAGAAAGAAAGAAAGAAAGAAAAGAAAGAAAAGAAAAAGAAAGAAAATAAAAGAAATAAAAAAAAAAAATAAAAAAATACACTTTTCAATGATAAGTAAATAAACCAATACATTCTGATATACATTATACATCGACGTGGTATTTGGTGTACAAGGGTTTCTTCTCGATCTTGACCACTGTGAATTCGAGCGAACTCAGGCCGTCTTTCTTATAGTTTCGGACTGATCTCTTGAGGAGTTCGAACCTGTGGGGAGAGTTAGTGTTCGTTCATTTCGTTTTGGTTCGTAGAAATAGAAATAGAAATTGCGTTTTTTTTTTTTTTTTTTTTTGTGTGTGTGTGTGTGTGTGTGTGTGTGGTGTGTGTGGTGTGTGGTGTGGGTGTGTGTGTGTGTGTGTGTGTGTGTGTGGATACATTTTTAAGAAGATGTATAAGTACATACAAAATATTTGTTTTCTTTCTTTTTCTGTTTATGTGCATGTACTTGTTTGCAAATACGCTCATAAATTTGAAAAAAAAAATCTATACAAAGTAAAGAAATACAGTGTTTAAAATATCTGAAAAATGAAATGATTGCTAACACAAAGTAGCAAACGTAAATGAATCAACTATTCTAATACTAATACCATTCTAGACTGATGTTATGAAGAATAAAACGTCTTTAACTCTAAAAAAATATATACAAAACAAAAAGTGCTAAATAATAAGATGGAATGAGAAAAAATATTGAAAAAATAAAAAGGAGAAAGAAAATAGGAGCATTTACTCAGAGGATATAAGATGCTTAAGTAAAAATATACATCTGACAGCGTACCACACATTTTTTCCAACGAACATACAAGCACATAGATGTAGGTAAGGAGGCATAAAGCAAATTGTAATAACTTTCTCTTAACATTTTTTTTCTTATTCCAACAAAATATACAATTTGCTATCACGTTTTGTCTTCAAAGTCGAATACCTATTCAACTAAAAAAAAACTGATAATTCTTAATAACATCATTATCATTGTCATTATAACTAGATGATATTCACCTTACAACTTAAGTTATACAGACATTCAACCTGCTACACCTTACCACCTCACAACTAAATAACTTTTTAGCTAAACATTCATGTTGCCAACACTTTACCACTTCGCAACCAAATAACTTCCCAGCTAAACAATCGTTTCCACAACTTTACCACCTAAGAACTAAACAACTTTTCAGCTAAACAAATATTCGTTTCCACAACTTTACCACCTCAGAACTAAACAACTTTTCAGCTAAACGACCAAGTTTCCAAAACTTTACCACCTCAGGACTAAACGTTTCAGCTAAACAAACGTTTAAGTTGTCAAAGCTTCACCGCCACACAACTGAATAACTCAACATCTAAGTTTCCAGAACTTTACCACCACACAACTAAATAACTACAGAAGTAAAGTAATGCAATTTGCCATTACCTTCTGTCTGAAGCGACTCTCTCCCCTCCACCTCCCTCTCGCTCTTCCACTCCCCTCCCTTCCTCTGCTCTTCCCCCCCTTTCTCTCCTCCTCCTCCTCCACCTCCCTCACCTGTCCGAGTTCTCCCTTCCCTGCCCCCTCCCCCTTTCTCTCCTCCTCCTCACCTGTCCGGGTTCTCCCTTCCCCTGCTCTCCCACCCCCTTTCTCTCGTCCTCCTCCTCCTCCTCCTCCCCCTCCTCCCTCACCTGTCCGAGTTCTCCCTTCCCCTCCCTTCCTTTGCTCCCCCCCCCCCCTTTCTCTCCTCTCCTCTCCCTCCTCACCTGTCCGGGTTCTCCGCAGCCTGAGGGTGCTCGAGCGTCGTGTATGCCGCCGAATGCTTGGGAAACCGCCAGAGTTCCATCCCCTCGGCCCTTATTCGGCGGTACATGTCGTCGTCCTCAGCTCCCCAGCCGTAGTACCGGTTGCTCCAGCCGTTGACTTTCCGCACCTGCCACTCCGTCATGAGGCAAGAGCAGCCGATGTGCTGGGCGAAGACGCTGGGAATCGAGGGGGTGGAAGGGTGTTATGGAAGGCGGGTGGAGGGAGAGAGATGTGGAGAAGAGGAAAGGTGGAAGAGAGAGATATCAGACAAAAATGCACCGCACATGATTGATTATATGTTTCCAAGAGTGACTCGAATGATAAACCACTTATTACATCAACCATATTATGTTTCAGTTAACTAAAGCAACAACAAAAAAATACCATAACTCAAATAATATGTCACTACACTAATCGCAACAACTGAACATATGCTAACTCACGTATAATTAAACCTGGAGACTGAGGACCCGAGGTGGCGAGGTTGGTCAGCGCAGTAGTAGAAGTTGCGGTCGTCCTCGGACAGACAGTCGATGTCCTGGAAGGCGTAGCAGTCGTGGGGGCCCGTACTTGAGGGCGAGAGCGAAGCCCACGTTGAACACCTTCGCCTTGTTGAAGCGTTTCCCCGCTTCAGGAGAAGAGTGGGGACAGGTGGGGGTTAATAAACAATATGCAGGTGGGGGTTAATAACAATATGCATGTGTACTCGTATGTGTGGGGCATGCATACATATGTAAATGCATTTAATACGCATTCTCTTCTCTGTTCTTCTCATTCTCTGTCTCTCTCTCTCTCTCTCTCTCTCTCTCTCTCTCTCTCTCTCCTCTCTCTCTCTCTCTCTCTCTCTCTCTCTCTCTCTCTCTCACACACACACACACACACACACACACACACACACACACACACACACACACACACCACACACATACACACACATACAAACACAACAACAAATAACAATAACAAAGAAAGACTTACGTATTTGTTCAACGATGTAGATGGTATAGTTGACCAATTGGCGTTGAAGAATTGGGTGGATATTATTAAGGAACGGACCCATCTGTAAAGCGGGAGGAGGGGGAAGGGAAGAGACAAAAGAAAAAAAAAGAAACGTTTAAGTTGTCTGTTGTATTATGTCATTTTGTTTTGGCTGAACGATGATTCATAACGGGATCACCATTAAAATCTACAGTATTTTTTCTAGACTTTTCCGTAGTCAGTAACACCATCATAATTATAATCATATATATTATCAAAATTCACAATTCCACTACCTTCTCTCCCTATTCACTAACCGTCATCGTGACAATGAATACGAATACGAAAGGAAGACACGTAATTCAAATAACATCTAATAATGCTAATTCTAATACGGATTAACTCCCCACACATTAATCACATCTGTTGGTTAGCAAAATGATTATTTTTCTTTATCATTATCAACCACTTATCTTTTACTCATCCTTTGTTATTCCTTCCAAACCACACACTCTCACCCAAGCTATTTTTCCCCATCCATTCTCACCCAATCTATTTTTCCCCATCCATTCTCACCCAAGCTATTTTTTCCCCCCATCTCACCCAAGCTACGCCAAGCTATTTTTCCCCATCCATTCTCACCCAAGCTATTTTCCCCATCCATTCTCACCCCAAGCTATTTTTCCCCACCCATTCTCACCCAAGCTATTTTTCCCCATCCATTCTCACCCAAGCTATTTTTCCCCATCCATTCTCACCCAAGCTATTTTTCCCCACCCATTCTCACCCAAGCTATTTTTCCCCATCCATTCTCACCAAGCTATTTTTCCCCATCCATTCTCACCCAAGCTATTTTTCCATTCTCACCAAGCTATTTTTCCCACCCATTCTCACCCAAGCTATTTTTCCCCAACCCAGCTATTTTTCCCCATCCATTCTCACTCCCCATCCATTTCTCGCTATTTTCCCACCATTCTCACCCCAAGCTATTTTTCCCCACCCATTCTCACCCAAGCTATTTTTCCCCATCCATTCTCACCCAAGCTATTTTTCCCCATCCATTCTCACCAAAGCTATTTCATCCATTCTCACCAAAGCTATTTTTCCCCCATCCATTCTCACCCAAGCTATTTTTCCCCATCCATTCTCACCCATCTATTTTTCCCATCCATTCTCACCCAAGCTATTTTTCCCCACCCATTCTCACCCAAGCTATTTTTCCCCGCTATCCCAAGCTATATTCTCACCCAACTATTTTTCCGCTCCATCCATTCTCACCCAAGCTATTTTTCCCCATCCATTCTCACCAAAGCTATTCTCTATTTTTCCCCATCCATTCTCACCAAGCTAACCATTCTTATTTTTCCCCATCCATTCTCACCCAACTATTTTTTCCATCTCACCCAAGCTATTTTTTCCCCATCCATTCTCACCAAGCTATTTTTCCCCATCCATTCTCACCCCAAGCTATATTTTTCCCATCCATTCTCACCCAAGCTATTTTCACCCAAGCTATTTTTCCCCCCATTCTCACCCAAGCTCATTTTTCCCAATCCTCACCCAAAGCTATTTTTCCCCATCCATCCACCTCCCCAAACCCAAGCTATTTTTCCCCATCCATTTCACCCAAGCTATTTTTCCCCATCCATTCTCACCCAAGCTAAGCTTCTCTCCCAACATTTTTCCCCATCATTCCCTATTTTTTCCCCTATCTCCACCCAAGCTATTTCCCATCCATTCTCACCCAAGCTATTTTTCCCCATCCATTCTCACCCAAGCTCTATTTTTCCCATCCCATTCTCACCAAGCTATTTTCCCATCCATTCTCACCCAAGCTATTTCCCCCCTTCTCACCCAACTATTTTTCTCACCCAGCTATCCATTCATTCTCACAAGCTATTTTCCCCATCCATTCTCACCCAAGCTATTTTTTCCATCCATATTTTTCCCATCCATTCTCTCCCCATCCAGCTATTTTCTCCTTTCTCATCATTCTTCCCCACCCAGCTATTTTTCCCCGTCCATTCTCACCCAAGCTCTTTTCCCCATCCATCTCACCCAAGCTATTTTCCCCCATCCTCACCATCCCCATTCTCACCCAAGCTTTTTTCCCCATCCATTCTCACCCAAGCTATTTTTCCCCACCCATTCTCACTCCAAGCTATTTTCCCCATCCATTCTCACCCAAAGCTATTTTTCCCCATCCATTCTCACCCAAGTTATTTTTCCCATCCATTCTCACCAAGCTATTTTTCCCATTCCGATTTTCCCCACCCATCTCACCCAAGCTATTTTTTCCCATCCATTCCATATTTTCCCCATCCATCCTTCACCCAAGCTATTTTTCCCCATCCATTCTCACCCAAGCTATTTTTTCCCCATCCATTCTCACCCAAGCTATTTTTCCCCCATCCATCTCTCCCAAGCTATTTTTCCCCAATCCATTCTCACCCAGCTATTTTTCCCAATGCATTCTCCACCCAAGCTATTTTTCCCCATCCTCACCCAAGCTATTTTCCCATCATTCTCACCAAGCTATTTTTCCCCATCCATTCTCACCCAAGCTATTTCCCCCATCCATTCTCACCCAAGCTATTTTTCCCCATCCATTCTTCACCCAAGCTATTTTCCCATTCCATCTCTCCCAAGCTTATTTTTCCCCATCCATTCTCCCCAGCTATTTTTCCCCATCCATTCTCACCCAAGCTATTTTCCCCATCCATTCTCACCCAAGCTATTTTTCCCCATCCATTTCTCACCCAAGCTATTTTTCCCCATCCATTCTCACCCAAGCTATTTTTTCCCCATCCATTCTCACCCAAGCTATTTTTCCCCATCCATTCTCACCCAAGCTATTTTCCCCATCCATTTCTCACCCAAGCTATTTTTCCCCATCCATTCCTCCAAGCTATTTTTCCCCATCCATTCCACCCAAGCTATTTTTCCCCATCCATTCTCACCCAGCTTTTTTTCCCACCCATTCTCACCCAAAGCTATTTTTCCCCATCCATCTCACCCAAGCTATTTTTCCCCAACCCATTCTCACCCAAGCTATTTTTCCCCATCCATTCTCACCCAAGCTATTTTCCCCATCCATTCTCACCCAAGCTATTTTCCCCACCATTCTCACCCAAGCTATTTTCTCCCCACCCATTCACCCAGCTATTATTTCCCCATCCATCTCACCCAAGCTATTTTTCCCCATCCATTCTCACCAAGCTATTTTTCCCCACCCATTCTCACCCAAGCTATTTTCCCCCCATCTCACCAAGCTATTTTTCCCCATCCATTCTCACCCAAGCTATTTTCCCCCATCCATTCTCACCCAAGCTATTTTTCCCCATCCATTCTCCACCCAAGCTATTTTTCCCCATCCATTCTCACCCAAGCTATTTTTCCCCATCCATTCTCACCCAAGCTATTTTTCCCCACCCATTCTCACCCAAGCTATTTTTCCCCATCCATTCTCACCCAAGCTATTTTTCCCCATCCATTCTCACCAAGCTATTTTCCCCATCCATTCTGCTATTTTTCCCCATCCATTCTCACCCAAGCTATTTTTCCCCATCCATTCTCACCCCAAGCTATTTTTCCCCATCCATTCTCACCCCAAGCTATTTTTCCCCATCCATTCTCACCCAAGCTATTTTTTCCCCATCCATTCTCACCCAAGCTATTTTTCCCCATCCATTCTCACCCAAGCTATTTTTTCCCCATCCATTCTCACCCAAGCTATTTTTCCCCATCCATTCTCACCCAAGCTATTTTTCCCCGTCCATTCTCACCCAAGCTATTTTTCCCCATCCATTCTCACCCAAGCTATTTTTCCCCATGGATTTTTCCCCATCCATTCTCACCCAAGCTATTTTTCCCCATTCCAATTCTCACCCAACTATTTTTCCCATCCCATTCTCCCAAGCTATTTTTCCCCATCCATTCTCACCAAGCTATTTTTTCCCCATCCATTCTCACCCATTTTTTCCCCATCCATTCTCACCCAAGCTATTTTTCCCCATCCATTCTCACCCAAGCTATTTTTTTCCCCATCCATTCTCCACCCAAGCTATTTTTTCCCCCGTCCATTCTCACCAAGCTATTTTTCCCCATCCATTCCCACCCAAGCTATTTTTTCCCCCCATTCTCACCCAAGTATTTTTCCCATCCATTCTCACCCAAGCTATTTTTCCCCATCCATTCTCACCCAAGCTATTTTTCCACCCATTTCTCACCCAAGCTATTTTTCCATCCATTCTCACCCAAGCTATTTTTCCCCATCCATTCTCACCCAAGCTATTTTCCCATCCATCCAAGCTATTCCATCCCTCACCCAGCTATTTTCCCCATCCATTCTCACCCAAGCTATTTTTCCCCATCCATTCTCACCCAAGCATTTTTTCCCCCATTCCATTCTCACCCAAGCTATTTTTCCCCATCCCATTCTCACCCAAGCTATTTTCCCCATCCATTCTCACCCAAGCTATTTTTCCCCATCCATTCTCACCCAAGCTATTTTTCCCCATCATCTCACCCAACTATTTTCCCCAACCCATTCTCACCCAAGCTATTTTTCCCCGTCCATCTCACCCAAGCTATTTTCCCCATCCATTCTCACCAAGCTATTTTCCCCATCCATTCTCACCCAAGCTATTTTTCCCATCCATTTCTCCAAGCTATTTCCCCATCCATTCTCACCCAAGCTATTTTTCCCCATCCATTCTCACCCATATTTTTCCCCATTCTCACCCAGCTATTTTTCCCCATCCATTCTCACCCAAGCTATTTTTTCCCATCCATTCTCACCCAAGCTATTTTTCCCCGTCCATTCTCACCCAAGCTATTTTTTCCCCATCCATTCCTCACCAAGCTATTTTTCCCCATCCATTCTCACCCAGCTATTTTTTCCCC
>NW_020868757.1:292601-295101 GCF_003789085.1 Penaeus vannamei
GAGTTCGAGAGGGTCTTCCTTCGGCCGCTCCCCAACCCAGGGACTACTTGACCTCCGGGAGTGAAGGGCCAGTGGCATGGCTTTGGAGTCGTGCTTGCAGGGAAGAAAATTCGAAATACTACCACCCGCCTGCCGTTCTGGGAGTGTCTTGGCAGAAGGAGGAGTAATTTTCTTAGGAACCTATTGGTAAATCTTCTTTTGCGTCCTTAAGTCAAACGATTTGATAGGTCAAAGCAACACGCAAACCTTTTCACCAGGTCAAGGTATATTCCATGAGTAGAACGTAAATAGAAAAGATACATTTAGATGAAAGGAAAGATCACTCGATCGATAGACAGACAGATAAACAGCACGTACACAAATGTACATGTACCATCACTAGACTTCACTGATAAATGAACCAAAGAATGTATAACTGTCCGAGTACAAACAAGCAGATATATACGCCACGAAATCTCGCATCATTTATAAAGGATACGAAAAAGGAATAGACACCGAAGATGAATAAGAAAGCGGGCGAATCTTGATACCAATCATGGCTGAAGACGTATCCTCGCGTCTCTCACGCAAGGGGGCATTTAAATCCCGTTTTTCATGCTTTACGACGTCTCGTTAGGATCGATCGTGACGTCAGAGGTATCCGGGTCCTTTAGACGAACGCGGCTCCACGAGTGCGCGGGGAAAATACCCTTTGCCTTCTAACGTTGCTTAATTTGTGGTAAATCATCTCATAGTCATTATCGGATCAATGAGTGGCTGTCACGCGCTCGTTCTGAACAACATATTCTTTTATCTTCGTATTTTCTTTTTGTTGTTGATATTTTTAGTTTGTTGTTAATATATTGTTGTTAATAAATGCCTTGTACTGATAGTAGTTGCCTCTTTGCAAAAGAATCTTAAAGGGTTGAGGTTGTACCTTTTCTAATTTCCATAAGTGCGATTAGTTGCCTCATTTTGCACCGACAAACTCATCTGTTGCGCGAATAAAAGGTAAGTAATTGTGTTTCTTCTTACCATTTGGTCACCACATTGGAGCTATTTATAATCTACATATATCTATCTTTTTTATACATTTTCTCTCTAATTATCAGTAACTAGCCATCTCATTTTGTCTTAAATTTAAGATAAAACAAAATACCTTAAAGCACGAACTTCGAGTCCACAAAACCCTTCAAGTAACGCAAGAGAGGCTAAGCACTATCTTAGCATAACTCCGCGAATATCGTAATTAATCCACGATATTTCACCCTTGCAATAATCCCAACATGCGCCGTAATTAACTAGGGTTTTCTGCGCATTCCATTGTGACTTTGCAAGATCGATGATGTAATTAAGGTTATATATAGAGAGATCACGTTCGTTGCAATGAATCAAAGTGCTTGATTGTCTTGCAATAGAATGCACTGTTACACTCGGTTGTTGTTGAGCTGTGCTATATCTGTGCCTGACGGAAATGTAACGGTGATCTTGGAGGGAAGGGTGGTTGGAGCGATCTAGCTTACCTGGAGTGATTAGTGTTAATTGGTTTACACTTTTTAGGGGGGCGGATATTGTTATTATTATTATTGTTATCACTGTTGTTACTATGACTTTGTTTATAATTGTTGTTATTGTCATTAACACTGATACTATTATTCAATACTGCTGCTGCTGCTGGTCCCGCTACTGTGGTTGCTTCTTCTGGTATTGCTGTTGTTGCCTCTGTATCTCCCACTACTGCTGCTACTCCTGTTGCTGCTGCTATTGCTATATGCTACTGCTTCTACTACTACTGCTGCTGCTGCTGCTGCTGCTGCTGCTGCTACTGCTACTGCTACTGCTACTGCTGCTACTACTACTACTACTGCTACTACTATTACTATTACTACTACTATTACTACTACTACTACTACAGTACTACTACCACTATTACTACTATTACTAATTGCGATATAATTTGTGGTACTATTTCGACTATTCCAACAGTTACTGTTACAACCGCTGCTTCTACTCATTAAAATTGTTTTTATTATTGTTATAATTATTTTTATTATCAATATCAATATCATTATTATTCATAGTAAATATTATTATTTGTTGTTATTGTCATTATTATTATTTTTATTAATAATAATGATAATAATAATATTATTATTGTTATTATTGTTATTATTATTATTATCATTATTGTTGTTGTTGTTGTTGATATTTGATGTTGTTGTTGTTGATGTTATTATTATTGTTGTTGTTGTCTTCAATCATCATCAAGATTCATCATCATCTTTATCCTTATAAATATTATCATGACCATTATTGTTATTATCATCATTGTTATTCCTATTATGAAAATGATTGTGATAATTATCATTATAATTATTATCATTATTATTATTATCATTAATATTATTATAATAATAATGATATTAATAGAAATGATGCAAAAAACATCATCAGGATCAATGATGATAATGATAATGATAATACTAATAAATGAAATAAAAACAAATTATATTAATAATGA
>NW_020868757.1:305101-307601 GCF_003789085.1 Penaeus vannamei
TGATACATGAAGTAATATATACATGAATGGACACACACACACACAAATACGCTCATGTATGTGTGTGTGTGAGCGTGTGTGCGTGTGTGCGTGTGTGTGTGTGTGTGTGAGTGTGTGTGTGTGTGTGTGTGTGTTGTTATTGTTGTGTGTGTGTGTGTGTGTGTGTGTGTGTGTGTGTGTGTTGTGTGTGTGTGTGTGTGTGTGTGTGTGTGTGTGTGTGTGTGTGTGTGTGTGTGTGTGTGTGTGTGTGTGTGTGTGTGTGATGTGTGTATATATATAAATAGATAGACAAATAGATAGATATAGATATATATTGAGACATAAACACATACACACGCACATATGTATGCATATGTAGATAGATAGGGCATATGGATAGAAATAGATGGATATAAAGATAGATGGATATAAACATAATAAAATATAATATAATATATAGACTTAATATAGATATAATAGATGTAGAATTTATATAGATATATGGGAACTGGCTATAAATATAGTATATAGATATAGAAACTGACGGATGGACATATATATAAACAAACATATAATCAGAAATAAAGATTGAGAGAGAGAGGGGGGGGGCGAGCGAGTGAGAGAGAGAGAGAGAGAGAGAGAGAGAGAGAGAGAGAGAGAGAGAGAGAGAGAGAGAGAGAGAGAAAGAAAGAGAGAGAGAGAGAGAGAGAGAGAGAGAAAGAGACGAGAGAGAGAGAGAGAGAGAGAGAGAGAGAGAGAGAGAGAGAGAGAGAGAGAGAGAGAGAGAGAGAGAGAGAGAGAGAGAGAGAGAGAGAGAGAGAGAGAGAGAGAGAGAGAGAGAGAGAGAGAGAGAGAGAGAGAGAGAGAGAGAGAGAGAGAGAGGAGAGAGAGAGAGAGAGAGAGAGAGAGAGAGAGAGAGAGAGAGAGAGAGAGAGAGAGAGAGAGAGAGAGAGAGAGAGAGAGAGAGATCAGAGAGAGAGAGGAGAGAGAGAGAGAGAGAGAGAGAGAGAGAGAGAGAGAGAGAGAGAGAGAGAGAGAGAGAGAGAGAGAGAGAGAGAGAGAGAGAGAGAGAGAGAGAGAGAGAGAGAGAGAGAGAGAGAGAGAGAGAGAGAGAGAGCAGAAGAGAGAAAGAGAGTTCATTATGACAAAATGAAGAAAACAAAATACTGATGGGATGTATAACTTCTGTCAGATCTTCAACAGACTCATTTGTGGGCCTGATGACGAACCCGTCAGGTACATCACACCCCTGTATTATTTCCTACAAGAGATTGATACATATAGACAAAAAAGTAGTTGGATAGATATAATCAAATTAAGAAAAAAGCACACTGGTAAACCAAAATTATCAAATTATATTAAAATGATATAAGGTCGTTATTTTTTTCTTTCTTTACAAAGTTCCTGACAAATACACAGGGATTATCCTCTTTACCTGCCGGAAGAGAGTTAGGTTCAGTCCCGTTAAGCAGATAAATTACCATGTAAGACATAAAAAGAACACTGATTCATTACCCTATATCTTTTCCTTTGTCCTTCCGTCTAAAAAGAAAATGTATAAAAAAGATGAAGAAAACAAGAAAAGAAAAATACAGTCACCTAAAAATAAGGACAATATATAAGCGAGACTTAATTATCTCCGGGATTTTTTTAGTTGAAAAAGTTGGAATTCCAGACGATGTAACATATGGCTGCCACTTGGATCCAGGCTGTAATTCTAAGTGAAGGCTATGTGGGAATAAGAATGAAGAGAGAAGGTCCTTATTTATGAGTTAGAACCTCCCCTTGACACAAAGACCCTTGCTGTTCTTGCTTTTGCTGTTGTTGAAGGGATGACTAATATTAACTATGGCTTTCTTCAATAAAAGAAAAGAGGAAGGAGAAAAATCTTTGTTTCATATCTGCTTTGCCTCCAAATACTAAGTTAAAATTATATCGATTTTATGGGGAAATTCATATTGAAATTTATAAATATTGATAATGATAATAATTATGATAATTGCTATTTTTCTTAAATTATGATATGATCGTAGTGATGATATAAGATAGGAACGAATGCTATTAGCAATAGTAATCACAATAATAATAATAATAATAATAATAATAATAATAATAATAATAATAATAATAATAGTAATAATAATAACAGTGGTAATTATAACGATAATAATAATAAATATAAGTATCTTCTATCGTTGCTGCACGAAATTTCCCTTTAAGTTTTGAAAAATTCTGGAGATAATAGTGCGATTCTAAATTAAAGATATTAATTTCTCTCGTTACAGACAGAAATTCCTAAATCAACGAAACGATTCTCTCATATCATACAAACTGATCTCGCGTGATGAAATTAATAATACTTTCTTTCTTTTTTTCTGACAGAAAATTCTAAATACATTAAACAACTGTATTTTAATATTCAGTTTGGTTGGAGGCATTCTGGCCAAAGGGTAAAGGGATCAGCTATTCATCATCGTCAGTGATAGATATTTTCGCTGTATATAAAACAAATCTATTTGAT
>NW_020868757.1:322601-332966 GCF_003789085.1 Penaeus vannamei
TAAACCAATCGGCAGTAATATAAATGGAAAGGCTGGGAGGAGGGGAAAAGCCCCTCCCACCCAGCAAGTGAGGCGGACTGTGGGCCCTGCTGGGAGGGCGACTGCTGGAGCGCAGGCTGGGAACGGGACTACCCGTCTCGCCTGCGCTCTGGTGGCCGCCAGCCCTCGGGAACCCCACAGGTGGATGATGGGGCACGCAGCCCGCCACCCCCTTTTATATGGGGCAGCGTCGGTGGGGGTGGCAGAGGTGGCATCCACCCGGAGCGACTGCCAGAGGCTGAACCTCAGGCGGGAAGTTAGGGTGGGGGCTTGGAACGTCCGTTCTTTGCGTCAGGATGATCGGTTGCCTCTACTGTCGAGGGAACTGGGGAGGCTGAGAGTTGAGGTGGCTGCTCTCTCGGAGGTGAGGAGGCCTGGCAGCGGCATGACCTGTGTAGGTGGCTACACCTATTACTGGTCGGGCCGCAGCGATGGCCACCATCTCCAGGGAGTAGCCATTGCCGTCCCAGCAGACTCCAGCCCTCGGTAGTAGAGGTTACTCCTGTTGATGAGCGTATAATGGTATTGAGATTGAAGCTTTCTTTTGGCTTCATGTCTCTTATTGCTGTGTACGCTCCTACCGATGTTTGTAAACTTGACGTGAAAGAGATGTTCTACGCCAAACTTACATCTGTGGCAGACAGATGTCCCGACGAGATATTCGCATTGTTCTGGGCGACTTCAATGCGGTATCTGGCTGTGATCGAGCTGGCTATGAGATGTCTGTCGGTCCCCATGGTTCAGGAGCTGATGCCGGTAGCGAGAATAGCCTCCTTTTCCGGGACTTTGCTAGGTCCCAGAAATTGAGGATTTCTGGCTCCTGGTACCAGCGCCCAGACCCACATCGCTGGACATGGTACAGTGATGCGGGTAACGCAGCCAAGGAGATCGACCACATACTTGTTAGCACTCGTTGGAGGATCCTTCAGAATTGCAGGGTGTACAGGAGTGCTGAGTTCTGTGGTACTGACCATAGATTGGTTGTGGCTACCCTCCGGGTCCACTTCAAAACCCCCAGCGGTCAAATGATCACCCTAGGGTGTTTCATTTGGACAGGCTGAGGGAGGGGGAGTGTGCCCGCGGGTTTGCTGAGGCAATCTCTGATCGTTTCGCAGTGCTTGGCAGTCTGACAGACCCTGTTCTTCTGTGGGATACCTTTAAGCGTGAAACGCTTGATGCAGCTCAAGATACGATTGGTGTACGCCCGAGAGCAGTACAGAATTCATCTCGCGGAGACACTGGAAGCCACAGATGCATGTCGTGCGGCTCGTCTGACAGGGGATCGGGAATTGCACCGTTCTCATGTGCGCAGAACTCGTCCCTGTTAAGAAGGGACAAGGAACAGTTTATTAGGAGTCTTGCAGAGGAGGTAGAAGGCCATTTCTTAGTAAATGACCTTCGTCCTGCATACCAAGCCCTGAGAAAGCTGAACTCCAAGCCCTCTTCACAGGTGACAGCAGTTCGCTCAGTAAGTGGTCAGATCGTTTCAGATCCTGTTGCGGTGCGGGGACGTTGGGCTGAGTATTTTGAGCAGCTGTACCAGGTTGACCCACCAACAGTTAACTTGGATGCGGGTAGTGTCGAGATCCCGCTGCCGGATCCACCTATCAGTGAGGACCCTCCCTCCCTAACTGAAGTTAGGGGGGATTTCCAAGCTGAAGAGTGGTAAAGCAGCTGGTATCTGCGGCATACCAGCTGAACTGTTAAAGGCTGGTGGTGAACCTATGGCACGGGGGTTACATGCTGTCCTGGCTGCCATCTGGCAGTCCGGTTCCGTTCCTCCTGACCTGTTGAGGGGTGTGGTCATCCCTCTCTGGAAGGGGAAGGGGGACCGTTGGACTGCAGCAATCACCGAGGCATCACACTGCTCAGTGTACCAGGCAAGGTTCTCGCCCACATCCTTCTGAGACGTATCAGAGACCATCTCTGAGGCACCAGAGACTGGAGCAATCCGGATTCACTCCTGGTAAGTCCACAATAGACCGTATCCTCGCGCTTCGAGTCATTGTAGAGCGCCGTCGTGAGTTCGGGCGTGGGCTGCTTGCAGCCTACATCGACCTCAAGAAGGCGTTCGATACGGTGCATCGGGAGTCACTTTGGGAGATCCTGAGGCTGAGAGGAATACCAACAAGGATTATTGGACTAATAGCAAGCCTGTATACTGGTACTGAAAGTGCTGTAAAGTGTGGTGGGGGCCTGTCGAGCTTCTTTCCTGTTAGTTCAGGAGTGAGGCAAGGCTGTGTCCTTGCACCAACTCTTTTCAACACTTGCATGGACTGGATACTGGGCAGAGCTACTGTTCAAAGTCATTGTGGGGCAACGCTGGGCAATATCAAGGTTACAGACCTTGACTTTGCTGATGACGTTGCCATTCTATCTGAGTCTTTGGAAACCCTAGTGGCGCTCTCGATGCATTTAGCAATGAAGCGAAGCCCCTGGGTCTAGAGGTCTCCTGGACCAAGACCAAGGTCCAGGAATTTGGGGACTTGTAGGAGAACCTGTTCAGTCGGTACGTGCTTGCGGCGAGGACATTGAAGTCACAGAGAGCTTTACATACCTTGGTAGTGTAGTTCATAACTCTGGGCTGTCAGACCATGAAGTCAGCAGACGGATTGGCCTGGCAGCAGGGTCATGAACTCTCTCAACAAGAGTATTTGGAGATGTCGGTACCTGTGCAGAAGGACCAAGCTACGGGTTTTCAAGGCCCTGATAATGCCAGTTTTGCTATACGGTAGCGAAACCTGGACATTGTCCTGTGCCTTGGAGGCTCGTCTTGAAGCCTTTTGCAATAGGTCCTTGCGCCAGATCATGGGGTACTGTTGGCGGGACCATGTGTCCAACCAACGGTTGCACCGTGAGACTGGCACAAGCCCTGTTATCTGCACAATCCGTGATCGCCAACTCAGGCTATACGGCCACCTGGCTCGCTTTCCTCAGGATGATCCTGCCCATCAGGTCGTCTCTATTCGAGACAACCCTGGGTGGAGGAGGCCTTGGGACGACCGAGGAAGTCATGGCTTGGGCAGATCGACCAAACCTGCCGTGAAGAACTAGAGATGGGCCGAGTCCCTGCCTGGCGTCTAGCCATGAGGGATCCTCGTAGGTGGAAGCGAAGGGTGGATGCGGCTATGCGCCCCCGTCGGCGTCAGCCCCCATGATGATGATGATATATATATATATATTATATATATATATATATATATATATATATATATATATATATATATATATATATATATATATATATATGTATATATATATATATAATATATATATATATATATATATATATATATATATATATATATATATATATATATATATATGTATATATATATATATATATATATATTAATATATATATATATATATATATATATATATATATATATATATATATATATATATATATATATATAATATATATATATATATATATAATATATATATATATATAATATATATATATATATATATATATATATATATATATATATATATATATATATATATATATATATATATATATATGTATGTATATATATATGTATATATACATATATATATATATATATATATATATATATATATATATATATATATATATATATATATATATATATATATATATATATATGTATATATATTATATATATACATATATATATATATATATATATATATATATATATATATATATATATATATATATATATATATATATATATATATATATATATATATCCCGTGTGTGTGTGAGGTTTCTCATGAAAGAGTTTTTATTATTATTCTTTTTTTCCTTTTTTATCGATCATTTTTTGACTTTGATATTATCGATTAGGCTTTCTCATGATATCTTTTCATTTGTTCATTTGTTCATATAATACCTTTTCAAGCATGTTTAAAGTTTATACTCTACGGTATTTTTACCGACTTTCTCTTACACAAACATGCTTGCATCTTGCTTTATTGAAAGCAGCTTTTGTTTCCATTTAGTTATCGAAGATAAATATGTAGTATATTCTCTTTTCTATGAACGGAAAAGGAAAAGGAGGAGAAAGCAAAATGTACAAGGGTTTGAAGAGAAAGAAGAGAAATTTAAGATAAGAATATTTGCCTAACAGCCATCTAAGAATAATGGGAGATGAAGAAAATAAGATAATGAGAGACATAGGAATAGATAGATTAATGGATTGACAGCAAAAAAGACAGACAGATAGATATAGGAAATTAGATAGGCAGAGAGAGAGAGAGAGAGAGAGAGAGAGAGAGAGAGAGAGAGAGAGAGAGAGAGAGAGAGAGAGAGAGAGAGAGAGAGAGAGAGAGAGAGAATAAGTAGAAAGGTAGAGCGAGGGAGAAAGAAAGAGACAGACAGATAGACAAGAGACAGATAGAGAGATAAAGAGAAAGAGAGAGATAGTTAGATAGATAGATAGAGAGAGAGAGAATAAAGCCAATTAAATAAAGCAACCAGGAGAGGCCGAGTGAAAAAGACACAGTGATGAAGATGGCCGACTTCGACGCCGGTTTAATGAGGCAGGGAATTTCACGGGTTCTTAAATTCGCTCTCGTTACAGCCGACTCACGAGTAAGGCTACGTAACGAGGAAGAGAGAAAGGGAGTAAGACGAAAAAGAAGAAAGAAAAAAAGACGGTTCGTTAACCTGAAAAAAAAGAAAAATGAAGAAAAGTTTTGGAACCACAACTGCTTTTTATTGCGAAGGTTGGCATTCATTTAAAGGTTCCCGGATTTTGCAAATATTACGGATAAAGGATTTCGCAAGTAGAGCGTGAATGAGAGGGAATGAGAGAGAGAGAGAGAGAGAGAGAGAGAGAGAGAGAGAGAGAGAGAGAGAGAGAGAGAGAGAGAGAGAGAGAGAGAGAGAGAGAGAGAGAGAGAGAGAGAGAGAGAGAGAGAGAGAGAGAGAGAGAGAGGATAGAGGGAGGGAGAGGGAGAGAGAGAAAGGGAGAGAAAAGGAGTGAGAGACAGAGAGAGAGATGGTGGGAGATAGAGGGGAGGGGTAGAATAGAGGGTAAGAGAGAGAAAGGGAGGGACAGAGTGAGGAAAATTCTTTGCAGATTCTGGTGAATATTAAGGATTTTACAGTTGATAATTAGAGCGTGAATAAACTACACTGTGCTAGTTTTTTTTCTTTTGACAATGCTTGCTGAATATAAAAGTTTGAATCAACATTAAATCTTATGAAAAAATAACAGGAAGCACCTAAAAGATATATCAGGTAAGGAGATGAAAAGAAAAGAAAAGAAAAAATATATATATCATATGTTTTACAAGCAATGACACTTTCTCCTGCTTTCCGCTCCCTAGCATTTACTCCTACAAAGATATACTTAGAACCCTGTATATTACTCATAAAACATTTTACATCCCAGACACGCTTAATCACATACAGCTAAACACAAGATAAACACAAATAAGAAATCGCAAATAGAAGCTCGATTTCTTGCCATGCTAACACGACGTCTGCAAACAGATTCCCAAACATACAAAGAGAATACGCGAGACAGAAGAAAAAAAGGAAAAGAAACACCGAAATGCATTAGTACCAAAACCTACGCTTTCCTTGACTCCAAACGCAGGATTTCCCACAAGGGAGAGCCCGAAAACTTACACTGCTAGGGGTCCCTGGACGGCGGCCGCAAGGGAGGGAGGGAAGGGAATAAAAAAGAGGCAGGAATGAAGGAAGGAAGCGAGCGAGGGAAAGAGGACGGAAGGGAGGTGAGCGAGGAAGACAGACAGATAGTAGACAGATACATAGGTAGGTAGATAAATCGGTCGATAGGTAGGTAGGTAGATAAATCGGTAGATAGATAGGTAGGTAGATGAATCGGTAGACAGATAGGTAGGTAGGTAAAGAAGTGAAGAGAGAATGGAGTAACAGATGTTTAACCAGTTGGCGAGGTAGATACATGCAAGGAGAATATAAAACGTTCCCGAGGGAAACAGAACGGAATACACAGGTATACGAACAAAGGGAAAGAAAGGAAGAGATGGATACAGGGAGAACTGAGGGGAGAAGAACATACATATACAAGAACATATAGCATTGCTCTATAAACGATCTTAGAGACCAAAGCAACGTTTGTAAATGTAATGTTTGTTTCGTACATGCTAAATAAAACAATGTTTTTGATTGTATCGATAATAGAAGTTCATTAGAGTAGATTTATGTTGACATGCGTATTGTGCAATGCCCATCAGACCCCGGAATCCATCTACTACATTCACAGCACCGAGGCAATCACGGACTTTGTAAACAAGCTTTTAAGGGCATGCGCAGAGCAGCATCCGGCCCATCGTTGTTGTGAGGGAGACCTAATCTATAAACTCCATTTTCGTTTTTTCGATTCCACTATCCATAACTTTCCTTCTAATGCATTATCGGGAAAGTCTCGATTGTAAACTCCTAAAATCTGCGGTTTTCAAACTTTTTCTTCTTTTTTCTCTGTATAAGAACTCCCAATGAGACTCGAACTTTGGACGATGAAAAAAAAGTTCGACTCAAGAGATGCATTCCGCAGACTTAGCTACCCACCCCTCCCCCCCCGCCATCCCTTTCGGCTCCCTCCCCTCTCCTTATCCTTTTCCGAGCCTCCCTAAACCCTCCCTCCTCTCTTTACCCCTTCCTCCCTCCCCCTGCCCTTCCCCTTTACCTCCCCCCCTTCCTCCCTCCCCTCTTTCCTCTTAACCCTCTACCAACATTCCATTTCCTCCTCCCTTCCTCCCTCCCTCTTTACCCTTCTCCCTCCCTTCTCCCCTTCCTCTCCCCTTCTCCTCCCTTCCCTCTCTTTCTCCTCCCCTTCCCTCTAACCCCTTCTCTCTCTTCCCTCTCCCCCCTTCTCTCCCCCCTTCCCCTCTCCTCCCTCCCCCCCCCTCTCCTCCCCTTCCCTCTCCCCCATTCTCCATTCCCTTAAGCAAAAATGTGCTGAAACTCAGACGCTTCTCGCCACTTCCGTATCGTCCACCCTCCCGCGCTTGGATTGGGCCTCGGAATACGAACGGTACACGGGAGAGAATACGTTTCGGCGGCGCAAAGTTCCATCTCCATTTATCTGGTATGACGCCACGATACATCTTACGGGGTTGGAGGAGGAGGAGGAGGAAGGGGGAGAGCGGGGGAAAGAGGAGGAGAAAGAGGGAGGGAGGGGAAGTAGATGAAAGAGGGAGAACGGGAAGTAGGGAATTGAGAAGTAGGGGATAGAGGGCGAACGGAGGAGAAAGAGGGAGGGAGGGGAAGTAGATGAAAGAGGGAGAACGGGAAGTAAAGAACTAGGAAGTAGGGGATAGAGTGAGAACGGAGGAGAAAACGGAGAACAAGCAGAGGAGAAGGCAAGGAGAGGAGAGAACGGAGGGCAGGGAGAGGAGGGGATAGCCGTGGCGGCGGTTGTGGTGCTGATAGGGATTTGTGCGGTATTGTCTGTGTGAAGTTAATTAATGATAATATTTAAGTTTTACGATCACTGATATTGCTTCAGTGAACGAGGGCACAGGGGGATGAAAATATCACTGAAAATAAAATATAATAACACACTGCCACAAATAGGAAGACACTGCCGACTTTAAAATATGCTCGTTGCAACCTATGTGCAACGATGCTATATTCTCATCTGCAAGTCACTCGCACAGAAGGAGGAATGTGTTCGCTTTTAGGACGTCAAAGGAAGAGATGCAAGAAAAACGCCTTGTGATTTACGCAAAGTTTACAAACAACGGGCACTTTGCTCTACCTCCGCGCCATCTGTTGCATGAATGGATCCCTACTCTCCCTTGTCGTAGCGCCATCTGTTGCTTAAATGGAGTCTTATTTTGCTGACCCTTAGCGCCATCTATTGAATGAATGGATCCTTATTGCTGTCTCGTTCGTAGCCATCTGTGGGATGAATGTACCCCAACATGACCTCTGTGAAATGCATCACGCGGTAGAGAGAGACATGTTACTAGCAATGAGACTGACATACGGCTTATATCACGTCATAGCTTATTAACTACATTGAAGACTAGATATATATGCGTGCAGTTTCCTTATGAAAGCACGAGGCAAGGCAAAATTAAAACGAAAATGATCCCCATGCCTTCGATTTGAAAACGAGAAAGTTACGGCCAAATAAACTAGCGCCAATGAAACACTAAAATCATATAACGATCAGCTGGATCAAAAGGAAAGCGAGAAAATATTTGAGAAAACAACACACTTCCAAAATTAAGTTAAGGAAAGCTTTCAATAAGTATGACTGATAAATAGGCTGAGTCCCGCCAAAGTGTGTAAACAGAGTGATAAATTATGTGGACAAACAGATGCAAGAAGAAGTTTACGCGAGATATATTTCCAGTTAAGAGATTGTCAGAATCAAAACAGACAGCAAAACTACATTACAGAGCGAAACAGATTTTGATCAGATGAATTTGCGAATTTGTTTTACGTTTTTTTTTTTTTTTTTTTTTTTTTTTGTATTTGTTAATCATAGTATAGTCCGAATGTGAGTTTTTGTTGAATCATTTCATAAATCTGACAAGAGAATAGGCGATTAATTAACTAAACGAACGAATTTATTAGGTACGATCGGTTAAATAACGAATCACGGAAAGCCTCTATCAAAACAATCTGTTTTTCACATCAACTCGCTCAGATTGATGATAAAAAAAAAACTATTTTAAACTCTTTGATATCTCGTATCACTTAATCTAGATTCAATTTATATCACCCGAGATACGCATTAACCTCGAAAAAGATATATATATCAAAATACTTGTGGAAAATTAATATAGGATTGTTATAATTCTGCCCGTGCTTAAATCATCACATGAATAATGCTGATGGCGAGTGCACTATTATCAAAAATAAATATAACATGCTAATGCTAATGCTGCAAATCGTATCAAAGGATTTTGATACGAATAATGATAGCGTCGCTCATGGTAATGCTAATGATGCTTATTATTTGTTTCATAGTACGAAAGGTATTTTCTCTTCGCTTACTGTAAATTAGATTGATAATTATACTAGCAGTGTTATTTATGTGTTGAATAACATTTGCGAAAATGGCACAAGCGGAGATGATGATGAGACAGACGATTGATGATGATGACGATAACATTGATAATGATAATGATAGTAGTAATGATAATTACTATAATGATGCTAATAATGACCATGATGATATTGATAAAAATCTGAATAATAATTGCCATCATAATGATAATAAAAATAATGATAACAATAAAAAACATCATCATTATCATGATAATAATGATAATAATAACAAAATAACAACCACATCAATAGTGATAATAATACTAAATATGATTAGCGTAAATGATGATGATAGCAATAATATTACTAGTGGTAATAATATTTAATAATAAGAAAGATGACGATGAAAATTATAATTATAATACGACTGATGACACAATGATCATAGTAATAGTAATGATAAAAGTTAATGATGGTGATGATAATGTTAATAATTATTATAATGATGATAGTTTTGATAATTATAAAAACAGTAATGATATATGAATAAAACAACAACAACAATAATAATAATAATAATAATAATAATGATAATAATAACGATAATAAATGATAACAGCCCTTTTGGCAATGAAATAATGATATTGAGAATATAATTTTTTTCTTCATTTATTCCATTTTCTTTTTCCTCTTCTCTTCTTTTCTCTAACCCCCCCCCCCCTCCGTTCCCGCTTTTTCCTGGAATGGGCGGCGCAAGTCACCAGAAAGTCAAAGGAGAACAGGCGGAGGGGAAAGAGGCAGGGGGAAGAGGGGGGGCCGGGCAGGGGCGAGAAGGAGAGGGGAGGAGAGGGAAAGAGAGAGAGAGAGAGGAGAGGAAAGGCACGTGGGTGGTCTGGTGGAGGGGAAGAGAGGGAGTGAGAGACGGGGGAGGGGGGGAGGGAGAAAAAGACAGGGGAGGAAGTTCTGGAAGAGGGGAAAGGGAGATGAGGGGAGGGGGTTCAGGGAGAGATCTAGATGAGGGGAGAAGAGGGAGAGGGAGAGAGACGGAGACGGGCGAGAATAGGATGAATAGGATGAAAGGGAGGGAAAGACAGAATGCGTTTTAGGAGAGGAAAAGATAGAAAGGTGGAGAGGCAGGGAGGAGGTCCACAAAAGAGAGAGAGGAAAAGAGGGAATGAGAAAATGAAAGAAGGGAGAGCAAGAGGGGGAGGGACGGGGTGAGCCGAGAGTTCTGCCCGCTCTTGATAAACTTTGCAAAAGCCTCTCAACTCCGAGGCATTTCTATTCGTCTTGGAAAACCATTTGTCTCGCTCGAATTAACAGGATGGAAAGGC
>NW_020868758.1:20934-23434 GCF_003789085.1 Penaeus vannamei
CCCTTAACAGTCGCTGCCTTACAGTCGTGCTGCAACACTCATGAAAGCTCTGACTTTTATTCATTATCATATGCCCCGACACCTCCCATCTTCCTCTCTATCTTTCCTCTTAACTATTTTGAACCACATATGGACATCAGGAAATTATCCTTCTCATTGATGAGAAGCTCTTATCCTCCCCTTCTTGAAACCCAATAAATTGGGTACCCTTCCTCAAGATTACTGCCTCATCACTCTAACTCGCTGCTTTTGCAAACTAGTAGAGCGAATGGTTAACTTCTGCTTAGTGTGGTACCTTGAATCTCACAATGTTCCCTCTCCTTCCGAGTTTGATTTCATTCTTATATTACATCTGCATTTGCATGTTATGAATCTGTATTAGCCATATTCTTTGACTTAGAAAAAGCATATGATACCACATGGTGGTACCATATTCTCCAACACTTGTCCCCCCTAGGCATACACAGAAACATGTTTCTTCATAAAGTCTTTCCTTTCCAAATGCACTTTCCAGGTCAAAATTGCCTCTTCCACATCATCATCCTTTCCTCAATTTGAAGGCATCCCACAATGCACTGTGCTAAGCACCACTTTATTCCTTCTTGCTGTTTATGACATTTGTTTCAGTTCTACCACCAGGAGCCCAGGCATCACAATATGTTGATGATTTAACCATCTACACCTCTGGCACATCCATACCAAATCTCTGCCAATTCCTTCAGTCTGTAATATCATCAGTATCTTCCTGGGCCTCTAACCATGGCTTCCGCTTTTCTACCTCCAAATCTTTCTCTATCCTTTTCTCTCGTGCACATGTAGGTCCCCAACCTCCACTCTTCTTATATGGTGCTCCACTCTAATACCATTCCTCTGGCAAATTCCTAGGTGCTATTTTTTACTCCAAATTGTCCTGGTGAGACCATATCTTTTACAGTAAAGAAAAAGCTCACTGCCGCCTCCAAATCTTACAAACTCTTTCCCACACATCCAGGGGCTCAAATTTCAAAACTTTCCTCCATCTTTATGTTACCTTTATCCTCTCCACCCTTGATTATGGATGCCATATCTACTCCTCTGCCTCAACCGCCCTTCTTGCTCACTTTGATACAATCCACCATTGCTGTCTTTGCATAACCCTAGGCACCCTCTGCTCCTCTCCAGTTGAGAGCCTATACACTGGATCAGGCATGCCCTCTCTCTCTGGACGCCATACCCTTCTCTTTCTCCAGTGCTATGCTCGATTCCACCAACTTTCCCTCGCCAAACTAACTATCCTACGATCCCTACTTCCTACCTTTGCTTCTCCACGTTTACCTACTCCTTTCTCCATTCTCATGGATACCCTCCTCTGCCATTCCTCCTTTCTCCATCACCAACCTCTCCTGTTTTCTGTCTATTCTGTTCTACCATGGCCAATACGTTACCCCTGTGTTTGCTCCTCTGTTTTCCCTGACCCACCAAAATCAGATATCCTCCCTTATGTCCTTCTCACCCATTTCCTTGATCATGTTTCCATTCATTCCTCCAGTATTCATGTTTACACTGATGGCTCCAAATCTTTTACCGGTGCTGGTTTTGCAGTAAACTTCCCAATTTGCCCTTTCAAATAACCCCTCCCTCGTGAATCTAGTGTCCTTACTACAGAACTGTACGCTCTACTTTTTGCCTTAACCCAGTGATGCAGGTATATTTTGAAGCCGAAAATAAACGTTTGCGGATGGCTACAAAATCAGTACACGGGGTTGGCCTGGACTCTGCCCGCGCGCTGGCTGCGGCCCATTGCTAAGTCAGAGCGCAAGCCCCAATACAGTGTCACACTGGTGGGACACCCGGCAAATTTTTTTTTTACAGATGTCTCATATGTGGGACACCTGTCGTAAATGTATTAAAATATATGTACTCACTCCCTTCTTCCTCTTTCACTATTTTTAATGACCTTCCTGTATACCCGATGCCAATCTTTCTGGTCAAGTTTCCACATTAATGAATTACATATTGTAAAACTATCAGTCTCCTCTTGGTCAGCTCCATTTCACCAAAACAGACAGTGGGAGATAGGTCTCGCACACTTATATATTGGTCACGCCCATCAAACACACTCCTATCTGGTGTCACGTTCTGATCCGCCCCTATGTTCCCTATGTAATGTCCCTCTTTCAGTTCCACACATTCTTTTGTCCTGTCCATGCTTTGATGCAGCCCATACCTCTGCTTTCCCCCCACCAATCCTTCCTTCACTGACCTTCCAGGCATCCTTACAGAATCCCCTTCCTTCACCAACCTCCCAGACATCCTTACAGAATCCCATACTTTCTGCTTTAACAACCTGTTCTCCTTCCTCAGACGTATACATATCTTGCACTTGATCTAATCCCCTTACCTAAACCATCATAACCCATTCACTCAACTCCTTCACCCATCTTTAACCTTTCAATATTAGTTTTTGATAGATAGTTGATGCATAACGACGAACTACTAACTCAAGCACCCATCACTTCCC
>NW_020868758.1:35934-46929 GCF_003789085.1 Penaeus vannamei
CAAATATGATAAATTAATTTTGCCACAATCATTCTCAGCTGAGTGGTTGCCAAGTCTAAACTGTGATTTCATGCCACGTAAAGAATTTCAAACAAGATTCAAAGGTGCAAAGGTGTAGCCTAATCTATATCAATGGATGGAAGAGACAAAATATACCCTAGCCTCAGACCCTTGTGTAATGGGAATTCATTTTACAAGGGGACATCAATTCAGTCATACAATTATTACAAAGAAACTATATTTATTTGAACGCAGTTTTAATTACAATATCATTATATACATTTTTTGAAATAACACTTTTATTCACTTGGCTTTCAACTATAGACGTACCAGTTCTACCTCTAACCTATTTCACAGACATTGAAGCTAAATATATAACAAATAAAATATGCAAATGTATGGGGGGGAGGGAGAGAGACAGAGAAATAAAGAGAAAGATACAGAAGCAAACAAACACAGAGATAAAGAGAAAGAGAAAGAGAGAGAGACAGAGACAGAGGCAGACTAAAAAACAGACACAGAGCATTTGTAATAAATGCTGATGTTAATAAAACTATTATTAGTTGAATTGTTAAACCAAGTACAGCAACTGTTAGTTACACCACAAAAGTAAGTATATGTAACTACGTGTGACATATGATCTGGTAAAGAGAACAGTTAGAAATTAAGGATTTGGAAGACAAGATTGACTAAAAACTTGTTGAAAATGTAGGCGACTATAGTCTTTAAAGAAAAAAATGAATGGAATGGTCATCCTCAGAAGAAGTAACATGAACACATGACATATCTGTAGTGAAGTGTTACACAACAAAAAATATCCACATTTTATTCCCAACGCGGTATTGCAGTACAGGCAGTGGTGTTTCGTGCCCTCTGTGTCTATTTGACGAGGGAGCGAGCGGTACGGTGGACGAGCCTCTTCAGGAGTTTCCCCCAACGACGCAGCAGAAGACGTACAGCGCCGTGACCGTGGCTTAGGTCGCTGGACAGTTCCTCGAGCTGTTGGGAGTATCAGGAACAAGATTAAAAACGGTAGCTTGGTATCGCAATACACTCGTCGAGATTAAACGTGAATGCTTAAGTGCATAGGTTCTTTACTACTGGTTCCTGATTGAGGGATACAGGTGAAGATTGATAAGTAGGTAAAGATATATAACAAGCAGATAGGAAAGTAGGGGAGGAAGAAAGAAGCAATGAGTCGAAAACAGAAGCAGATTAAGTCTTGTAGAAAGCATTTCACACAGCCAAACGAGAGAGGTTCCGATGCTATGTAAACTGTTTCGTATGCATACCAACCTTCGTCTGGACCTGCTGGCGCACCCACTCCGGCGGGTAAGCACCTGGTTCTAGCGTCAGCTTTGTATTCGCGATGCTGACGTCACTGTGCACCCAAAGCACCTTCACGCGCCCGTGCCTGCTTTGGGAAAATGGAAATCATTCGCGTGCAAACGCATTCCCGTCTCCCCTGCTTTGACTGAGATTCATATCAACAGGAAAGATGAATAGGTCTGTGTGTTTACATGATGACCATGAATCGCTTTATTTCACATTATATTTCCGAACATGATTAATTACCGTTACTGTATCATGCAATGAAAGAACATGCAGAAACATACATGCATACATACATACATATGTATTATATATATATATATAATATATATATATATATATATATATATATATATATATATATATTTATACACACACACACAACACATATATATGCGTGTATGTGTATGTATGTATGTATATATATATATATATATATATATATATATATATATATATATATATATATATTTATACATTTTTTTTTTCTTTTTCTTTTTTTATGTATGTATGTATGTATATATGAACACATACACACACACACATATATATATGTATATATATGTGTGTGTTAGATGTTATCGCTACTCGGCCAGAGCGAGGTCTCGCCTGCCCTTGGGCGTCAGTTGCCAAGCCCTGACCTCGCACCCTCGGGCGCCAGCGCCGGCACGACCTACCTGGGGATGAGCCTGCGGCGGGACGAGTCGCTGAAGCCCGGCAGAGTGACGTTGAGGCGCGAGGTGAGGAACACGGTGGGCACGGCCAGGGTGAGGTCCCCGCCCTCTCGGAAGGTGAAGAAGCCGCCCGCGCTGCCCCTCACCTGGTACGTGGCCTTCACCTTCACCTGCTTGAACGCCACGCGCACCAGCCCCTCCGAGGTGACGGGCGGCCGCTGCTTGCGCTCACGCCCCTGCCGCCGCTCGCCCCCGCCCGCGCGCGCCCCCGCCCTCGCCCGCCTCCGGGTCCTGCATGGCCAGCTTCTCCCACCTCTCGTAGCGGTACAGGTCGTCGTCCCAGGCGGGCTCCTCCTCGTCGGCCGCCTCGTCGTCGTCGTCGTACCAGTCGGCGACGTGGTCCTCGCCGTCCTCCGCGCCCGCCTGCCCGCCCGCGTGGTGGCCGCGCGACACGCCCGTGAACATGTCGTCGTACAGGTCGTCTGGATGCAGGTTGAAGCTCACCTGCAGCGAGGGAAGGCCGAGTTAGAGGCCGGCGACGGGGACGACTGCGAGGGGCGACGTGGGCCGTGGGTCACTTCACATGGAAATGTACATATTTGTAAAGTGTCTAAGAGAACGAATATTATTAACATCACTTTCGTATTGATTATCATCATCGTAATTATTATAGGTCTGTTATAAAAATATAATGCTTAATTTCAACGTGACTATATATATATATATATATATATATATATATATATATATATATAATATATATATATATATATATTATATATATATATATATATATATTATATATATATATATATATATATATATATAAACATGCATTTCTATATCTATATCTATAACTACATACACACACACATATTATATGTGTGTGTGTGTTTGTGTGTGTGTATGTATATATATATATATATATATATATATATATATATATATATATATATCATCATCATCATCATCCGGAGCTAACGCCGACGGGGGCGCATAGCCGCGTCCACCTTCTGCTTCCACCTTTTGGGATCCCTCATGGCCAAGTCACCAGGCAGGGGCCCGGCCCATCTCGAGCTCTTCCCGACAGGTTTGATCGATCTGCCCAAGCCACGACCTCCTAGGTCGTCCCACAGGCCTCCTCCACCCAGGGTTGTCTCTTACAGAGACAACCTGATGGACAGGATCAGCCTGTGGAAAGCGAGCCAGGTGGCCATATAGCCTGAGTTGGCGATCCCGGATTGTGCAGGTAACAGGTCCTGTGCCAGTCTCACGGTGCAGCCGTTGGTTAGACACATGGTCCCGCCAACAGTACCCCATGATCCGGCGCAAGGACCTATTACAAAAGGCATCAAGACGAGACTCCAGTGCACTGGATAATGTCCAGGTTTCACTACCGTAGAGCAAAACTGGCATTACCAGGGCCCTGAAAACCTGTAGCTTGGTCCTTCTGCACAGGTACCGGCATCTCCAAATACTCTTGTCGAGAGAGTTCATGACCCCTGCTGCCAGGCCAATCCGTCTGCTGACTTCCTGGTCTGATAGCCCAGAGTTATGAACTGCACTACCAAGGTATGTAAAGCTCTCTGTGACTTCAATGTCCTCGCCGCAAGCACGTACCGACTGAAAAGGTTCTCCTAGCAAGTCCCCAAAGTCCTGGATCTTGGTCTTGGTCCAGGAGACCTCTAGACCCAAGGGCTTCGCTTCATTACTAAATGCATCGAGGACCACCACTAAGGTTTCCAAAGACTCAGAATTGCAACATCATCGGCAAAGTCAAGGTCTGTAACCTTAATATTACCCAGTGTTGCTCCACAATGACTTTGAACAGTAGCTCTGCCTAATATCCAGTCCATACAAGTGTTGAAAAGGGTTGGTGCAAGAACACAGCCTTGCCTTACTCCTGAACTGACAGGAAAGAAGATCGACAGGCCCCCACCACACTTTACAGCACTTTCAGTACCAGTATATAGGTTTGCTATTAGTTCAATAATCCTTGTTGGAATTCCTCTGTCTCAGGATCTCCCAGAGTGATTCCTGATGCACTGTATCGAACGCCTTCTTGAGGTCGATGTAGGCTGCAAGCAGCCCACGTCCGAACTCACGACGGCCCTCTACAATGACTCGAAGTGCAAGGATACGGTCTATTGTGGACTTACCAGGAGTGAATCCGGATTGCTCCGGCCTCTGATGCCTTAGTAGATGGTCTCTGATACACCTCAGAAGGATGCGGGCAAGAACCTTGCCTGGTACACTGAGCAGTGTGATGCCGCGGTGATTGCTGCAATCCCATCGGTCCCCCTTCCCCTTCCAGAGAGGGATGACCACACTCCTCAACAGGTCAGAGGGAACGGTACCGGACTGCCAGATGGCCGGATTCACTAACATACGATCGTAACGCATTTACCAGCGGTCATTTACCATTGCGTTTACCAGTCATGGCAAAGTGGTATTCACGAAGAAATGGTAATTTGGATATGCTGAGTTACAATCGTAAATCGACTCATTCTAATGGTAGCCAACAGAGGGCTCTAGTAAAGCAATTCCACCAATCAGCGAGCGCCATACATAATCTTTTAGGTTCCTTCGGCCAATCACGTAACATGTAAACAGAACTAGACACAGCGAGATTGTTTAAATAATCGTCAGAGATAAAACGCTATTTAAGCACATGTAGAAAAAATAATATATTTATTTGATTACATCCATCATGTTGGATATATATTTACTGTACAGATACGAACCAATACAAACATTGTTATATTAATATATTATTGCTAACAAAAACCAAAGAGACATTCCAAACAGCTTTTCATTTATATATTTTTCATCATTACCAGTTTATATATCAGCAAGGCAGTTTTTTCTATAGCAATTGTAATAATTATGTCTGAGATTTTTTTTTAAAGCTCACTTATCGGTTCCTTGCATTCTAGTGTAATGTAGGCCTATAAGTTCACGAGATTTTGCGTGGATTTTATTCTTGCTAGTTCCATGTGAAATTTGCATTTCTTCACTATGTCCGCATTGTGATATCTGTTTGCCATCATATTAGTTATGTAAGGTGTAAAAACAAACCCAAAACTTTGCATAGATATTGATTTTTTTACGAGATAACACGAGAAGACATCGTCTTCTCAGAAGTTACCAGTGCTCTGACCACTGGTAAAATTTACCATGGTAACTCCAATGGCAAGTTGTTAGTGAATACCACCGCTGTCTGTTTACCATGGTAACTATAGTTACCAGTGATTTTACCATCGTAAGTGCGTTAGTGAATCCGGGCCCAGGACAGCATGCAATCCCCGCGCCATAGGGTCACCACCAGCCTTTAACAGTTTAGCTGGGATGCCGCAAATACCCGCTGCTTTACCACTCTTCAGCTTGGAGATCGCCTCCCTAACCTCAGCTAGGGAGGGAGGGTCCTCACTAATGGCTGGGTCCGGCAGCGGAATCACGGCACTACCCACATCCAAGTTAACTGTTGGAGGGTCAACCTGATACAACTGCTCAAAGTACTCAGCCCAACGCTCCCTCACTGCAACAGGATCTGAGACGATCTGGCCACCCACTAAGCGAACTGCAGTTACCTGTGAAGAGGGCTTGGAGTTCAGTTTTCTCAGGGCTTGGTATGCAGGACGAAGGTCATTTACTAAGAAATGGCCTTCGACCTCCTCAGCAAGATTCCTAATAAACTGTTCCTTGTCCCTTCTTAACAGAGACCGAGTTCTGCGCACCTGAGAACGGTGCAAATCCCGATCCCCTGCGAGACGAGCCGCACGGCAAGCATCAGGGCTGCATCAAGCGTTTCACGCTTGAGGGTGTCCCACAGAAGTACAGGGTCCGTCAGGTTGTCAAGCACTGTGAACCGATCAGAGATTATCTCAGCAAACCTCCGAGCACACTCCCTCTCCTTCAGCCTGTCCAGATGAAACACCCTAGGGTGGTCATTGGGCTGCTGGGGAGTTTTGAAGTGTATTCGGAGGGTAGCCACAACCAGTCTATGGTCAGTACCACAGAACTCAGCACTCCTATACACCCTGCAGTTCTTGAGGATCCTCCAACGAGTGCTAACGAGAATGTGGTTGATCTCCTTGGCTGCATTACCCGCATCGCTGTACCATGTTCAACGATGTGGGTCTGGGCACTGGTACCAGGAGCCAGAAATCCTCAATTTCTGTGATCTAGCAAAATCCCGGAAAAGGAAGGAATTCTCGCTGCCGGTATCAACTCCCGAACCATGAGGACCGACTAACATCTCATAACCAGATCGATCGTAGACAGATACCGCATTGAAGTCACCCAGAACAATACGAATATCTCGCCGGGGACAACTGTCTGCCACGGATGCAAGTTTGGCGTAGAACATCTCTTTCACATCAAGTTTACAAACATCGGTAGGAGCGTACACAGCAATAGGAGACATGAAGCCAAAAGACAGCTTCAGTCTCATTACCATTATATGCTCATCGACTGAAGTGACCTCTACCACCGAGGGCTGGAGCCTACCGGAGACAGCTATGGCTACTCCCTGGAGATGGTGACCATCGCTGCGGCCTGACCAGTAATAGGTATAGCCACCTACACTGGTCGTGCCGCTGCCAGGTCTTCTCACCTCCGAGAGAGCAGCCACCCCTACTCTCAGCCTCCCCAGTTCCCTCAATAGCAGGGGCAACCGATCATCCTGACGCAAAGAGCGGACGTTCCAAGCCCCCACCCTGACTTCCCGCCTGAGGTTAACCCTCGGGTAGTCGTTCCGGGTGGACGCCACCTCTGCAGGCTGCGGGACCCTTCAACCACCTGTGGGGTTCCCCAGGGCTTTGCCCCACAAGTTTCATATTGGCCTGGCGGCTGCCAGGACGCAGGCAGGACGAGGAGCTCCCGTTCCTATTTCGCGCCCTAGCAGCCACCCTCCCAACGGGGCCCGCAGCCCGCCTCTCTCGCTGGGTAGGAGGGACATTACCCCTCCCCCAAGCATTTCCAATTAAGTGCGTCGCTGCCAGTGGGTTATTCTCTGGGGGGAGGAGGACTGGCAAGGCCCACCTCCCCTGAGCCTCCCATTGACCCACGGGGCTTAGGGGCAGGAGTTAGTACAGGGCCAGGGCGTGTCCACATGCCGGTGGGCCATGACCCTGAACCTCTGGGGACTCCTGCTGCTCCGAGATCCCCTACAGTTCAGCCTGGGACCGCAAGGTGCCAGTTTCCATAGGTGGCCACGAGGAGGCACTGCAGAAGTCTCGATGATGGAGAGGCTATGAACTGGCAGGGGAGACTTATGCAGCGCTGCTCCCTTTTTCGCACAAAGCTAGCCAGCGGTGGCAGCTGCAAGCAAGAAGGCATGCAAGCACTTAACACTATCTAGGCTACCACACCATCGCTTCACACCACCCTGCGCATGAAGCACCCACCCATATATATATATATATATATATATTATATATATATATATATATATATATATATATATATATATATATTTATTTTTTTTTTTTTTTATTTATTTATATTTACATTTATCTATTTATTTATTTATTTATATGTGTGTGTGTGTGTGTATATATATATATGTATATATATATATATATATATATAGAGAGAGAGAGAGAGAGAGAGAGAGAGAGAGATGTATATAAATGTGTGTATACGCACACACCCACAAACACACACACACACACATATTATTATATATATATATATATATATATATATGTATATGTGTGTGTGTGTGTGTGTGTGTGTGTGTGTGTGTGTGGTATATGTATATATACATATATCCTGGATGTATAGGCCAACAAAATTTAAATGCGGATCTGTAATTTGCCGAATAGTTTCCTATTTTGCAAATGAAGGAAAGGCAACTGCCGACAGGAGCCCGGGCGGAGAGGCCCCGTCGGACAGAGGGCCGTAGTGGAGGGGGGGAAGGTGGGAGGACCCGGGTACGCCCCGTATGAGTCCGCAGCTGCTGGCCAGACTCAAAGGGCGCACAAAAAGGACAAAAAACACTTTAAAGTAGGACCTCAAAGCACTTTTAAGGCTACGCATATAATCCTTATTATACCCGTGCAACAACCCCGACCTTTTGTGTTGCAAAACAAAAGGGTTAAGACGCCAAGAATCTTCCAAGGAATTAGACTCCGTATTAGAAGATTTTGCAGATGATGGTTCATGGGAATGGCCGCGGTGACTCGAACTGGCGAGTAGCAGGAATGGCCAGCTTCAAGTTCTGAACAACAGGCTGAACAACAGTAGCTTAGGAAGACCGAACCTGGAGAACTTACGGAGCTAAAATATTAAATCCATAGAAGCCAACTTCAGAATCAGAGAAGAACTTGCTGAAAAGGGGATTCCGGTCAGAAGCAGGTTGGAATGAGAATGGCATAGGACATTACATGCAAACAAATGCTTGCTTGTATACCTATATTAATGGTACAAAAAATCCATTCAAACACACTAATGCCTGAAAACAAATGCATATTATACGCAATAACAAAAGCACACACACGCACACACACACGCACACACGCACACAACAAACAACACAGCACACAAACACACACACACCGATCAAACCATTTTAACATACAGATATATATATAAATATAAATATATTTATATAAATATATACTATATATTATATATATATATATAGAAATATATATATAGTATTTATATACACATACATATACTTACTGTACATAATATATATAGTACATATATGACCCAATAAATATTTCTCCTCATTTATATACTTTCCCGTAATAATACTCTTCCTAATATCACAGGTATATAGGTAAAATAGGTGTTTATATATATAACTATATATACCTCCACTCTCTCTCTTTTCTCATTGTCTTTCTCTCTCTCTCTTCTCCTCTACTCTCTCTCTCTCTCTCCGTCACTCTCTCTCTCTCTCTCCTCCCCTCTCTCCCTCCCTCGCTCCCTCCACCCTCCCCCCTCCATACCCCGCCCCCCCCCCCCTCCTCGCCCCCTCCCTCCCCCTCCCTCCCTCCCTCCTCCCTCCTCCCCCTCCCCCCCCCTCCTCCTCATCTCTCCTCCCTCTCTCTCTCTCTCTCTCTCTCTCTCTCTCTCTCTCTCTCTCTCTCTCTCTCTCTCTCTCTCCTCCGCTCTCTCCCTCTCTCTCTCTCCCCTCTCTCTCTCATCCCCTCCCTCTCTCTCTCTCTCTCTCTCTCTCTCTCTCTCTCTCTCTCTCTCTCTCTCTCTCTCTCTCTCTCTCCCTCCCTCCGTCCCTCCTCCCTCCTCCCTCTTCTCTCCTCTCTCATCTCTCCTCTCTCTCTCTCTCTCTCTCTCTCTCTCTCTCTCTCCCTCCCTCGCCACTCCCTCCCTCTCTCTCTCTCCTCCTCCCTCTCTCTCTCTCCCTCCCTCCCTCCTCCTCTCTCCCTCCCTCTCCTCTGCCTTCCCCTCTCTCTCCTCTCTTTGTCTATCCATCTCCCTGTCTGTCTTTCTGTCTGCCTTTCTCATAATTTCTGTGCACGATGCGTGTAAAAATTAATTCAGGAGGGATAAAATCAGCGGCGGCCACATGCTCCAGTGACGTCAGAGTCAGCTGTTTCAGAATTGTATTAATAGGATACCTTGAGGTTCCATTATTCACTTTTGAGTTCCATGAGTAGGCGAAATTATATATATATATTTTTTATTCTTAGCTGCAGATACATACATGTAAACACACGAACGTATACATATACATAAACACAGATATGTATACAAGAAACATACCACATACACACATATGGACATTATGCTGTACAAGAATGATACTCGGGAAGTGGAGCTAAAGAACGAAGGATAAAAGAAGTAAAAGGTAAAAAAAAAAAAAAAAACGACGATAAAGAAATCAAATCTATGTTAAATTTCCCGAACAAAATTCTCTGGACTTTGAGCAATTTCCTGGATGATGATGCCTGGTAAAAATGTGCATCAATTTCTGAAGTTATATCATGATTGAAATAACTGGGTAAGAACTAAGTAGAGCAGCTCTCTTTCTCTCTGCACCCTCTCTCTCTTTCTCTTTCTTATCTCATTCCTTCTTTTCTCTTTCCTCTTTCTCTCTCTCTCTCTCTCTCTCTCTAGACTCCCTCTCTCTCCTCTCTCTCCTCTCTCTCTCTCTCACTCTCTTTCTCTCTCTTTTCTCTCTTTTTTCTCCTCCTCTCTCTCTCCTCTCTCTCTCTCTCTTTCTCTCTCATCTCTCTCCCTCTCCTCCTCTCCTCTCGTCTCTCTTCTTTTCTTTCTCTTTTCCCTCTCTCTCAATCTCTCTCTCTCTCTCTCTTTCTCTCGCTCTCCTCTTTTCTTCTCTTCTCTCTTTCTCTCCCTCTCGGCTCTCTCCTCTCTCCGCCCTCGCTCACCTCTTCTCTTTCTCTCTCTCCTCTTTCTCTCGTCTCTCTCTCTCTCTCAGGTCATCTCTCTCTCTCTCTCTCTCTCTCTCTCTCTCTCTCTCTCGTCCTCTCTCGTCCTCTCCTCTCTTCCCTTCTCCTCCTCATCTCTCTCTCGCTCTCGTAGACATCTGCTCTCTCTCTCCCCTCTCTCTCTCTCTCTCTCACTCACTCACTCACTGACTCATAGGTTTTATAGGATTTACTTTCTATTGGTTACCTATGTGATGCATTAATCATATTTGGTTTAGAAAATCATCATTGTAACATTTGGTTATTAATGTTGTAATTACCAATATTTTTTTTATTATCATTAATCGATCAGTAATTACAATTATCATTATTATTATTATTTTTTATTAAGATTATTATTATATTATTATATTATATTATTACTGTTTATGTAATTAACTTATTTCAATCACTTATCCATTCCTCAATAATTATCTATCATAAATTATCCCAATAAACATTATTCATCAATCATCCAAATCCCATTATATATGTTATTCAACTCCTTCTCTCTATTATCTATAGGGATCTAATTAATTTCATTATATCATCTATTTATACTCACTTGTCTCTTTATTTGTTTCATA
>NW_020868758.1:52771-58127 GCF_003789085.1 Penaeus vannamei
ACCCTTCCCCTCCCCTTTCCCTCTCATTCTCTCTCCTTTTCTTTCTTCTTTTTATCGACCCAGCTTTTAACCGAAAAAAATAAAGAAAAAAGAAAAAAAAAAGAAAGAAAGTAAGAAAGAAAAAGAAAAAAAAAAAAGAAAGAAAGAAAAAGAAAAAAAAAAAAAAAAGAAAAAAGAGCGAGAGAAGAAGAGAAGGAGACAAGAGAGAGAGAGAGAGAGAGAGAGAGAGAGAGAGAGAGAGAGAAGAGAGAGATGAGAGAGAGAGAGAGAGAGAGAGAGAGAGATAAAGATATTTATTATATATATATATATATATATATATATATATATATATATATATATATATATTATTGCTTCCCCCGGGCATTCCTTCGCTCCGTTCATATTCACATTTTCGGCCTATTTTCATGAATACTTAAAGACCAGAGTTCCTTTTTCCATTTAATTTTCTCTTCTTCCATTTTTCATTCTTTTCTTCTTTCTTGTACGCTTCTAAGGGGAAGGAAAAAGATCCTAAGGGGAGGAGTCCTAAGGGGAGGGGAAGGGTCCTAAGGGGAGGGGGAGGAGTCCTAAGGGAGGGGGAGGAGTCCTAAGGGGAGGGAAAAAGGATCCTAAGGGAATGGGAAGAGGAGGGAGGGGGAGGAGTCCTAAGGAAGGGGGAGGAAGGGGGATTCCTAAGGGGGGAATTGGGTGCTAAAGGGTGGAAGGAATCCTAAGGTTAGCAGGAGGAATCCTAAGGGAAGGAAAGGGTGCTGAAAGGGGCAAAGGGAGGCTGAGGGAGAAGGGTTGAGAAGGGGGAGAGAGAACTAAGGGGGGTGGGGAGTCTTAAGGGGAGGAGGAGAGGGTAAGAGAGGGAAGGATTCTTAAAGGAGGGGGAGGGAAGGATGCCAGTTGTAGTTTTTCGGAATTGGTGGCTTTGGGAGCGTGTCTTGTAGAGGGGGGGGGGAGTGGGAGGAGGGAAGGGGAGGAATTGGTGTGGGTGGAAAGGGAGGGGGGAAGGGAAGGAGTGGGTGGGGGAGGCGTGTGGGAGGGGGAGAGGGGTGGGTGGGAGGGGGGAGGGGGGAGGAGGGACGTGGGTGTTTGAGGGGGGACGAGTGGGCGGGGGGGCATAGTGGCAAGGAGGGGATGGGGGAGGGGTTTGTGAGGGGGAAAGAGAAGGAGTGGGTTGTGCTGGGGAGGGGAGGATGGGTGTGGGAGGGGGAGGAGTGGAGGGGGAGGGGGAGGAGTGGCGTGTGGGCTGAAGGAAAAGAAGGGTGAGAGGAGGGGTATGTGGGGGGAGAGGGGAGAGTGGGTGAGGGGAGGCGGTGTGGGCAGGGGGAGGGGAGGAGCTGTGGGGGGAGGAGTGGGAGGGAGGAGTGGGGGGGGATAGTGAAGGAGTGGGTGGGGGAGGGTTTGTGATGGGGGAAAGGAAAGAGTGGTGGGAGAAGGGATGTGTGGGGGTGAGGGAAGGAGTGGGTTGGGGAGGGGTATGTGGGGGTGATAGTGAAGGAGTGTGAGGGTATGTGGGGGCGGATAGTTAAGGATGGGTGAGAAGGAGTGAGTGTGGGAGGGGAGGAGTGGCGTGGGGAGGGGGACGAGTGGGCGGGGGGATAGTTAAGGAGTGGGTGGGGGGAGGGTTTGTGAGGGGGAGAGGCAAGGAGTGGTGGGGGAAGGAGGACGAGTGGTTGGGAGGGGGAAGGAGAGTGGGGAGAAGGGAGGACGAGTGGTTGGGGAAGGGAAGGACGGATGTGTGTGTGTGGGGGGGGGAGGAGGGGCTTCCATGGAACCAAACACCCAAGGGAAATTAACCACAAACCTGACACTACTACACAGGTTGAGAGCCGCTTGTACGTCTCTCATTCTCGTTTCCCTGTCTCGTCTTTTTCAGTTGCAATTATTATTACTTTCTTCGTGTTTTTGAAATCTTGAAAATGCGTTTTTTCCCTGTATACTGTCGATTTTCTTTTTGACTCTCTTTTTCTATTTTCATCTATTTCTGTACCGTCTGTCTGTATTATCTGTCCATCTCTCGCTCTCTTTCTTTCGTTATCTCTCTCTCTTAAATTTCGATCTCTCTCTCTCTCTCTCTCTCTCTCTCCTTCTCTATCTCCTCCCTCTTTCTCACTCTCTCCCTTCTCTCTTCTCTTCCCTCCTTCTCTCCTCACATCCTTACCAACTCTCCCCCTCTCCTCTCCTCTATCCTCCCTCTCCTCTTCTCTTCCCCTTCCACGCTCATCTCTCTTCGCTCTCCCCTACTTTCCCTCCACTTCTATTCCCTTTTTCCCTACGTAGCAGAAGCGAGTTGGCAGCGAGTTTTTTTTTGGGGAAGAACGAGCTAGACTACTGCGGGATAGATTGAGCGAGATTTGGCTAGATGGATAGATAGGGAGGTCAATAGATAGGCAGGTAGGTAGGTAGCAGATAGATGGGTATGGAGGCTAACAGACGAACAGTACACTATATACACAATGCACACACACACACACAACACACGCGCGTAGTATTATAGTAAGTATATATATATATATATATATATATATATATATATATATATATATATATATATATATGTGTGTGTGTGTGTGTGTGTGTGTGTGTGTGTGTGTGTGTGTGTGCGTGTGTGCGTTTGTATATATGTATACATATGCATATATTTATATATACATATACGTAAGTATATATATATTTATATACATATGTATACACACACACTTATATACACACACGCAAATACATACATACATAATACATATACATATATATATAACATACAAATGCACACACCACACACACATACATATGTATATACAACCACACATACATCAGCGCACACACAAGCCACCCGCTCGCTCGCTGCCCCTCCCTCAACGCAGACCCAGACACCATCTCTGCGTCAAGCTCTCCTTCCTCTTTGCGTGAGCTTGTTGTAATTATTGCGAGTACCGAGGTCATAATTCTCAACTTCGCCGACAGACACAATTACCGGAGTCATTAGGGATCCCAGCTGGCGGACGGTTTCGTCGTCGGATTCGGGTTCGGTCGAGTCGACTCTTTCGCGAAACGGGACTGTCCTTCGTGAAACTAAATCAGCTGTTAGATCATCCATTTCTTTTGGAAATCTGAAGTCATATACTGAATAAGTAAGATACGAACATGGACAAGTAAATAGATACCCGAAAGAACAGAAAGATAAAGAAATAAGAGCGTAAATATTGTTTTTTAAAAGTCTCGCATCACCGGGAATGAAATCAAGGCTTCACCTCTCCCGGAGCGTGTTTCGTGAACCACTTTTTTTCGAGCTGAAGTTAATCTGGCACAAAGCGCTCCGAGTTTTTTTCTGTAGCCTGATTAATTATCTTTCTGGGATTGCGTGCCTGACCTGAAGGCCTTTTCCTCCGGCTTCCAGCTTCTTTTTTTTATCCATGGAAGATGCCGTATGAGTGAGCGTTCCCCTTGAAACGAAGCAGTCTCCCCAAGCGAACCATCTGAGGCTTCGAAGCTCCGGACGGGGTGGTTGGCGTCGATCTGAAGACCCGGGAAATTGACTCATACATCACTCACTCTCTCACTCATTCCTTCGGCCTCATTTACTCATCTCGCTCGTCATTTCGCGCACAATTCCTCGTCTGTACTCGCGCTATCGCTCATGACAGCAAAATGGCGCGAAAGTTTTCTGAAGAACGTTAAAAAGAAAAAAAAAGAGAAGTCTCCGCCCTCGGGGATCTTGACAATGGCGTTTTACTTTCAAATGAAGGAAGGAGAGAGAGGCGGAGAAAGGAGAATAGAATATGATAATTCAGTATATGAATTAGAACGAAGAGGTGAATAAAGAAGGCTGAAAGAAATGAAGAAAAGATATATGTATGGACAAAAAGAATCTCTCTCTCTATCTCTTTCTCACTCTCTCTCTCTCTTTCTCACTCCCTTTCTCTCTCTCTCTCTCTCTCTTTCTCTTTCTCACTCCCTTTCTCACTCTCTGTCTCTGTCTCTGTCTCTCTCTCTCTCTCTCTCTCTCTCTCTCTCTCTCTCTCTCTCTCTCTCTCTCTCTCTCTCTCTCTCTCTCTCTCTCTCTCTCTCTCTCACTCCTCTCTCTCACTCTCTCTCTCTCTTTCTCACTCCTTTCTCTCTCACTCTCTCTCTCTCTCTCTCTCTCTCTCTTCTCTTTTCTCTCTCTTTCTTACTCCTCTCTCACTCTGTCTCTGTCTCTGTCTCTCTCTCTCTCTCTCTCTCGCTCTCTCTCTCTCTCTCTCTCTCTCTCTCTCTCTCTCTCTCTCTCTCTCTCTCTCTCTATATATATATATATATATATATATATATATATATATAATTATATATATATATATACATATATACATGTATTTATATATAAACATATATAAAAGCATAAAAAGCCAATAAAAGAAAGAAAAGAAGATAAAGGGATAAGCAAATGAGACGATGAATATGTAGATAGAGAAACACGTAAGTATGAGTGTGCATATTGCATACTAAAACAAGCGAAGGATTACTGATCTATATTCATGAACGTGACGGGAATAGGAAAACGCACATACGCACATGCATACATACATAAAGATATACATATATACATACATACATAAAGATATACATATATATATACGTACATACAGATATACATACATACATATATATATAAAGATATATATACACACATACATAAAGATATACATACATACATAAAGCCATACATGCATACATATATACATAAAGATATATATACATACATACATAAAGATATACATATATACACACATATATAAAGATATACATACATGCATAACTACATAAAGATATACATATATGCATACATACATAAAAGTATACATACATACATAAAGATATCCATATATACATACATACATGTAAATTTACACACATACGTACATAAAGATATACATACATACTACACATACATAATAGATATCATACACACATACATAAAGATATACATACATACATACATACATGTATATATACGTACGTACATATATGTAGATTGATGGATAACGATATATATAGAGAGAGATAAATAGATAGGTTGTTAGAAAGAGGAAGATACATGCAGAATAGGAGATAGATAATTTGACAATCTGATAAAGCAAATAATTTATAAATGGAATAAGTGATAAGTTAATAGAAAGACGGATGGGTGGATGAATTATGATATTTGGTGATATCAATTAAAGTAATTTACGTGATAATCTATAATTTTGCTTTCTCTCTCTCTCTCTCTCTCTCTCTCTCTCTCTCTCTCTCTCTCTCTCTCTCTCTCTCTCTCTCTCTCTCTCTCTCTCTCTCTCTTTCTCTCTCTCTCTTCTCTCTCTCTCTCTCTCTCTCTCTCTCTCTCTCTCTCTCT
>NW_020868758.1:58264-63264 GCF_003789085.1 Penaeus vannamei
GATCTGACGGACAGAGAGGGAAGTAGACACAAATAGATTGAACAGACAGAGAGGGGAAGTTGACACAAATAGACAGGACAGACAGGGAGGGGGTAGACAAAATAGACAGACAGAGGGAAGTAGACACAAATAGACAGACAGACAGGGAAGTAGACAGACAGACAGAGAGGGAAGTAGACACAAATAGATTGACAGACAGAGGAGGAAAGTAGACACAAACATAGACAGACAGACAGGGAAGTAGACACAAATAGATTGACAGACAGAGAGGGAAGTAGACACAAATAGACAGATAGACAGGGAAGTAGACACAAATAGATTGACAGACAGAGAGGGAAGTAGACACAAATAGACAGATAGACAGGAAGTAGACCAATAGATGACAGACAGAGAGAGAACTAATACAATAGACAGACAGCAGGGAAGTAGACACAAATAGATTGACAGACAGATAGGGAAGTAGACATAAATAGACAGACAGGGAAGTAGAGACAATAGATTGACAGAGAGGGAAGTAGACACAAATAGATTGACAGACAGACAGGGAAGTAGACACAAATAGATTGACAGACAGAGAGGGAAGTAGACACAAATAGACAGACAGACAGGGAAGTAGACACAAATAGATTGACAGACAGACAGGGAAGTAGACACAAATAGACAGACAGAGAGGGAAGTAGACACAAATAGACAGACAGACAGGGAAGTAGACACAAATAGATTGACAGACAGAGAGGGAAGTAGACACAAATAGACAGATAGACAGGGAAGTAGACACAAATAGATTGACAGACAGAGAGGGAAGTAGACACAAATAGACAGATAGACAGGGAAGTAGACACAAATAGATTGACAGACAGAGAGAGAACTAGATACAAATAGACAGACAGACAGGGAAGTAGACACAAATAGATTGACAGACAGATAGGGAAGTAGACATAAATAGATTGACAGACAGGGAAGTAGACACAAATAGATTGACAGACAGAGAGGGAAGTAGACACAAATAGATTGACAGAAGACAGGGAAGTAGACACAAATAGATTGACAGACAGAGAGGGAAGTAGAGACAGACATAGACACAATAGACAGACAGACAGGGAAGTAGACACAAAATAGACAGACCAGATAGACAGGGACAGGGAAGTAGACACAAATTTGACAGACAGAGAGGGAAGTAGACACAAATAGACAGATAGACAGGGAAGTAGACACAAATAGATTGACAGACAGAGAGGGAAGTAGACATAAATAGACAGACAAAGAGGGAAGTAGACACAAACAGACAGACAGATAGACAGACAGAGAGGGAAGTAGACACAAATAGACAGACAGACAAAGAGGGAAGTAGACACAAATAGACAGACAGACAGACAGAGAGGGAAGTAGACACAAGTAGATTGACTGAGAGACTATGTAAAGATACAAGCAGACAGGTAGACAAGACAGAAGGGTAGATAGATAGACAGATAGATAGATAAATAGATAGGTAGACGAATAAGTAGACAGACAGAATGAATAGACACATATAGACAGACACTCAGTAAAAATCACATAGGCAAATGTAATGGATAGAAGGACAGGCAGACAGACAGACAGACATATGGACATACATACATACACACAAACAGATGGACAGACAAACAGACAGACAGATGGACATACATACATACACACAAACAGACAGACAGACAGACAGACAGACAGACAGATGAACATACATACATACACACAGACAAGTAAAACACAGGTAAACAGGCTGAAGGACAGACAGACAAACAGACAGACAATCAGTTAGACAACCTGACAGACAAACAGAAACACGAGAAGGAAAAGAAATCCGCCAGGGGGGGCTGAATATTACCCCCCTACCCCCTTTTCCCCCACCCCACCCCCTCTGTCCTCATACCCCCCCTCCCCCACTGAGGACAAGAGGGGGCGTGGCTTCTCGTCTGCACCCTCCCCCTCTGTCCTCACCCACCCCTTCCCCCCTTCCACTCTGTCCTCACCCCACCCCTTCCCCCCCTTCCCCTCTGTCCTCATAACCCCCCCCCCCACACTGAGGACAAGAGGGGGCGTGGCTTCTCGTCTGGTCGAAGCTTATCTCAAATTCCCGTCAGCTCGCGGTGATAATGGTATCTAATGGATACCTTTAATGTTTTTTTTTTATTTTTTTTACCACTTTTTTGTTGTTGTTTTTTTTTTTCTTTCTTTCTTTTTTTGCTCCTTTTTTGATATTCTCTCTCTACCTCTCTTTCTTTCTCTCTCTCTCTCTCTCTCTCTCTCTCTCTCTCTCTCTCTCTCTCTCTCTCTCTCTCTCTCTCTCTCTCTCTCTCTCTCCCCCCCCCTCTCTCTCTCTCTCTTCTCTCACTCCCCCTCTCTCTCTCTCACTTTTTCTCTATCTCCCTCTTTTTTTTCTTTTTTTTTTTAGGATGAAGGAGGGGTGAGGGTGAGGAAGAGGGGGGGGGGTGAGGTGTCGACTTACACCCGGAGGAGGATAGGGGGGAGGGGGGGGGGGGGGATTGACGGCTCTTTGATGGCACTTACGCTAATCTGGTGGAAAGTGGTATGCCAAAGTGGTATAGTAAAAAAAAAAGCTGTATTTTCTTTTTCCATCATAGATATATATCATTTTCTATCGGAAGTTAATATATGATACGTGACGTTCGATATCAAATACAAGATACTATAAGATAATTGAATGAGATGAAAAAAATTATATATATATATATATTTATATATATATATATATACTTATATATATATCTATATTTATATCTATCTATCTATCTATCTATCTATCTATCTATCTATCTATCTATCTATCTATCTATCTATCTATCTATCTATCTATCTATCTATCTATCTATATCTATCTATCTATCTATCTATCTATCTATCTATCTATCTATCTATCTATCTATATATATTATATTATTATATATATATATATATATATATATATATATATATATATATATATATATATATATATATATATATATATATTATATATATACATGTATATATATATATATATATACAATATATATATATATATATATATATATATATATATATATATATATATATATATATATACATGTATATATATATACACATACATTTATTTATTTACATATTTATCTATCTATCTATCTATCTATCTATCTATCTATCTATCTATCTATCTATCTATCTATCTATATATATATATATATATACTATAAGAAAAAATATATACATAAACAATAAGAAATATGTATATATATATATATATATATATATATATATATATATATATATATATATAAACATAAACTATAAGAATAAAATATACATACATATACTGTAAGTAAAAAATATATATACACATACTGTAAGAAAAAGAAATACATATACTATAAGAAAATATATATATATATACATATTATAGGAAAAATAAAAAGAAATAGAGAATGATTATAAAAAAAACAAAAAAGAGGAAATAACGTCATATGATAATAACACAAAAAAGGCTTAAAAAGACAAAGGGAAAGAGTGATAAGAAATTCATGAATAGGCAACCGCTTCTTGATAAGGGAAGGGGTAACTTACCTAATCGTGGACGTGAAGGATTGGGGATTAGGATGGGCCTGCGAAGGATTCTGTGAAGGAGAAAGCGAAGAAAAGATTATTAATTGTAGAAATAAGATTTTTGTAAAAAGATTGTTTAGAATCAATTAGGAAAAAAAAAAAACAATAAGATTTTTGTAAAAAGATCGACTGTTTAGAAATAATTAGAGTTGATAAAAAAATGAAACTTATCTACAAAAGTTGATAAAAAAAATGTAATTAATTTGCAAGTATTGCAGGAATCAATAAGAAATGTACCTACTTTGCAAAAATTAGTTATAGAAACGGAATCGATTAATCACAAATGTTTTAAAAAGAGTAAGTAACAACAATGACAATAAATTACACTGAAATCTGAAAAAAATCCAAATATTCTGAAATTTAATCCTATCTGGATTTACAGTGATTATTTCCAAGAATTCTTTAATTCCGAAGGAAAAGGAAAAAGAAACACAAATAAATAAATGCAGCAAGGAAGCAAGAGACGAAGGAAGGAGGCAAGGAAGCAAGAGAAGAAGGGAGGAGGCAAGGAAGGAAGGAAAGAAGGAAAGGGGCAAGCAAGCAATGAACGAAGGAAAGAAGGAAGCAAGGAACTAAGCAAGGAACGAAGGAAGGAAGGGGAGAACGAAGGAAGGGAGCAAGCAAGCAAGGAACGAAGGAAGGAAGCAAGAGACGAAGGAAGGAGGCAAGCAAGCAAGGAACTAAGGAAGGAAGGAAGGAAGCAAGGAACGAAAGAAGTAAGCAAGCAAGCAAGGAACGAAGCAGCGAACGAAGCAAGGAACGAAGCAAGCAAGGAGCGAAGGAAGGGGAGAACGAAAAGAGCCAACTAGAGCATTGTTTAAACAGCTAATTCCCTCCACAATTCAGCCGTTTGCGGAGGGGGGGAAAGGGAAGAGGGGAAGGGAAGGGGAAGAGGGGGAAGGGGGGAAGGGGGGGGGTGTAATTAGGAGATGATAAAGAGGGTAATTAAAAGACGAAAATAGGTACCGAAGGAACGAACAGGAAGTGGAGCCAGAGAGGTACGACTTCCCACAAGAACAAAAATGGTACTTGGGGTAATTTGTTCCACGAACTTTTGCTAGACGAATGAACTTAGGTAAGAATGTGTGTGTAAGAATACGTGTATGTGTGTGGATTTATGTTTGTGTATTAAGTATATATGCATATGTATACACACACATATATCTATACATATATGAAGACACACACACACACGGACACACACACATACACACACACACACGCACAAGCGCGCGCACACACACACACACACACACACACACACACACACACACGCACACATATCTATATATCTATATATATTCATATGTATATGTATGTATGTATTTGCATATGGAATGTAGCATTATCATAAGCAAGTTGAG
>NW_020868758.1:65764-80764 GCF_003789085.1 Penaeus vannamei
GATAATTCCAACGAAGGTAAAAAGACATTCAACATTCACTTCATTTTATTGCACGTCCTTGGCACTTATTCTCCCCTCCCCCTCCCCTTCCCCTCCCACCCCCTCGCCTCCCTCGCCTCTCCCATCCCTCTCCACCCCTCCCACCCCCTCAAAAAAAAAAAAAAAAAAAAAAAAATCCCACCCACCCCCCTCAAAAAAAAAAAAAAAAAAAAAAAGGAAGTGAGCAGTAATACCGTGCGAGCCATTCATTCACGCCCACCACCCCGCCCTTCCCTTCATTAAGGACGTGGGCGAGGGCGTGATTCATGTCCCACACTCTCTTTAAGGCGGCGAATGGCATAGAAAGGCATCTGGAATGAAAGAAAAAGAGAAAGAGAGAGAGAGAGAGAAGGAGAAAAGGAAGAGGAAGACCGCTGTTACATCTAAAGAAAAAAAGGAAATGAAAGGAAATGAGAGAAGGAGAAGGAAGGAGAAAGAAAGAGGAAGAGGGTGACTATGTTGCCTCTAAAGAAAAAAGGAAATGAAAGGAAATGAGAGAAGGAGAAGGAAAGAGGAAGAGGAAGAGTATGTTCCCTCTAAAGAAAAAGGATACGAGAGAAAATGAGAGAGACAGAAGGAAAGGGGAAGAGGGAGTCCCCTGTTATATCTAAAGAAAAAGGAAATAAAAGAAAATGAGAGAGAGAGAAGGAAAGGGAAAGGGGAAGACTATGTTCCCTCTAAAGAAAAAGAAATGAAAGAAAATGAAAGAAAAGGAGAGAGAGAGAAGGAAAGGGAAAGAGGAAGACCGCTGTTACGTCTAAAGAAAAAGGAAATGAAAGAAAATGAGAGGAGAAGAAAGAGGAATAGGAAGAGTATGTTCCTTCTAAGGAAAAAGAAATGAAAGAAAATGAGAGAGAAGGAAAGGGAAAGAGGAAGGCTATGTTCCCTCTAAAGAAAAAGGAAATGAGAGAAAAAGAGAGAGAGAGAGAAGGAAAGGGAAAGAGGAAGACCGCTGTTACATCTAAAGAAAAAGGAAATGAAAGAAAATGAGAGGAGAAGGAAAGAGGGAGAGGAAGACCGCTGTTACATCTAAAGAGAAAAGAAATGAAAGGAAATGAGAGAAGGAGAAGGAAAGAGGAAGAGGAAGAGTATGTTCCCTCTAAAGAAAAAGAAATGAAAGAAAAAGAGAGAGAAGGAAAGAGGAAGAGGAAGACCGCTGTTACATCTAAAGAAAAAAGAATTGAAAGGAAATGAAAGAAAATGAGAGAGAGAGGAGGAGGAAAGGGAAAGAGGAAGACTATGTTCCCTCAAAAGAAAAAAGAAATGAAAGAATATGAAAGAAAATGAGATGGATGGGGAGGAGGAAGACTATGTTCCCTCTAAAGAAAAAGGAAGTGAAAGAAAATGAGAGAAAGAGAAGGAAAGGGGATGAGGAAAACAGAAATGAAAGAAAATGAGAGAAAGAGAAGGAAAGAGGAAGAGTATGTTCCCTCTAAAGAAAAAGAAATGAAAGCAAAAGAGAGATAGAGAAGGAAAGAGGAAGAGGAAGACCGCTATTCCCTCTAAAGAAAAAAAAATGAAAGGAAATGAAAGAAAATGAGAGAGAGGGAAGGAGGAGGAAAGGGAAAGAGGGACTATGTTCCCTCTAAAGGAAACAGAAATGAAAGGAAATGAAAGAAAATGAGATAAAGAGAAGGAAAAAGAAGGAAAGGGGAAGAGGAAGACTATGTTCCCTCTAAAGAAAAAAGAAATAAAAGAAGAGAGAAAGTGAAGGAAAGGGGGAAAAGGAAAAATAAAAATGAAAGAAACACGAAAAGGAAGAATTTCCCCTTCCTTCCCTCTAAAAAGAAAACGTGAATTAAAGAAAATGAAATTAAGTGAAGGAAATGGGAAAGAGGAAGACCTTTGTTACCTCTAAAAAAAAAAAAAAAAGGAAATAAATAATAAGGAATAAAGGAAATGAAAGAAAATGAAATAAAGGGAAAGAAAAAGCGAAAAAGAAAGAACTCATCCCTTGAAAAAATAAAAAATTAAGAAAGGAAAGAAAATTAAATAAAGAGAAAGGAAAAGAGAAAAAGGGAGAACTCTCCCCCTTCCTTCCCTCTAAAGAGAAAACGTGAATGAAAGAAAATTAAATAAAGAGAAGGTATAGGGGGAGAAGAGAGACCCCCTGTTCCCTCTAAAGAGAAAGAGGGAATAAAAGGAATGAAAGAAAAATGAAATACAGGTAAAGAAAAAGCGAAATAGAAGAACACCTAAATAAGAAATAAGGAATAAAGAGAAAACGAAAGAAAGAGAAGAAAAAAAAGAAAAAAGATCCCTCTAAAGACAAAAAAGGGAATGGAATAAATAAAAGAAAATGGAAGAAATAAAAAGAAAAAGAGAATAGAATATTCCCTATTTCCTTCACCTTGATCATAATTAATAAAAACGACAAGAACAGAAGACGATAATAAATGTATGTGAAGAGAAGAAAGAGATGGAAAGAAACAAAAATGAAAAGAAATAAGAAAAAGGAAGAGAGAAGATGATGGTGAGGACGATGAGGAATGTTTCAAGAATAATAGGAGAGGAGGAGGAGGAGGAGAGGAGGAGGAGGAGGAGGAGAGAGAGGAGGAGGAGGAGGGGAGGGGAGGAGAAGGAGGAGGAGGAGAAGGAGGAGGAGGATGGGGAGAAGGGGCAGGAGGAGGAGGAGGAAGAGGAGAGGAGAAGAGGAGGGGGAGGAGAGGGGAGAGAGGAGGAGGAGGAGGAGGAGGAGGAGGAGGAGGAGGAGGAGGAGGAGGAGGAGGGAGGAGGAGGAGGAGGGAGGGGGAGGGAGGAGGAGGAGGGGGAGGAGGAGGAGAGGGGGAGAGAGAGGGGAGGAGGAGGAGGAGGAGGAGGAGGAGGAGGAGGAAGGAGGAGAGAGAGAAGAGTAGGAAAGAAGAGGAGGAAGGAAGATGAGGAGGAGGAAGAGTAAGAGCAGGAGGAGCAGCAGCAGCAGGAGGAAGAACATAAAAGGAGGAAGAGGAGGAGGAAAAGAAGTAGAAAAAAAGAGAATATGATGATGATGATGATGATGCAGATGATGAATGAGAACAGAAGGAAGAGGAGTTGGAATAGTAAGACGAACCCCCCCAAAAAAAAGAAAAACGAAGGAAGAGAAGAAGTATAAACACAAAGGAGAAAAAAGAGAGACAAAGAAGATGAGAATAAAAAACAAAACAAAAAAAAAGACAAAGACCGTACTGAACCCCCACCCACCCACCTCTACCCCCCCCACACACCCACCCCTAACCCCCCCTCCTCTCTCGTGTCAAAACCCCCGAGACAGAAATACCGCGCCAAACCGGACACGTGCCACGGGACTATAACCCTTCCGGGGCGACGCCACAGAGGCGAATGTCCCGTAACGCTCTGGCATAATCAGCTGAGTCATCGCTCATTAGTCACAATAAACGAGCGAATTTGAGGATCTCGAATCGATGTTTTTATTTTTTTTTTTATTTTTTCTTTCTTTTCTTTTATTTTTCTTTATTTTTTTTTAATTCTATTCGAGGTCCAAGAATTCGAATTTGATGATCTCGTATCGATGTTTTTTTTTTTTTTTTTTTTTTTTTTTTTGGTTTTTTGTTGTTTTGTTTTTTGTTTTGTTTTTTTGTTTTTTGTTTTTGTTTTTTGTTTATTGGATTCTCGTAATGGGTTTGGGATACGGGAGCTTCTTAGGCTTCTGTAGATAGATAGATAGATGATAGATAGATAGATAAAATTCAGTGGATAGATAGATGGATGGATAGATAGAATGAAGTGTATAGATAGAATTCAGTGGATAGACAGATAGATGGATAAATAAATAGAATTCAGTGGGTAGATAGACAGATAGATGGATAGATAGAAGTCAGTGGATAGATAGATAGATAGATAGAAGTCATTGGATAGATGGATGGATAGATGGAATTCAGTGGATTGATATATATAGATAGATTGATAGAATTCCGTAGATAGATAGATGGATGGATAGATAGATAGAATTCAGTGGATAGATAGATAGATAGATAGATAGATAGAAGTCAGTGGAGAGACAGATAGATAGATAGAATTCAGTGGATAGATAGATGGATAGATAGAATTGATAGGATTCAGTGGACAGATATAGATAGATACAATTCGGTGGATATATAGACAGATAGATCGATAGAGAGATTGAGGTTAATAGATGGATAGATAGATATATAGAATGGATAAATTGTGATAGATAGATTGTGGCCAGTAGATAGATAGACGGATAGATACATAGATGGATAGAAGTCAGTGAATAGATATATAGATATAAGTCAATAGATGGATAGATAGATTGAAGTCAGTAGATGGATAGATAGATAGGTAGATAGATAGATGGATAGAAGTCACTGGGTAAATGGATAGATAGAAGTCAGTAGAAGGATAGATAAATTGAAGTCAGTAGAAACATAATTGAATAGAATAGATGATATACAGATTGATGGAGGGAAGTCGACAGGAATAAAATTCATGTTAAAGCAACTATTTTTTTTAAAAATTAAGGCTACACTATCAAAAAAAAAAAAAAAACAAGAAAAAAAGAAAGAAAGAAAAAAAAGAAAAGAAAGAAAGAAAAGAAAAAAAAAAAAAAAAAAAAAAAAAAAAAAAATATATATATATATATATATATATATATATATATATATATATATATATATATATATATATATATATATATATATATATATATATATATATATATATACAAAGGGGATATTGAAAGATAATGCGGGAGTAAAATTAGTATTGCTTTCATTGCAAGAAATTATCAAAAAGACGATAGGGATTGATCTGAAATATAGATTCTGTTCGACATTGTATTATTGACAATAAAAATAATTTTGAGTTGGGCAATTGTAGAGATAATTGGAGATAATTATTGTAACACATGTCAGAGGATTCCATATCAATTTGATTAAGTCGATAAAGAGATCTGAACAGCAAACAAAAAGTGACAAAATCTGACAGATTACGTAAGATTAAGAAGCGATGAAGGGATAAATAAGTGATAAACGGAGAACATTCGATAGATCATACAGTAAATCCCGGATAATTGGGAAAATAAACTGTGGAAGGAAAGACCTTTTTTTTTTTTTTTTTTTTTTTTTTTTTTTTTTTTTTTTTTTTGCAAGTTATGCAACCGCTGCCGATGACAATCATTGGCTTAGTGATGCGAGCCGGAAATTCCAAAGTGGATTGCAAAAAACGGAAAGGAGATTGACAAAGAGTTGCCGAGGAACTACCCCCCCTAAAAAAAAAAAAAAAAAAAAAAAGGAATATAATAGAAAAAATAATGAATATTCTTCGCTCATTCAGAATTAAATGATAACAATGATAACAGAACATATATATATATATATATATATATATATATTTTTTTTTTTTTTTTTTTTTTTTTTTTTCAACAATGGATATGATGATAATAATAATCCTTTTTCATCAAGATCATCATCATACTACTACCGCTAACGATGATAATAATAATAATAATAATAATAATAATAATAATAATAATAATGATAATAATAATAATAATAATAATAATAATAATAATAATAATAATAATAATAATAATAATAATAATAACAATAATGATAATGATAATAATGATAATAACAATAATAATAATAATAAAAATAATAATGAAAATAATAACTATAACATTCGCAATGTTTATCAACAGGTGATTGATAGAATTCAGTGGATAGATACATGATAGATGGATAGTTTTCAGTAGATAGAATTCAGTGGATAGATATACGATAGACTGATAGTTTTCAGTAGATAGAATTTAGTGGATAGACATATGATATACTGATTGTATTGAGATAGAATTCAGTGGATAGATATATGATAAATTAATAGTATTGAGTAGATAGAATTCAGTGGATAGATACATGATAGATAGATAGTTTTCAATAGATAGAATTCAGTGGATAGATATATGATAGACTGATAGTTTTCAGTAGATAGAATTCAGTGGAAAGACATATGATAGACTGATAGTATTGAGATAGAATTCAGTAGATAGATATATGATAGACTGATAGTATTTAGAAGATAGAATTCAGTGGATAGACATATGATAGACTGATAGTTTTCAGTAGATAGAATTCAGTGGATAGATATATGATAGACTGATAGTATTTAGAAGATAGAATTCAGTGGATAGACATATGATAGACTGATAGTATTGAGATAGAATTCAGTGGATAGATACATGATAGACTGATAGTTTCCAGTAGATAGAATTCAGTGGATAGATATATGATAGACTGATAGTATTCAGTAGATAGAATTCAGTGGATAGATACATGATAGACTGATAGATTTCAGTAGATAGAATTCAGTGGATAGATATATGATAGACTGATAGTATTGAGATGGAATTCAGTGGATAGATACATGATAGACTGATAGTATTGAGTACATAGAATCCAGTGGATAGATACATGATAGACTGATAGTTTTCAGTAGATAGAATTCAGTGGATAGATTTATGATAGACTGATAGTATTCAGTGGATAGAATTCAGTGGATAGACATATGATAGACTGATAGTATTGAGATAGAATCCAGTGGATAGATACATGATAGACAGATAGTTTTCAGTAGATAGAATCCAGTGGATAGATATATGATAGACTGATAGTATTGAGTATCTATTTAGTATTTTATTTAGATAGAATTTATTTATTTAGATAGAATTTATTTATTTAGATAGAATTTATTTATTCCTAAATAAAGCCTCCTTTATTTAGATAGAATTCAGTGGATAGATATACGATAGATGGATAGATTGCTTTTCAAAACAGGCAAAAAATGGCCGAGCGTTGAAGGCAGGTGTTCTGTGCATGAATATTGCAAAGGAAAAAGACAGGCGCGTTTTCCTGAAGTCGTGCAAAATGGATCTCATGACAAGGATATATATTCAGAAAGGAATAACCGCTGACGTCATGAAAAAGGAGCGAGAGGCTGAGTTAGCGATTTTTTTTTTTTTTTTTTTGGGGGGGGGGAGAGGAAGTGGGAGTATGGGATGTTTTTTTTTTTTTTTCTCTCTGTTTCTGTTTGTGTCTGTTTGTAGGTCTGTTTGTCTGTCACTGTTACTGTCATTCTCTCTCTCTCTCTCTCTCTCTCCTCTCCTTCCCCTCTTACCTTCCTCCCTTCTCCCTTCCTTCTTCTCCCTCTCTCCTCCTTCCCTTCCTCCTCTTCCCTCCTTCCCTTCCTCATCTCTCCCTCCTTTCCTTCTCCCTCTTCCTCCTTCCCTTCCTCCATCTTTCCCTCCTTCCCTTCCTCCCTCTCTTCCTCCTTCCTTCCTTCTCTCCCTCCTTCCTTCCTCCTCTCTCCTCATCTCTCCCTCCCTCTAAGAGAATGAGAAAAAAGAACATGGAACATATTGAATTCTCAGCAGAACAAATCAGACTAGAACAAGTGAACAAGTGAACAAGTGAACGAGAGAACGAGAGAACAGGAAGGAGATTTTATTACCACATAAAAGGCAATGAGGTCACAAGGTATTTCTTACGGGAACGACTTGGCAACAGTGTGTTCATAAGAGGCGGTAGTTACGGCGTCTTGTGAGGCTGTAGCTACGACCTGCAAGACGACCTCGCGCGGGCATCGAACGAGGCTCTTTGGAACGACCAATCTACGTGATGGTTATGGTGGTTGGCGCTGCGGTCGTCCCAGGGTTCTTCTTTGGGCGAAAATCTTGGTCGATGTTATTCAGTCATCGACCGTATCGTCTTACTATCACTCCTACGACCATTCGCTATCTCTACAACGACTATTACGACTACTATCGTCGTTTCAATCGTTACTATCATCACCGCCACTACCGCCTATCACCATAACTACCACTACGACCATCTCAATCACTACCACTACCACAAAACTATCAATACTACCGTTACCATCACTACTAACGTTACGACCACTAACTACCACTGACCACCAAACCACACTTACCACTGCCACTACTACCACTACTACCACTAGGACCACTACCACCATTCCCATCCTCACGCTACCAACATTTCTACTTCTACCACCACTATACTTCTACTTTCTACTTCTGTGACAACACTATCTTATGTTATATAACCTTTGACCTCGGGCTATGTCATCAGGATTTTTTTCTCACCCTTTTTTTACGTTTATTTTCCCCTATGTTCGTTATTTTCTGGTCACGTGATGGAAAGTGGGAACAAGGTATTTCGAGAAGGAGAGGTAGATTGAGAAATAGATAAATATTCATTTATGAGACAATGGAGAAGAGAGAGAGAGTGGGGGGAAGGAGAGTGGGAGGGATGGAGAGGGAGAGGAGAGAGAGAGAGAGAGGGAGAGGGAGAGGGAGAGAGAGAGAGAGAGGAGAGAGAGAGAGAGAGAGAGAGAGAGAGAGAGAGAGGAGAGAGAGAGAGAGAGAGAGAGAGAGAGAGAGAGAGAGAGAGAGAGAGAGAGACAGACAGATAGATAGAATGAGATATAAAAAAGAGAATGGAGAATGAAAAATCTAAAAAGACAAAAACGAGAGAAAGGTAAAAAACAAAAAACAAAAAAAAACACGAAAAAAACGAGAAAAAAGCAAGAAGAAGAAGGAGAACAACAACAACAAAAAAAAGAAACGAAGGGAATGGAAAGGAAGACATTAAAGAGAACCCCAAACCGCCCCCCAAAAGAAGAAAGCAGACGAGACCGCGCAGGCAGACAGACCGACGGCGCCATCCGGACACAAATCTCTCGTGAACTAATATTGCGTCGGGACCGGATTTGGTTTCGAGTATTAGAAACCGCCGACCGAGGGGCTAATTCTGTGTATTGGAGTCCGTGCCCGAAGGCTGTGTACCTCCTCCCTCCTACCCACCCCTTTCCTACCACACTCTCGTCTTACTTCCTTATCCCAGCTGTTTTTTTATTTCGTAATTCCTCTTATTATTATTATTATTTTTGTCTTTTTGATGATTGTTTGTGTCTCTTTCGCCTTCTCTGTCTCTGTCGCTCTGTCTCCGTTTCTCTGTCGCTCTGTCTTTCTCTCTCTCTCTCTCCTTTTTTATCACTTCCTCTCTCCTCTCTCTCTTTTCCCCAACCCCCCTCCCCGTCTAGTTCCAGTTCTTTTCCTATTTTACCCCTTCCCTTCCTTACACCCCCCCGTCTACATCTCAATCCCTCCCCTCGCTTTCTCCTTCTCTCCCTCTCTCTATCTCCTTCTCTCCCTCATTCCTCCCACTCTCCTCTCTCCTTCTCTCCGCATTCCTCCCCCACTCTCCCTTTCTCCTTTTCTCCCTCTCTCCCTCCTTCCCTTCTTCCATCTCTCCCTCTCTATCTCCTCCCTCTAAGAGAATGTTCTTACCTCCACCACTTAGCTCCGCATCTTCCCCTCCACCACTTTCCTCCCTGTCATCGTTTCCTCCACCACTCGGCTCTCATATCCTTCCTCCTCTCCTCATTCCCCACCACGCCGCTTACTCCCCCTTTCCCCCCCATCTACCTCCTCTCCCCCCCCTCCCTCAGACTCCGCCACGCTCCTCCTCCCCTCCCCCCCCTCCCTCCCTCCCTCCCGCCACTCTCCCCTCTCTCCTCCCGCCACCACGGCACCCTTCTCCCCCTTCCTCCCTCCTTCTCTCCCTCCCTCCCTCTCCCCCTTCCCTGCCACCACGACACCCCCTCCTCCCCCTTCCTTCCTCTCCCTCCCCCCTCCTCCTCCTTCCCACCTCCACCTCCCTTCCCCCCTTTCTCCCTTCCCTCCTCCTCCTCTTTCCCCCCTCTCTCCCTTAGACTTCGCCACCCTGCCTCCCTCCCCTTCCCCTTCCCCTCCCTCCCTCCCTCTCCCCCCTCCCGCCACCACGGCACCCCCTCCCTGCCATCACGACACCCCCCTCCTCCCCTTCCCCCTCCCTCCCTCTCCCCCCTCCTTGCCACTACGGCACCCCCCTCCCCCTTCCCCCTTCCTCCCTCCCTCTTCCCCCCCTTCCATGCCACCACGACACCCCACTCCTCCTCCCACTTCCCCCTTCCTCCCTCCCTCCCTCCCTCCCTCCTCCCCCTTCTTCCCCCCCCCTCCCCTTAGACTTCGCCACCCCCCCCCCCTCCTCCCTTCCTCCCTCCCTCCCCCCCACCCTCTTCCTGCCACCACGGCACCGCTGGGAAAATAAATATGTTTCGGGAGTATTATTTCCCTGCCAGATTGACAGCGTGAATTCGAAGAGCCATTTGCTGCTGCCGAGAAATTTCACTTATTTGCAAGAAAAAAAAAGAAGAAAAAAGTGGGGTTTTTGCTTTCTCTCTTTTAACCTCTCTGTCTGTCTGTCTGTCTGTCTCTGTTGTTATCTCTTTCCGTATTCTATTTATCTATCTGTCTGTCTGTCTCTGTTATTATCTCTTTCCTCATCTTCTATTTATCTGTCTGTCTATTTCTATGCATCTGTCTATTTTGTTTTTTTTTCTGTTTATTTGTATTTCTGTGTCTTTCTTATTCTCGTACGTTGCTTCTTCGTATTACGTGTCCTTATCTCACTCTTTCCTTTACTCTGTTTCTGTTTGTCTGTCAGTTTGTCTCCTTCTTCCTTCTTCTTATATATTCTTCTTCATACTTCCTCCTTCCTCCCTTCTCTTTCTTCTCTCCATCTCCTCTCCCCTCCCTCCCTCCTCCCTCCCTCCCTCCCTCCCTCCCTCCCTCCTCCCCTCCCTCCCTCCTCCCTCCCTCCCTCCCTCCCTCCCTCCTCTCCTCTCTCCCTCCCTCCCTCTCCCTCCCTCCCTCCCCTCCCTCTCTCTTTCTTCCACCCTTCCTTCTTCTTTCCACCTTCCACTCCCCTTTCGCCCAGGCTCGCTCAATTTCCACGCCGTCTGTCAAATCCTCACTATTTAGCCCTTTCCGTGTCAGCTGTCAATCACCCTACGACTGACACTTTATGGAACAAGAAGGGAAAGCGTGGAAGATGTGCATGAGGGTTGGGTATGTATCATGAGTTTGTTGAAAATGTGGATTTAAGAAAGGAAAAGAGAGAGAGAGAGAGAGAGGGAGAGAGAGAGGTAGGGGGTGGGAGGGAGAGGGAGGGAGGGAGGGAGGGAGGGAGAGGGAGAGGAGAGGGAGAGGGAGAGAGAGAGAGAGAGAGAGAGAGAGAGAGAGGGAGGGAGGGAGGGAGGGAGAGAGAGGGAGTGAGGGAGGGAGGAGGGAGGGAGAGAGAGAGAGAGAGAGAGAGAGAGAGAGAGAGAGAGAGAGAGAGGGAGGGAGGGGAGGGAGAGGGAGGGAGGGAGGGAGAGGGAGGGAGGAAGAGAGAGAGAGAGAGAGAGAGAGAGAGAGAGAGAGAGAGAGAGAGAGAGAGAGAGAGAGAGAGAGAGAGAGAGGAGAGAGAGAGAGAGAGAAAACGAATAAGAGGGGTGGGTGAATAAACATATTGGATTTGTATGTGGGTTGAAAGTGTAACAAAACTTTATCGAAAAAATCGATTAAAGAATTTAAAAAAAAAAAAAAAAATAGAAAAGAAAAAGAGAAGAAAAAGAATAATGAGAAGAAATGGGGATGGGAAAATAAGCATCGCGGATAAATAAATAAATAAATAAATAAATAGATAGATAAATAAAAATGGAATAATGGGGAAATAATAGGGTTAGAAAATAAGCATCACGTAAGCAAATGAGCGTATCAAAACTTTATTCAGAATAGCAATTAAAGAAGAAAGAGAAGAAGAGGAAGAAGAGGAAAAAGATATATATGGAATAATGGGGAAAAATGGGGGAATGGAAAATTAACATCATGGACGTAAGTGAGGGTTGTCAAAACTTTATTCAAAATATCGATTAACGAAGAAAAAGAAGAAGAAGAAAAAGAAAAAGAAGAAGAAGAAAAAGAAGAAGAACAAGAAGAAGAAGAAGAAGAAGAAAAAGAAAGAAAAAGAAGAAGGAAAGAAGAACAAGAACAAGAAGGAAGAGAAGAAGAAGAAGAAGAGAGGAAGAAGATATAAATGGAATAATGGGGGAAAATTGGGGAATGGAAAATAAACATCATAGACGTGAATGAAGCTTTCAAATATTTATTCAAAATATCGATTAACGAAGAAGAAAAAGAAGAAGAAGAAGAGGAAGAAGAAAATGGAATAATGGGGGGGAATAGGAGAAAGAGAAAATAAACATCATGGACGTAAATGAAATATCGATTAAAGAAGACAAAAGAAAAAGAAAAAAAAAGGAAAATAAAAAGAAAAGATGGGGATAGGACAGGATAACATAAAACAGAAATAATGCAATAATGGGAAGAGATGGCATGGGAAGAAGAAGAAGAAGAAGAAGAAGAAGAAGAAGAAGAAGAAGAAAAGATAAAAAAGGAATAATGGTCAGAAAAATGAGGAAAGTGTATGAAAAATAGAGAACATGAATAATGCAATAATGGGAAGAAATGTCTTGGAAAGGAGAAGAAGAAGAAAGAAAATAAAAAGATAAAAAAGGAATTATGGTCAGAAAATTGAGGAAAGTATGAAAAACAGAACAGGAATAATGCAATAATGGGAAGAGATGGCGTGGAAAGAAGAAGAAGAAAGAAAATAAAAAAATAAAAGATAAAAAAGGAATAATAGAGATAATGCAATAATGGAAAGAGATGGCGTGGAAAGAAGAAGAAAGAAAATAAAAAATAAAAAGATGGAAAAGAATAATAGGGAGAAAAATGAGGAAAGTGTATGAAAAACAGAGAACAGGAATAATGCAATAATAGGAAGATATGGTTTGGAAAGGAGAAGAAAGAAAAGAAAAAGATAAAAAAGGAATAATAGAGATAATGCAATAATGGGAAGAGAAGAAGAAAGAAAATGAGAAAAGAAAAAGATAAAAAAGGAATAATGAGAAAAATGAGGAAAGTTTATGAGTTCAAAACCTGAGTTTGAAAAAAAGAGAACAGGAATAATGCAATAATGGGAAGAGATGGGGGGGGGGGTGGAGCTGGCGAGGCATCCTAAATCTTGGTTCTTCGGGAGGAGGAGGGGGAAGGGGAGGGAGGGGAGAGGGAATGAGAGAGGGAGGATATATATATATACATATAAACATACATAGCCATATATATATATATATATATATATATATATATATATAGAGAGAGAAGAGAGAGAGAGAGAGAAGAGAGAGGAGAGAGAGAGAGAGAGAGAGAGAGAGAGAGAGAGAGAGAGACCGACCGACAGACCAACCGACCAACCAATAGACAGATTCATAACCCAGGCAGAATATGGAAATTTCAGACACTGCAAGACTCATCATGGCGGTATGTAAATGAAATTCTAGATGCCAAGATTCAGCGTGACGTGAAACGCTGCTAATTCCGACCAACAGATGGCGCCAACACAGCTGCCGAGAGCGCTCATTGGCCAAGCGATGTCTGAGCAAAACGTCCTTGACCAATGAGCGACGTCGGCGAGCGCTATTGCTGCCATCTATTGGCGATCCGCAGAAATGAAAGAGAGCCAGCCGCGTCAATTTTTAAAACGCTTCCAATGTGTCATCTTTCCTGTCTTCCCGCGGGCGAGACTCCCAAAACAAATCCGGATTATTTATTGCAAACGTTGTAGGGGACAACAGCGTGCATTGTTGACTTCATAAACAATAACGGCCACTCGGGAATGAAATGTATGTGCATGTATTTTCTGGGTCATGTAAATTCAATCTTTCTTTCTCGCTATTTTTTTTTTTTTTTTTTTTTTGGAATTGTCGCGCTGGGAATTAGCATTTTATTTTATGCCCCGCGGGTTTCACTGCATACTCCTGCATTGAGATATTCATCCCTTTGCTGTGTATATATATAATATATATATATATATATATATATATATATATATATATAATATATATATATATATATATATATATATATATATATATATATATTTATATATATGTGTTGTGTGTGGTGTGGTGTGTGTGTGTTGTGTGTGTGTGTGTGTGTTTGTGTGTGTGTGTGTGTGTGTGTGTGTGTGTGTGTGTGTGTGTGCGTGAAAGTATATGTGTGTGTGTAAGTTTGCACACACGCACACACAAGCACAAATATGAAAGTAGGTTTCACACACCACATATCCTACTCTGCAGTCTACATCTTCGACCATCCTAATACGCCCACGCCACGCCCACGCCACGCCCACCCAGCCGCCTCCTTCACTTCCTCCCGAAGACAGAAACTTCCTCCGATTTCGTCAGAAAAGTCCTTGCCTCAGGAAGAAGTTTCCCCTGGGAATTCCCCTCCGAAGTTGGCGAAGTTCGAGTGTAAACCCAAGACGTGATGTTGCTTCTGAGGAGTTGTTGTGATGGGAGGGATGTTGTTCCTTGAAGTTGTGATGGGAGGGATGTTGTTCCTTGAAGTTATGTAGGCCGTGATGTTGTTCCTTGAAGTTATGATAGGAGGGATGTTGCTTGAAGTTATGAATGCCGTGTTCTTGAAGTTATGTAGGGAGGGATGTTGCTTCTTAGGAGTTGTGATGGGAGGGATGTTGTTCCTCGAAGTTATGTTGGGAGGGATCTTCCTCCTTGAAGTTAGGGAGGTTGTGATGTTGCTTCTTAAGAGTTAGGGATGTTGTTCCTTGAAGTTATGATGGGAGGGATCTTGCTCCTTGAAGTTGTGATGGGAGGGATGTTGCTTCTTAGGAGTTGTGATGGGTGGGATGTTGTTCCTTGAAGTTGTGATGGGAGGGATGTTATTCATTGGTTTTGTAGGCCGTGATGTTCTTGAAGTTATGAAGGTCGTGATGCTATTGCTTGAAGTTATGATGGCAGGGATCTTGTTCCTTGAAGTTAGGAAGGTCGTGATGTTGCCCCTTGAAGTTATAAAGGTTCTTGAAGTTATGAAAACCGTTATGTTTTCCTTGAAGTTATGAAAACCGTTATGTTCTCCTTGAAGTTATGAAAACCGTTATGTTCTCCTTGAAGTTATGAAGACCGAGAAAGCTCCCGCGATCGTTTCGGGTAAAATTCTGATATGAATTTGTTTTCTCATTTTTTTTTTTTTTAAGTATT
>NW_020868758.1:85764-88264 GCF_003789085.1 Penaeus vannamei
AGGGGAGAGAGAGAGAAGAGGGAGAGGGAGAGGGAGAGGGAGAGAGAGAGAGAAGGGAGGGGGAGAGAGGAGAGAGAGGAGAGAGAAAGGGAGAAGGGGGAGGAGAGGAGAGGGAGAGGGAGAGGGAGAGAGAGAGAGAGGAGAGAGAGAGAGAGAGAGAGAGAGAGAGAGAGAGAGAGAGAGAGAGAGAGAGAGAAGAGAGTGAAGGGTAGAGGTAGAGGGTAGAGAGAGAGGGGAGAGGGAGGGAGAGAGAGAGAGAGAGAGGGAGAGGGAGAGGGGAGAGGGAGAGGGAGAGGGAGAGAGAGAGAGAGAGAGGAGAGAGAGAGAGAGAGAGAGAGAGAGAAGAGAGAGAGAGAGAGAGAGAGAGAGAGAGAGAGAGAGAGAGAGTGAAAGAGGTAGAGGTAGAGGTAGAGAGAGAGAGAGGGAGAGGGACAGGGGAGGAGAGAGAGAGAGAGAGGAGAGGAGAGGGAGAGGGAGAGAAAAGGAGAGGGAGAGAGAAGGGAGAGAGAGAAGAGAGAGAGAGAGAGAGAGTGAAGGAGGTAGAGGTAGAGGTAGATAAGAGAGAGGGGAGAGGGGGGGAGAGGGAGGGGGAGAGAGGAGGAGAGAGAAGGGAGAGGGGAGAGGGGAGAGGAGAGAGGGAGGGAGAGGAGAGAGAGAAGAAGAAGANATACAAGCGCTAAGTACACGTTTCCAGCGGCGTGGAATGTGACGCAAGCCATCGGGCGTCGAAGCCACCAGACCTTGGGGCCGAGAGCCTCCGAGCGCACGGGCGGGACGCAAGAATTTCGGGGTCGACGTGACATCGGGGCCTCGGGGGTAGAACAGAAAATGAAAGGAACAGATGCCGCCGACGTTCGCCTCCTGTGAAAGAGGCTTTGGAAGAAAAGAAAAGAAAAAAAAGAAAAAAAGGGAAGGAGGAAGCTGGTGTTTTTCGTCATCTTCTACTTGATTTTGATATTTTTTTTTCTAGTCGTTGGGTGTGTGTTTTGTGAATTGATTCTTTGTTTGTGGGTTTGTCGAAATTAGGTAGGCCTATTTCTTTTGATGCAACCCGCAGAATGTATTCATAGAAAACGGTGCATATAAATCGCTGCCACTTATTCCTTTAAACATTTCGCATAAAACAAACATAAAAACACACACATACCCAAAAAAAGCGGCCACATTCCTAAACTCATATAGGCACAGGCACAGAGACAGGGGAAGAGAGAGAGAGAGAGAACGAGAAAGGGGAGAGGGAGAGAGAAAGAGCCCGCGGCAACATTCGAAAATGAAGGTAGGAGAGGGAGTGGCCCCGCGCTCTCTATCCTCCGTCGCGAGCCACTTCCGATCGAGTCAAGAGGCTTAAAATAACTTTTCATTTTTGTGTTATGACTAAGTTGATTTCATGGGTTGATTCTGGGTCGAAATTCAGTTTATTGAGACATGATAGTGTATTGTATGTGAATATATGATAAGAATAAGCATGTTTGAATTTTGTAGTCTTTTTCTAGATTATGTTTCAAACGCAGAATGATGAATAGACAGAATCCACTGCTGAAGAAAATGTCTACAGTAGATTTTATACATTATCTTATGTTTCCTCGCTAAATTCTTAATTAATATCTGTCTATGTCTGTCTGTCTGTTTATCTGTCTCTCTCTCTCTCTTTATATATATATATATATATATTATAATATATTATATATATCATATATATACATACATACATACATATATGCATACATACATACAAACATATACACACACACACACACATACATATATATATATATATATATATATATATATATATATATATATATATCACACACACACACATATGTATATATATATATATATATATATATATATATATATATATATATATATATATATATATATATCATATCACATATCCATGTCTGTGTACCTATTCATATATCTACCACACACACACGCACAAGCGCGTATTTGCATGAATACCTGCGTGCGTGCATTCCTTTTCACGCGATCTATAAGAAAGTAGAGAGAAGGGAAAGTAAAGGTCGGACGCTTCGAAAGTCCGCTCGTGTCCCTGGCCGCCGCTCCCCACCCCGGCAAATAGGTACCGCGGGCTCATCACATTCCTACAAATATTTCTTCATCCGAACCCTTCCTCTAGCTCTAACATACACCACAAAAAAAGAAAAGAAAAAAAGAAGTACATTACATCAATCTGGAAAGTTAAGAAGCATCACCCACTCCCTAGAGAGAGAAAAGAAGAAGAAAAAAAAGATACATAAAAAAAACATTAGCCCCGCGGTCTCTCAAACTCGCGCCATCGCTCTCGACCAATTATATGACCCGGATGGAAAGGGTAGCGAGACTTAGACGAGATTCCAGAGGCGATCCAGACACTTTTAACTCGGTATTGGTCGACTGTCTTCTGTTTTCTCCATTGCTGAGTCATTGTTTATGATGTCATGGTCAAAGTTATTGTTGTTTATTGGTATTGTCATTGTTATTATTTTTTCTATTC
>NW_020868758.1:93264-100764 GCF_003789085.1 Penaeus vannamei
CGCCAATACACTAGGTCTTCGCATCCTTCAACGGCCGCCGCGCCGCCTCCTCCCTCCCGCCTCCTCGCCTTCATGATCAATATCGAGTCAAGAGACCAACGTCGGATAGCAGAGTAGGGCAAGTGCAGGTTTGCAGTCAATTCCCTGTCTGCGGTGGACGTAACACGGCAGTGTACATCAGCGATGAGCGAAGTCGCAGGCCCCGCCGACCACAATGACAATGCGATTCCCCTCGATAGGGTGGCCTTGGGGCAATGATGAGACCGGCAAGGATAAGCAAGAGGCGGGAAAGGAGAGCGAGGAAGGTGTGATGACTCCGGGAAGTGGTAAAGCGGAGGTAATGAAGATGTGAGAGATGAGAGTTGAAAGGGACGATAATAGCTAAGTATGAATGATGAAGGATAGGAAAGAAGGTGTATAGGAGGGTTGGAATATACGTAAGGAAGAAAGAGAAGGAATAAGAGGGATGAGAGCAGAGATATTAAGAAGGTTGGTAAATGGAAGAGTAAGGATGGAGATGAGGAAGGAGAGAAAAGAGGATGAAGCGACAGAGAGATAGAAGATAAAGAGAGTATATGGGGTGAGGGTGGGGAAGTGGTAAGAAGGAATAGATGGGAGGAAGGGGCACAATGAGGGAAATTGTGAATGTGGTTTGGAGAGAATAGTATATGGAGGCTTAAGCGAAAGAGGAGGGGAATTGGAATGAAGAGATTAAGATGAGAGAGGGTAGAGGGAGAGAAGGTGGAGGATGAGGAGAAGTGGAAAAAGATGAAGGATAGAATGGTAGGGTGTAAGAGTAATTGGACATGATGGAGAAGAGGAATTGAGGGTGGAAGTGATGAGAATAAAGGAGAGGATGAAGGTAGTAGATAAAAGAAAGGGGAGGAAAGGGAGTGGAAGAGGGTAAGAGGATGAAGTGAGTGCGATGGATGAAGATGAGGTTTATGTGGAGAGAGGGAGAAAAAGAAATACCTCGAATGAGGGTGGAGTATGAGGAAAGGAAGAGATGAGAGCAGCGATAGAATGGGGGTGAATTGTGGCAAGGCTGAGAAAGTGTGCGAGGATTGAAGAGAGAGAGTAGGTTACAGGTAATGGGGTGGAAGGAAGATGGAGGAGGAGGCTATAGGGGTGGTAGAATGGAGAATGCAAGGAATGGAGAGGAAAAAGGGAAGAAAGGTAGGTAGTCGGTTAATTGATGTGGGGGATAAAGAGTAGAAGGAGGAAAGAGGAGTGAGGTGGACGGTAGGGGAGGAGTGGATGTGGGTGGAATATTAGGGGAAAAGGGAGGGAAGGTGAGGATGAGGATGACGCACGACGGGGATAGCAGGATGACGGTAATGTATAGGTGTAGCGCAAGATGTATAAGAAAGAATATTTTCCTTGAGGAGGATGAGAGCAAGAAATTAGGTATCACATGCTGGGAGGACAGAAGTGCTGGCGGATAAGTGTGAGGAAAGGGATAGGTGAATAGTAGAAATGAGGTGGGAGGAGGTAAGGTAGGAAGTAGATATACGCGCAGATAAGGAGATGTAAGGTGAAATAGAGAATGAAGATAAGAAGGGGCAAGAAGGATGAGGAGGAAAGGTTGGTATTAACGATGTTCATGTGTTGTAAGGCTGGTAAGTAGAATTGAAGGTGGAAGGATGAGGATGAGGAATATCGCATGGCGTAACGTGAAAAGAGTAGAGAGGGAAGGGGGATAGAGGAAAGACGGGAGAGAATTGGCAGATAGCAACCATAAGAGGTTAGAGATGAAAGAAGAGATATGAAGAGAAAGGAAGGATGAGGATGAAGGAAGGAGGTTTTCAGCGGTGGTTTCGAGTATGAGAGGTAGTTAGCGTTATCTTGGCAAGAAGAAGTTTCCAGGATGAAGGAGAAGGAGGGAAGGCAGGGGCAAGATGAGAAGAAGAGGATGAGGAAGTGGAAAAACATTAAATCTGAGAGATGAGAGAGGCAGAGAGATGAGAGAAGAGCAGTAGAGAGGAGAGAGTATGAGAGAGCAAGAGAGAAAAGATCAGTTAGAGAGAATAGAGAAGGTATGAGGATGTAAGGAGAAAGAGAAAGAAGAAAGAGATTTTCAAGGAGATGATGAGAGTAAGACGAGAAGAGGGAGATGAGATTGAGTATTACCTATAAAGAGAGAGAGAGAGAGGGAAGAAGAGAAGTAGGGAGAATAGACGAGATTGAAAGTAGAGGGAATAATGATAGATTTAGCGAGAGTAGAATGAAAAGGAAAAGTAAAAAGTAGTGAATCAAGAGAGAGTAACAATAGGAGAATAGAGAGAGAATGTATAAAGCCTTTTATAGAATAAGATGTATACTATATTGAATAATATATAGCCTATATAGAATCAATGGTATACGTATATGCGATATGAGTCCTTGCAATAGGAATAATGTTACCTATATTAGAATAATTTTCACCATGAGAAAGAAGAAAGAGTAGAGACAATATGACAGAGAGTGGAGCGGAATGTAAGGAAGAGCTAAATAATAGAAACTAAGAAAATACACACGTATGAAGATAGGTGTATATTTAGGAATACATACTTGATAATTTCTCTCGATAGATAAATCCAGGTAGAGGAGAGGTGTAAACTGGGATTGATTAAGGAGGGGGGGAGGGGAGGAGGGGACCAAATAAGGAAAGGAGGGGAGGGTGTCCGCATTTTCAAAAAGCGTTTTTTAGAATTAGTATTATATAATATGATGGTGGTCATACATGTCTTATATAGAAATCAAGATACTCTCCAACTAGGGAATTCGAATCGGTTTACTATATAGAAATGTATACTTTCGCAAAGGAGAAGAGCGAAAATGATTACGATACGTATCTGGGGTGGGAGAGGGGGGGACGCCTTTAGGAGGGGAAGGGGTAGTTTCAATGATCCAGGGGTTGATGACTGAGGCCTAATTCACAACCGTAATGAGTTTTAAAAGGGATGGATAAGAGAGAAATGCGATGATAATGAATGATAATGATGATACTTATGAATTGTAATGGAAAGTGTATAAAATCAATGAAAACTATAAAATAATGATAATGATAACAACGATAATCAATGATGATTATAGATGAGCGGTGATAATAGCAATAAGATGATAATAGATGATAATGATGACAACAATAATGATAGTATGAAAATAATACTAACAATCATAATATCAAATGTAACAAGTAAATGATAATGTTAACAATAAAAATGATAATGAAATATAAGCAATACACAATAATAATATCATGAGGCATTGAAAGGACACAACCAACCAGCAATAATATATGGATTAATGATATTCATATAAATTAGACAATTAATTTTACCCGACATAAACATACTTACAAATCAAATGCACAAAAACATACAATATTACTACATGAACAATAACATTACACCTAAAGTACATTTTTAATAATAATAATAGACATCAATCTGTCTAACGATGGATACGAGCATTCTCCATTCGCCACACTGTATTACAAACTCTACTTAAGAGCACAGCACAATGACCCTGGCACAGTGGTCCACAAAGTCCACGCAGCGCCACCATTCAGCGCCACAAGCCGCACGCCCTAATTTCCACGCGCAGACAAAGCCAGACACTGTTCGCCAAAATTCACTCCGCCCACTGAAAGACCAAAATAAATTCCCTTCCTTAAATTACTGGCGAAATAACCAGGAAGGTTTAAGAGAACTAATATTACCTTCCAAAGAATAGATATAAAATAGCCTGTTTTGCTCAGCCCTGTGTCAGGCCAGGTCTTCATTTTTTGTTAATTTACCGGCGAGTGAACACTGAGACAACAAAGATCATGATCCCATATCATCCCTTTTTGACAAATGGTTCCCAATCGTATCGCAGAGTTTCGATGGAGTATCCTGTAATTATCGTCACTTGATGATATTTAGTGGGTGAGATGAGAAGATTCATGTGTCTGAAGGAGAGGGAGGAGAACGCACCTGTGTTAGAGGCTCCGGGTTGTTTTGTGTTTGTGTGTGGTGTGTGGTGTGTGTGTGTGGTGTGTGTGTGTGGTGTGTGTGTGTGTGTTTGGTGTGGTGCTGTGTGTGTGTTGCGCAGCGCGCGTGTGTGTGGTGTGTGTGCGCTTGAATATGTATGTATATTACTGCATAACCAGAAATAATGTATGATTATATAGAAATTATGTGTGTAATGTGGTCGTGTATCTTTGTCTGTCTATCTGTCTGTCGTGTGTGCAGCGCGTTTCGCTTGCAGGAACGTAAACACGAGGAAGCAGCACCCAACGCAGATCAGCAAAACCCCTCAAGATACGATGCCAGAGAAAAGCCAATAACGTGAGTCACCCTTTAAAACCCTTTAACATTGCAGAGGGAGAGGGAGAGCAGGAGAGAGGGAGGAGGGAAGGAGGAGGGGGGGGGGAGAGGGAGGAGACGAGGAACGAGCGAGAAGCACGAGACAAAGACAAAGAAGGGGAAAGAATGGGGAGAGAGAAAGCGCAGAGAGATGGAAAATAATCGAAGAGGACGAGGGATAGCAGAGAGCCCGAGAGGTAGGTACGAGAAGGAAGGAGAGGGAGCGGGGAAGAGGAGGAGTTAGGGAGGGGTTAATGGGACGGAACGGGAGAGGGAGAAGGGAGGAAGGAAGAGAGATTGAGGGCAGTTAATAAAAAGAGACGTAAGAGTAATGAGAGAGAGTAGGAGAGGATAGCAGGGAGAGGAGACATAACGAAGACTGGAGAGTACAATTGAGGCGAGGTTGTGTAGCATGAGAGACGAGAACATTTGGTTGAAGGTAGCGGGGTTTTACGAGTAAGATTTCAACCGGTGGGCTTGAGAGAAGATTGAGGAGTGAATATTTTATAGAAAACTAAGAAAGACGGAGGGAGGAGGGGGAATTTCGGGGGATTATAAGAGTTAGTAAAGGGTCCTGGCTCAGGTGCGGGGTGCCGAAATCCGAGAGACGAAATAGAAAAGAGTCGAGACAATGAGAGAGCTAAGATGGACTAAGAAATAGAATGAGAGGATGTGAGATCAGTGAGGTGAGGGACTAACAATGATAGATTCAGGGAGGGCAGACGGGATGAAGAATGGGTTATGAAGGAGGGACAAACGGGAGGAGAAGAGAGAGTAATGTAGAGAAAAAAAGTAGAGAGATGCAGTTGACGAGAAGAAGATGGAAAGATGAAGAGATGAAGATAGAGTCGTAAGCGCTAGAAAGGGGAGTCAAGATAAGAGAGTAAGAGAGAATGAAAGAGAGGACGATGAATGAGAGAAGAAAGAGAGAGAATAGGGAGAGGGTAAGAGGGAGAAAGGGGTATGGAGAGGGTAGCGCGAGGACAGAGGTAGCGCAGGGAGGAAGAGGTCAGAGGAGAGAGTCGAGAAGTGGGGAAGAAGGAGGAGAAAGAGAGGGAGAGAGAAAGGGAGGAAGAGTGAGAGGTGAGGGGAGAATGTAGAGGATAAGAGGGAAGACGGGAAGGGAGAGAGGGAATGAAGGGAGGGAGGTTGAGGGAGGAATTGAAATTGAGACAAAAGAGAGAGAGAAAGCATAGAATAGAGCAGACAAGAGAAGAGAAGAAGAGGATATGGGAGAGAGAAAGAAAGATAAAACTAGAAGTCAAAGGACTAACAGTAGAATAAATGAAATGAACGCGAATAAAACAAGTAGTGAAAGAGGAGAGAGAGAAGAAGAAGAAAGTGAGAGAAGAAGGAAATGAAAGAAAGAAGAGAGAGAGAGAGAGAGAGAGAGAAAGGAGAGAGAGAGAGAGAGAAGAGAAAGAGTGATAGAATAGATGAGTAATGAGGAGATGAGAATGATATAGAGAGAATAAAGAAGTGAAGAAGAGAAAAGTAAAGAGAGAAAAGAAGTGTAAAGGAAAGAGAAGATGAAGAGATGAGAAAAGAGAAAGTGAAGAGAGAGCAGAGGGAGAAAGAAAGAATAGAGAAGAACAGAGAAAGGAGGAGAGAGAATAGAGAGAGAGAGAGAGCGATGAGAGAGAGAGAGGGTAGAAGTAGATGGAGAGAGAGAGAGAGTAAGAGAGAGAGGAGAGAGAGAGAAAGAAGAGAGAGAGAGAGAGAGAGAGAATAGAGAAGATGAGAGAGAAGATGAGAGAGAAAGAAAAAGAGAGAGAAAGAAGGTACAGGAAAGAAGAGAGAGAGAGAAAGAGAAGGAGAGAGATAGAGAAGAAATTACGAGAGAAAGAAAGAGAGAGAGAGAGAGAAGAGAAAAAGAGAGAAAGAAAAAAGATAGAGGAAAGAAAGAAGAAAGAGTAGAAAAAGAAAAAGAAAGAAAGAGAAAGAAAGAAAGAAAAGAGAGAGAAAGAAGAAAGAGAAAGAAAGAAAAGAGAGAAAAAGANTGCACAAGACTAACTCAAGGCTCACCCGTGTCCATCAAAATACAGTTTTGTCTACTTTGGGTTCATTTGTATGGAAACAATTATATACACACTTTCCGGTGTGTAGGTGACCTGTAATGTTTTAGATTTTATTATAAATTGATTATAAACTTACCTTTCGTCACAATAAAGTGGTAAGTGAAATAAATCTAAGGGCTTTATGAAATGTATGTTCCATTGGCACATCTGGCATTTTCACTTTATTGCAGTTAGGTATGTCAAGCCCTCGCTTGAACTCTCCTCTCCTCCCCCTTCCCTCACTCCCCCCCCCCCTGACTTGCGTGGCACAGCGGTACTCTTCGGTAAATAACATTTCGTGAAATTAAACTTTTACGATACACTGGTTTTGCAAGACTGGTTATTGCCGGTATATGATAGATTTTACAAAGACAAAAATACGGTATAAAACGTAAGAATATATGTTTTTAATAATGTATGCACTTTTTATTATCGTGTCTTTTACTTATCTGTAACTTCAGACGCTATTAAGAACACGGAACTATATTGTCACTGGACTTTCCAAAAGCCCCATATAAATGGATTCTATCGCCAGGCATCGATATAAATGATCCATCACATAATGTTCACTTTCACGTGTCAGGCACAGCACACCTGTGACGTGTACGCTGGCTGGCTTGGTCGTTAGAGTCGCCGCCGATTCGAGCTCTAGTATCGACGTCACGCGGGATATCACTCAACGTTCCAACTTTAGTGATACACAGAGCAATGCAATATAATCAGCCACTAATTATTTCCCGTCACTGCGAATATCACCGCGTAATATCCCTGATTTCTCTCATGTTTTCTGGGTTATGTTAGCCCGTGACGCACCCGAACTGGTATGGAATCGAACTTCCGCTCCGCGACACCAACCTCCGCCTGCTATTGGCGACACGCGAGTGTTTGCCGCGTCGCCTAGGAACCTGCTCTGACGCACTGCCATCTATCGGCACATTCCCTCCCTAGCTTGCAAACTGTTTTCTTCTTAGATTATTTGGTTGATACTTTTTGTGTGTTTGTGTTTACGTGTTTCATCACAATTTTTTTCTACAGAAATTACCCGGTGTGTTTCATATATGCGTCGCAGCGTGTGATGAGTACCCTGGTATTGACAGTACCCGGATCCATAT
>NW_020868758.1:115764-125764 GCF_003789085.1 Penaeus vannamei
GACTTCGTTTTTCTTCCCTCTGGCTATGCAAATCTATGCACGTCTGTCACCTTGAGTGCATGTCTTCCTTGGTCCTTTATTTTTTCTTCTCTTAAAAAGATCTCGTAAAATGGATTTATCACCCGAGGGAAAGTTTTTATACGGGTTTCTGCTCATCCAACGCAGCAAAAACTCGCACTTTGCTGACAAGGGCGACGCACCCGGGAATGAACACGTAGACCATGGAACAAAAAAGACAAACAAACGCAAAAAAAGGCAAAATCATGGCCGCATTCATCAGCAGAGGATATATAGTGTAGCGAAAAGTTCCGTCTCGCCCATTCTAGTTCAGTTGTCCGCCGCGTCGGTGCGAGAGTCGATTCTCGTTTTACAGGTAATGCAGTGTTGTGGTGAAGGCGGTGGTGAGAATGGGAGTGAAGGGGATGGTGAGGGTGATAGTGATGGCGGGGATATTAATGATGAGGAGAATGATAGTGAGGGCGAGGATGATAGTGGCTGTGAGGGTGAAAATGATGAAAGCGATTGTGATGATAAATGTTTACCGAAAACGTCGCGTTTAGCTGATGCTGAAGCGATAAGTCTGGACTGGCAAAGGAAAGTACGCGTGCTTGGTAAACTACTGATTCTCTTAGTTGATAACAGAATAAAACAATGCGTTACACTTGTTGCACACAAACAATAAACGTAACAGAACACAGTTATTGAGCCGCACTACACTTAACACTTTATTGGAATCCACATTGCAAAAGTATATCTACAGAATAGAATATGCATGCCAGTGATAGTCTTTGTGGATTTATGAATAACTGAACAATGTCATTTGACTGAAGAGGCGCGTCAGAGAACAAAAAACAAACCAAAAATTGCAGTGACAACAAGTAACGAACAACAAACTGGCAACAATTTAGTTCGCTAGAGAGTAAATTTCTCGGAAGATTTTTTTTATATATATAATAACGGCACGTAGTGTTTGGAGAACAAACGACATTTGATACAGCGCTGCAATTTAGATATCACGAAATTCTACGTGTTGTTAAGGTTGTCATGTTGTGAAAGAGATGAACAACTTTCTCTCAAATACCGAGTCATGCTGTCACGGAGTTGGAACGGAGAGAGATAGAGAGACGGAAGGACTGGGGGGGGGAATGGGGATAGGGAATAGGGGGGTGAAGGAGGGTGGAGGGGAGAGGGAGGGAGGGGCGAGGGAGGGGCGAGGAGGGCGTCCAATTTCGCGTGACTGATTCCCAAAGGAGAGCTTATGTCGCTCTAGTGGAGTTCTCCCTTCGCTAACTCCGTTTTCTATTTTATTGGAATTTCTTCTCTGCAATATTTATGGGAAACGGAGGCCGAAAGTGTATGATTGCTTGCATGTGTGTTGTCCTATTTTGCAGTTTGAGCACACACACACAGCCACGAACATACACATGCACCACATCAAACAACCTATATATATACTTATATATATATTATATAATATAATATATATATATATAATATATATATATACTATATATATATATGTATGTATGTTATGTATGTATATATCATATATATGCTATATTATATATGCTATATATAAATAATTTTTTTCGTATATGTTAACATACCATTATCCATACACATGCGTATATACCATATATACAATATATATGTGTAATAAATCTATACTATATATATGTGTATCTATTAAATGCTGATAGTACGTAATATATACATATATACACAACAGCTATTCACTTATACTATACATATATATATATACATATATACTATAACATATATGTGTACGCATCCACATAAACCGTGTGCAGCTCTCCATCTATACACTATGTATGTATATCCAATTTGTATGTATATACACCCACCATATATAACATAACATATATAGTATACATACATATATGTTGCTACTATATATAACTACTATGTATGTATATATTTGTATGTAATATCACGACACATATAAACATACCATAATATACTACAATATAAACCATGAGTATACATACATACATACAACTATTATATATAAGCATATATTATACTTCTATACTATACTATAAGCTATATATATATTATACTATTACATAGTGTCATATATTTAAATTGATGTAGATATTACACACACATACATACTACTACATACCTACAGCTATATATATTATTCTATACTATATAGTATATATATATATAGTAGTACTATATATAATCTTACTTAAGTCTTATAACATTTATATACACGACTTAAATACTATACAATCTACTTAATACTTAGGTATACTACCTATATTATACTATTATTTATACTTATACAACTGATACTAGTACTAATGTACTCGTCGACTTCTCTGTCAATGCTGAACGACACACATCTAATCAATACGTTTGTGGACGACAGTAGCGAACATTGTGTATATGTAAGTATGCCACGCAGTAGCCATACTGAATACCATACATGTATGTACATATGTAAGGATAATGCCAAATGCTATTACGCTGTCACCTATCACTCTGCACCATGATACATATGATATCGCCAATAGCATGCTCTTGCAACCATGCGTAAAGACGACGCACGTGGTCAATATCCTCTACGTATGCCAGGTAATGATTAATTCAAAGCACAGTAAGACGTCGTCCTGCTAATCTCTCAGACGTTCACATCCAGTCCTCACCGGCCTGAATCTGAACGGCCAGACTCTAAGCAAAAAGAGCATCAAGGATACATTCTATCGTGAGAGAGCAGAGAAGAATGGAGGGGCACGCGTCGCAGCAGACAGATATAAAGACAGTAGACAGCCACCAGATACAGGCAGAGAGAGAGAGAGAGAAAAGGTATTATAGTCCACTGCCTATCGCTATCTTTCTCAGCGTTTGCAGCCTCCTCCATAACAATAATTTAGCCATGGTTTCAACCCTGCCTCAAACGCAAAGCAAAGAGAGCAGAGGGACAAGGACAGAAAGAGAGAGAGACGAAAGGTACAAGAAAGAGACAGAGCGACAGACGGAAGTAGAAGCGAACTTAAGGAGAGACATAGACAGTCAGAACAGAGAGCAGAGAGAAGAGAAGGAGAACTAGACTTCGTTCTTATAATACCACCTGACTCCACTCTCCTCTCCGTCGACTCTAAGAAAGAGCAGACAGAGCGTACAGATGGATGAAGCAGACGAGAGGAGTGAAAAAGAAACAGAGACAGTGAGAGAGGAAGAGGCGGGGGTGGATGCACGAGCGGATGGAAGGATTAGCTGATGAGAAGATGAGACGTCGTGTTCGTTTTCCCATTAGATTCGTCCTTCTTATTACTCTGATGAATATTATATGCAAATTACCCTTTCTTCGGGTTAAATTGGCGGGGTTGCGTCATGCACATAATCTTCGTCATTATGCTTTATCCGAACGCTTTGCTGTTATTTTATTTTTATTTTTTTATTTGGGTAAGTTTGTGTTTTGTTTAGATGTGGTTGCTGTTGATTTAAAGTCCTTGATTTTTCTTGTTTTTCTTTTATTTATTTCAACTCTTATCGGTCCAAATATCCCTTCCTTATGATGTTCAAATATTATAATGAAATTTGAAGGATTTAATTTATGTGAATATATTCTTATGACTATGATTTCCTAATTTACCATTAGTAAATTAGATTCATAACTAATTTACCATTAGTCTTGCAATGATAAAGAGATATTATATATATAAGATAAAGGTTTTGATATCTAATAGGATATATATAAATTTATCTAAATATTACGTACAGTAAAACTGTGAAGGTAATTCATCCAAGGGAGATTACGATAATTTCGTGTAATCGTTTTCCAGGTACGAAACTATTCCAGACAAGAACAATTTTATCATCAAAGGGGGTATTCTTATAAAAGGTTTAATAATATGTCGATAGGAAAACTACCACGCTCTCGTGTTTCTCGTAAAAGGGACGCTTGGTGCATATGATTTAATTCTAATTTTATATTGATAATAAAAGTTAAGGTCTACAATTTTCTGATTCTCCACCGTCGGTTAGTTTTATCGTAAGAACGAATTATATCAGTTTCGTAAAACTTTCCGTAGGCGATCAAAGTCCGTTAGGAAAGAACTGTATTTTCGTTGTTTTTTCTCATGAAGATCAAAGCAATTGCCTAAGTTATTCTGTTGACCTGCCATGCATCTCCCAACGGTACCTAGGCCAAGCGGAGAATACCAAGAGAGAATTGGTTATAAAACGGACGAGGTTGTTCAGTACGTTGTTCCTCAGTTCTTTTGAGGAAACTGTGGGGATGTAGTATGTCGATTGTCGAGTAGTTTGTCCAGATTTTACTGAATTATGGCAAATCGTTGGCCCGGTAATCGATACGGTATGAATGGGTCATGCGGTGATGAATATCCAGACTAAGGTCAAGACTTGTACTGAGGAATTCTGCACCGTTCGGTTATGAAGGTACCGTACTCTCTGTGTATATAACATTCATATGGTGTTCCATAACGGTAGTTAAGTGTGAACTTGCATGACGTATTCTGCTAACAAATATGGATCTCTGGTTCAGACGGAGACTGAGCTGCAGGATCGAAGCGCAAAAAATAAATAATAAAAATAAAAAAAAAAATCTTTGTGCACTTGTCTGTGATACGCAATATTTGCCATTTGGATTGCCTAAGGGCCAGACGCGGACCTCTGTTGTCCCCTCCTCTCCGACGGGCGATAACAGGCAGACTCAGCTGTCTGGTGGGGGCCGCGCCACTAACCCACATCCCACCGGTGCAGCGACCGCTTTCCGGTACAGAGTGCATGCTGTTCCAATACGTCTGTTACTAGTCTATCGCCTCCTGTACCCATTCTCTCTTCAATCGTTGCGTTTCTGTCTTCTATTCTTCGCCATGATCTCCTCTCGTTATCGGGCATCCACCACGTCACCGCGCATCTGTGCTTGGCCTCCGGTAACCCCTCCCCCGGCGCGTCTCTCCCGCAGCTTCTCCCTCCCCTGAACTGCGGTCACAGTTCCCCGCCCGCGGACACCTCACTCTCGCTCCGCCCGCCCTTCCGCCCACACCACGAGGGTCGCCGAGGGAACACCGCCGCTTGTTGACTAGCGAATCGTAAGTTTTTTAACCATGATGTTCTCTTCCGGTGAACAGTCAATAACAAAGCTCGCAGTAAATATCACCGATTTTAGGAACATCACTGTAGAACGTAGGTCGATCTTACTTCGGTTGCGTGTGTGAAGTGAGATCGACGCTGACCCGAGTGGAAAGATTTCTAGTAGAAAACGTTATACTTGTACGCAGGCGCCTTGTGTGAATAAGGATGCATTTACTGACTACTTTATTGTCCATAGTTCGTTAGTGTTAGGGGTAGTTGATTTTTTTACTGCTTACCGTAAAAAATAGAAACAACTGTATCCTGTTTTGCCTGTAGCTTTGTCATTTGCTCCCCAGGAATATTTTACTTCCTTTTAAATAATATAATAATCGTGACGAATGTTGATACATATCCAATGCATGTTAACAATATCCAAAAAATACACATCACATTATGGATAAACGATGATGGATCTAACCTCAAGCACTTTACTACAACACCAACGCAAAATGACGTGATGTAAAGGGAGGGTGGGGCCAGGAATAGAGGAGGAGGAAGGGGGGGAGGGGAATCAAATGAGGAATAATTAATGAGAATTGACTCGTACGTCACTTCTCTCGGACGCTCCTGTAAGGTCCATCCGCACAGCTGTATGACGGTGAGAGTACCTGAGAGTTCCTTGTTCAACGCTATTCGCTTTCTCTGCGATGAAAAATATACACTCACAGTATATAGAACTGTACATACATTAGAGAGAGAGACAGAGACAGAGAGAGAGAAGAGAGAGAGAGAGAGAGAGAGAGAGAGAGAGAGAGAGAGAGAGAGAGAGAGAGAGAGAGAGAGAGAGAGAGAGAGAGAGAGAAGAGAGAGAGAGGAGAGAGAGGAGAGAGAGAGAGAGAGAGAGAGAGAGAGAGGAGAAAGAGAAGAGAGAGAGAGAGAGAGAGAGAGAGAGAGAGAGAGAGAGAGAGAGAAGAGAGAGAAGAGAGAGAAGGGGGATGAGGAGGGATGGAAGGAGGAGAGGAGGACAGAGAGAGAGAGAGAGAGAAGAAGAGAGACAGGGAGGGAGGAGAGAGAGGTGAGACAGAGACAGAGAGAGGGGAGGGGATGAGGAGGGAGGATGGAAGGAAAGACGAAAAGAAGGAGAGGGAAGGACAGAGAGAGAGAGGGAGAGGGGGGGAGGGAATGAAAGAGAGGAGAGAGGAAGGTAGAGGGAGAGAGAGAGGGCAGGGAAATGAAACGTGAGGGAGGGAGATGAGAGGGAGAGAGGAGAGAGAAGGAGAGAGAGTGAGAGAGAGAAAGAGAAAGGGAGTGAGAGGGGGGAGGGAAATGAAAGAGAGAGAGAGAGAGAGAGAAGGGAGGGAGAGGGGAGAGGGAAATAAAAGGAGAGAGAGGGGAAAGGGAGTGAGGGGGAGGGAAATGAAGAGAGAGAGAGAGGTAGAGAGAGAGAGAGATAGGGGGATTAAAGAGAGAGAGAGGGGGGGGTTAAAGAGAGAGAGAGGGGTAGAGAGAGAGAGAGGAGAGAAGAGAGAGAGAGAGAGAGAGAGAGAGAGAGAGAGAGAGAGAGAGAGAGAGAGAGAGAGAGAGAGAGAGAGAGAGAGAGAGAGAGAGAGAGAGAGGAGAAGAAGAAGAGAGAGAGAGAGAGAGAGAGAGAGACGAGAGGAAGAGAAGAGAGAGAGAAGAGAGGAAGAGAGAGAAGAGAGGAGAGAGAGAGAGAGAGAGAGAGAGAAACAGACAGACATAGAACAGAGAGATTAAGAGAGAGGGGGCGAGAGGGAGAGAGAGAAAATAGAAAGATATATATATATATATATATATATATATATATATATATATATATATTATATATATATATATCATACACGCATGATGAACAAATGACGACGTGGGAGAGGATACAGCGAGAAACGAGGGTGGTTTTCTGTTTCTTTTTCTTTTTCTTTTTTTCCCCCTTTTTTTCCTAGCGATCGCTGAGTAGGTAATGGGTGATGTATTTTTACACAGCACGACCCTTCCTTGTCATTATGCAACTTGGTTCCTCTTACTCTTGACCTCTCCTTGACATCGCTGTGCCTTTTGTACTTCCTTTTGACGTTTTCATTACTTTCTTTATTCCGTTATTATGTTTTTATCTTCCTTTTTTTTTTGTTAGAAAATTTTCATCGTCTGTTCTCTTGGTCTCTCTTTCGTTTTCTTTGTTTACCATCCTGTGTTGTCCGTTTTCTTTTTACATTCTTGAATTATTTTCTTTTCGCCTTCATTTGATTTCTTTATATTTCTTTATCTACTTATACTTTTATTTGTGTTTGTTTTTACATTAGCCCATTATCTACTTATACTTTTATTTGTGCTTGTTTTTTTTCATTAACCCAGTGTTTTATTCTCACCGAATTACTCTTCCCTCTTTATTCATTTTCTATGTCTCACTTTTCTTTCTACGTCCTTTCTCTTCACCTCGTTGACGTCTCCTCCTCCTCCTCCTCCCTAAAGCCATTCTCTCAGCCCTTACAATTTCATACTAATTACATTTAATCATCATTCATAACTCTCTATCGTAATAACACCCCCTGACCCATATGCCAAGGTCGCATAAGGACGAGAGTACGAAATATCGTGTACTTTTTAACAAGTACTACGCAAAAACAGAGGCTCAAGTCACGACGTTCGTGATGAAATAATTTTCCTTTTTTCGTGTTCTTTCTCTACTTCCTCTTTTACACATTTTTACCCTTGTCATTGTTGTTATTGTTTTCGCTACTGGCATTTTTGTGTTGCTGTTCCTCTTGTCTTTATTTTTTATGTTACTGTTATTATCATAATCGACATCATCATTATTATTATCATTGATATTATCATCCTCTTTGTCATAAATATTATGTCATTTCCATCATCATTATCATCATTATTGTTTCAGTAGCAGTAGCGGTAGTCGTAGTATTCTATTATCTCATTATTATCATTATCATTATTAGCAGTAGTTGTAGAAGTAAAAGGAGGAGAAGATGTAACAGTAAAGCAACAGCAGTATTTTTTCTAGTCCTATATCATGCAAATTTGTTTCCTTTATATACATATGTACTATAGATGGACAGACAGACAATCAGGTAGACAAATAGATAGCCAGACAGACAGATATGGATTGAGATATACAAAGACAACGTGGTGGCTAATGTTATACAGGATAGTTACGTTAACTACTCACTGGCTGTTTCTCTCTCACAGTCCTCGTCATTAACCCTAACTAGGCACATTTTTTTTTTTTTTTTTTGTTTGCTGGATTATTTCCCTCTGTTTCATAATCAAAGTTTGGTTTCATAACTGGGGTGTGCCTTATTTTCCTTCGGATATAACGACTTTCATTATATTTCATTCATCGCACCCGTAAATCTTCTGTGCCTTAATTCATAATCCTCATCAGTAAATTTATACCTGTGTATCCTTCAACATGAATAAATTTCTCAAGTAATTTCCCAAACTTGCTTCTCAAAGATTTTAACAATTTCCTTGCTAACATTTTGTGACCCTCCGACTTTGTTTACCAACAGTCTAGCTGCATTATCTCGTAGATAGATGCTTTTTTTCTTCTTCCTATCGTGGCGGTCAACAACTTCCTTATTTGTACGTTTGGTTTTTTCTCTTTTTTCAGTTTGTCTCTTTCCACTTTCGATCCATTGAATGGTCCATGTTCTATACATTATGAAGTCGCACGCTGATTGCATGTGCACTATTCCAAGTTAAAAAAAAAAAAAAAAAAAAAAAAAGGCCTTTCTTTCTGTCCTTTTTGACTTTGCCATCATTACTCAACATCAGTGTATATTATTTTCATCTCTACCATAACACATTTAAAATTATACTCCTGTCAATCATTCCAATTCTTTGTAGAGAATTTGTTTCTGCCAAGTTAAGATACTGGCTTTGTTCCATTCATTATCAAACACATGGGGATAAAAGCTATTACAATAGTGAACGGGCGTCTCCTTGAAATTCCTCGCTTGATGTTAGCTTCTAATGTTTTATCTCGACGCCACTATCCACTGGGCCATTGAATTTCCTTTTCTCTTTTCTCCTTTATAATAACAAAATCAGTCCATGAGTATGCATTCTTGTAGTTTATAACACAAACGGTTTTAATTTTTCAACATATGATATTTGGTTTTTGTTCTCTCAATTGTCCTGTTTCCCTTTTTTTAATTTGTTTTAGTCAGATCATGATAGTTCAACTTCATCAAGGTCTTTCGCAAATCTTTCTAGTTATACCTGTCAACGGTTTGCATATAACTTGCAGATATTTGAGAAGGCGGAAGTCTGATACCAAATTACCCGTCTTGATCCTAGCATTATTTACTTTCCCTCGTTGCATTCTCTCTAATCATAGATGCAAAGCCTTTATTACAAACATATCATGTTCTACCTAATCTGTTCTTTAAGTGCCTGTAAACATTTCTTTCCCGCCTGCTGTAATCCTATAATGTCTTTGTCAATATCCTCTACACATTTTCTCTTTTTCTATTACGAATCCAAACTCAGTCTTTTTCCTTTGTTTTCATTCTTTGTTTGAATTAAAAGTCGAGCCACGTTCACACACAATACATTGGTTAATTAGTCTTTGATTTTGGTTTCCATTGTCGATGACTTAAATTTTGCAATGTCATTGTCCATGTCATTATATTACACCCTTCCTTTGCTTGGGCACTCGTAAATCCATGGCCATTCTCCGAGCCTACACCCTGTTCTTGGCCATTACTGCCACCACCAGGAAATGTATCTGCATCATGTTTGATACAGACTCATAAATCAAGAATTGTGTTTAATTCTCCTCGTCTGGTCTGTCACCCTGTATTTCTTCATTTATTAATATCTTTTTATGTAGCCTCTGCATCTCACATCCCTAACTAAGAATAAGAGAACTACTATTTCCCTTTTTCCTCCCCTT
>NW_020868758.1:130764-135764 GCF_003789085.1 Penaeus vannamei
AGTATCCTTTTTGAGTAATTGTAGGGCGTTGGGGAGTGGCTTGAAAAAATGGGAAGAGGAGAAATGGTGATAAAGGGGGATAAATGGAAAGAGAGAGGTAGAGAGAAAAAGAGAGAGAGGAGAGAGCGAGAGAGAGAGAGAGAGAGAGAGAGAGAGAGAGAGAGAGAGAGGAGAGAGAGAGAGAGAGAGAGAGGAGAGAGAGAGAGAGAGAGAGAGAAAGGAGAGAGAAAAAGAGAAAGAGAAGTAGAGAGAAAGTGAAAAAGTAAGAATGAAAATGAGAATAAGAATGAGAGAGAGGGACAGAGATAGACAATTGTAGGGCGTTGGGGAGTGGTTTGAAAAAAAAGGGGAACAGGGAGAGAGGACGGGGGAGAAAAGGTGGTAAAGGGTGATAAATGTAGAGAGAGAGAGAGAGAGAGAGAGAGAGAGAGAGAGAGAGAGAGAGAGAGAGAGAGAGAGAGAGAGAGAGAGAGAGAGAGAGAGAGAGAGAGAGAGAGAGAGAGAGAGAGAGAGAGAGAGAGAGAGAGAGAGAGAGAGAGAGAGAGAGAGAGAGGAGAGAAGAGAGAGAGAGAGAGGCGAGAGTAAGAGAGGAAGAGAGGAGAGGGGTAGAAAGAGAGAGAAAAGGTGGTAAGGGGTGATAAATGTAGAAAGAGAAAGTGAAAAAGTAAGAACGAAAATGAGAATAAGAACGAGAGAGAGAGAGAGAGGCACAGAGACATAGACAGAGAAGGATATCCGACCCGAACCTCCCAACGAGGCTCACCACACACTCCCAACACAACCCAACCCACCTATTCAGAACCCATCCCGCCTTAACTCCCTCGCCAGACGTGTACAACCTCCTGACCATCGACGCCATCCTCCGCATGGACTCCCTCCCGCGCAGCACCCTCAGCGTGACGCAGTTCTGGCGGCGTTACGGCTACCAGGTGGGGCCCTACAAGCTCCATCTGGACGACATCGAACACGGCATTCTCAGAGGTACGGGGCAGAAGGATGGCGGATGAGGGATGTGGAATAGGATAGGTGTAAAGAAGGGAAGAGGATGGGAGGATGCAAGAAGGGGAGAGGATGGAGGATGAGGAAGGATAGATGTAAAGAAAAGAGGATGGCGGATGAGAATGGCGGGATGTAAAGTAGGGAGAGGAAAGGCGGATGAGGGTGGGATGGATAAAAAGGGGGAGAGGATGGAGAGGAAATGTGATGTAAAGAAGGGGAGAGGGATGGCGGCGATGAGGAATAGGATGTATAGATGGCGGATGAGGAATGTGGGATAGATGTAAAGGGGGAGAGGGATAGAGTATAAATGTGGGAGGGATGGAGCGAAGGAGGATAATTACAATGAAGTGGGGTAGAGATAGGGTATGAGAAATGTGATGTGGTGGATAGATAATAAAAATGCGGGATAGGGATGGATGAGAAATATGGGAAGAATGAAGGGAAGAGGGATAATCATAAAAGATATTCATAAACAAAAGGTAGAAGGGATACAGTAAAGGTAGATAGACATAAAGAAGCGAGAACAGGCGAAGAAATGTCACCAGAGATTTAGTGCAAGGAATACATTTCGACAGATACATGAAAGAACTAAGAGATAACAAAAATACCCCACTCCTGTCATCCTCTCAAAATACACTCACATCTATTCGATAACGCTATCTTCAACAACAAACGCATTTACCTCGCGCTTCTTCCACTCGACGTCAATGCTAAACCACCAACTCTCCTCAGGTAACCGCGCTCACCCGACTTCAGGTGATGTGATGTTTGCTTCGGACGATCCCCGCCGGGTCCTCACGCTCCCAGCTGATCACCGCATCCACTCCGTCCTCAACTGCGGCGCTGCGGTAAGTGGAGGGCCTCGGTTTACTCGTGAGGGGGCGAGGAAACGAGGGTATTCGTGTGTCCTTTTGTGTTTCTTAGATTAATGGGTTTTAGTTAATGTTTTGTTGATTTGATATTTCGTCTATGGGATAAACTTTGGTATCTTCACTTTAATGCATGGCATTCGTGGGATAGAGTGCATCAATGTGGATATAACGATGTGCAAGATAGAAATGAAGGTTTAGATTGGCAAAATATTTAAACGTGTTGTCGGGCAGTTGGTATATTCTCTCTAGTATGTTGTTGTTAATGGGTGCTGTCTCTGTAGGTGTTCTTGATTTTAACTATCAATGTTGGCATTTTCTTATTAATAATTGTGGTTTTGTGTGTGTCTATATGAGCTGATTTCTCGATGTAGTGCTTGAACGAAAATCGAATTTCAGGTTAAAAGTTCGGTTCCTTTGAATTACCAATTGTATATTGAGCTTTGTCCACAAGAATAATGGGCCCACGTTTTCCAAAGAAATATATAATCAGAGTAGAGCGAACTAGACACACATTCTCCTTTCCATCAACACCGCCCTCACCCCCACAGAGCTGCCCGCCCCTGGACTCGTATTTCGCCTCCGACCTGGACCAGACGCTGGACACCTCCATGGCCAACCTGTGCCGGGATGGCGTCACGTCCATCAATAAGTCAACTATCATCATCAACTCCATCTTCGAGTGGTTCAGGAGCGACTTCGGTGCCACGGAACAAGACGCTCTCAGGTGGAGAACCGCTCGATGAAGTTTTACGAGTTGCAACTTTGCTTTCCATTTAATATGCACTGAGAAATTGTAGCTTTAATCAGGAATTCAATCCAAGTATGAATATTACTAATATATTGATTCGTTTAGTTTCTCGGTACATTTGGAACTGAGGATATAACAAATATTTATAGGGCCTTACTGCTATCATATATCAAATTCAAAACCAAATTTCTTTATTTCTAGTACAATCGGTCCTAAAAATGAAGAGACGATAACTTTAAAAATAAGTTACAACCACCCTTCATCATAAAATGTTAAAATGTTACAATCACCCTTCATCTTCTTCATGATAATAACAATCAATAACGATAATGTCGTTGAAATAATCATAATATCGCTTATTATTTCTTATCCATTTGACTCTTCACTCCTCTCTCCCTCCAGATTCCTAGCAACTTGCGCCGACGACCCGGCCAGGAGCGCCGCCCTCAATGCTGCCGCGGATGGAAAGCGCCGCTACACCTACTATTACGACTGGTCTCTCAATAATGTAAGTGATGCAGGTTTTCCTCGGGCGCCATTCCGTGTTAATTAGTCTGCGTATTATTGACTTAGCTTTTATGACTGATTTCGTATTAACTAGTCTGTGCTTTCTCAACTAGCGTTTGTTGATTAGTTTCCTAATAACTAATCTGTGCTCTGTTAACCTAGCTTTTATGACTAGCTTCGTATTAACTAGTCTGTGCTTTGTTAACATAGCTTTTATGATTAGTTTCCTAATAACTAATCTATGTTAACCTATCTTTTATGACTAGTTCTGTATTAACTAATCTCCGATTTGTTACCCGAGTTTTTAATGTAGTTGATCGCTACTGTTATTGCTACCACAGGTTATTTATTCAATCCACGCATGCAGGAACCCTCAGATTTTGCCTCACAGGTGTACAGAACATGACATTGACACCATGAATGGTTTATTAAGGTGTACTCATCCATGGTGTTTATCTGTTTCGTTCCCCTGTGCGATGAGGAGTGTAAGAGGCCTCACACACGATTGATTCTGAATGTGGAGTATAAGGACATCTGTTCCTCATATCCTTTATTTTTTGCCCGATACGATTTGTGCTATTTTTTTTTTTTTTAATCTCTTACTCTTCGTTATTTAAAGGAATGATTCGTTTATTTTCATAGAGCATTGATTTGAATATTTGTCCATTGTTCTCTCTTTCTCTCCTTCGTCCTCCAATCCCTCTTCATATACCTGATATTGCACATACGTTCTGCAATCCAGTATCCTGGGTATTGCGAACCGTTTGGATTACCTCCGTGACAATTATTTTGTTTAGAATGGGTTTCAGTAGCATGCTGTATATACAAATCTCATTCTGTCACGTTCTGTTGACATTCTTAGGCTGCATCCACACGTGACAGTTGACAAAAGAGACTTGGTGAAACTGTCTACTGATGTTGGTCTGTGGTGAGCGGTGACGACATATCTGTTACTATGTTGAGAGACAAGTTGACAATAAGAGTCGACATCACTTCGTCCACACTAGGATTGCTAACATGTCGCTCAACAAATCCGTACCAACATGCCTACTACGTTGTTCCTCAACGACTCAACGACTTAACAACTTGTTACCCAACTTTTCAGTCTTAATGTTCCCACCGTGTTTTGTCACTGGTACGGACACAGCCTTAGGAAAACAACAATACATTTATAAAATTATTTTCCTTGCAACTTACCGTTTTTTGACTCGGTATTTTGTCATCTGAATCAGACCTGGGAAATTATATACATAGTTCGGTCCAGACTTTGTGTAGATAACAAACAATTGTAAAATAATACCTCTTTCCCACTATAACCTGGAATGGCGTGGTGTTATGGTATTTCCATGTTGCACTCTGATTACGTGTTGCACTGAAATGCGTATGATAAGGACAGATGTTCCTATTTAGGCCTAATATCTTCCCGCTTTCGGTGCTCGCTATGACGATCACCAACTCCATTTTAAACCTTCATGCATATGCTGATGGTATTAATAGGCAAATCATTGATACAGTATTTTAGTCCATTTTTTAGGCAAATAAAGGGATAAAAATGACTCCCTTGTGTGATAAACAATCCCATAAGAGTCTAATATACAATTTACAAGATATGTTGGTAATTTGGACAACAATGTAATGGCTGTGATAGAATTGATATCAAACTATGAAATTATATGTACTTCTGTATTCTCTCTCTCTCTCTCTCTCTCTCCTCTCTCTTCTCTCTCTCTCTCTCTCTCTCTCTCTCTCTCTCTCTCTCTCTCTCCCTCTCCCTCCCCCTCTCCTCTTCCCTCTCTCTCTATCTATCTCTGTCTCTTCTCTCTCTCTCCCTCTCTCTCTCCCATCTCCCTCTCCCCTCCCCTCTCTCCTTCTCC
>NW_020868758.1:140764-143264 GCF_003789085.1 Penaeus vannamei
TGTGGCGTCCCGAGGGCAGAACGCCAAGGGGTCTCAGCCCGGGGTCCGAGGCAGCAACAGGTCAGTGTGCCGCTGGACGCCGAGATGCACAGACCGGTTCTGCTCCTGATCGTTGCCGCTGCGTTCGCTGTGGGACACGGGTCCGCGCAGACCCAGGAGAGAGAGGTATTTCTGTTTATCATTATTATTATTATTATTATTTACGTGGTTGATTATGTTCGTTATAGTGGTTTTGGAAATGTTTACGGAAAATGAGAAGTGATCGATTGATTATTATTATTATTATTATTTAAGTGATCGATTGATTATTATTATTATTATTATTTAAGTGGTCGATTATGTTTGTTATAGTGTTTTTTAGAGGTGATCGATTAGGCTTGCTTATTATTATTATTATCATTATTATTTAAGTGCTCGATTGTTTTTTTTTTTATACTGGTCTTGGAAATGTTTTACGGATAATGAGAGGTGATCGATTAGGATTACTTAGAACATGTTTATTAATTTGCTTGTGATAAATTACAGAGAGCGTGGGAGGCAGCATTGGTCAAGGAGAGCGAAATTAGTGTTTATTTACTTTAGCATATTTATGTGTGTATTAATCAATTTATTTATCAGTTTACTCGTTTATAATTTATTATATTCATTTATTTATTTAGCTATTTACTTATTAGTCTATTTACTTATCGATCAATTTATTTATCTATTTGTTTATACATCTATTTATTTATTCTTTTATTCATTCATATATTATTCGTTTATGTATTTCTTTTCTATATACGAAGGCAAAAGATATTTGAAAATGAGAAATGTCGATACTGACAATGGGAAAGAAAATGCTCTTGATGGAGCATTGGAGACTAGGACAAGTTTTTCTTTTGTATTTCACATTAGTTAAAGTGCTTAGACAGGGTTATGATGTAATTGCTCCCAAGGTATGAAACTACTTGATGATAACGACTACATACTCATATATCTACATATATACTCCCCCCACACACATACTCTCACTTCACACGTACACAGGCGTACACATACAAACATGCAGAAACATTAAGCAACAAAAATAAACACACTGTAACATTGCTCGCAGTTTTCACTCTTACATAAACATGAAAACACCGCTCGAACTAGTAATAGTAAACGACAGATGGTAAGCCTGAATCGTTCTCGCCCTCTCTCTCGGTCTATCTATTTATCTTTCTTTCTTTCAGTCTATCTGCCTTTCAGTCTCTCTCTCTCTCTCTCTCTCTCTCTCTCTCTCTCTCTCTTCTCCTCTCTCTCTCTCTCTCTCTCTCTCTCTCTCTCTCTCTCTCTCTCTTCACACACACACAACACACACGACTGTCTCTCTATCTTTTCTTTATTTTTCTTTATCGGACTCTCTTCTACCCTTCCTTTTTTTTCTCTCTATCTGTTTCCCCTATCTTTCTGGTTTTTATCAATATCACCCTCTCACTCCAGCTCTTCCCCCCCCTTTCTCCTAATTCTCCCTCCCCTCCCTCCCTCCACCGTTTTCTACCTGTCTTTCTTCATTCACATACCACACACACACACACAAAAGTAAACACAGCCGACAGCGCGTCAATCCATATATCGCGTGGACGCTGGATATCTACCCCCCTTCCTCCCCCCGCCTCTTACATAACTAGCGATTACTTTTTAGTTTACTGCGTTACTTGGTGTCGTATGTTTGTGAAAGTTACCTATCCCCAGCCCCCCCCCACTCCACCCCAACCCCCCTACAGAAAAACAACCGTTCCCTTAACGATGGGGTGGGTGAGTGTCGTGGAATGGGGGACGGGGGGGGGTAATTGTTGGGAAGGTTATTCTTACATGTATTTTGTTATTAGCAGTTTTATCATTTTATCAGTATGCGGTATTCTTAACCGAACGCATGGTGTGATGTAGTATATTGATTGTGTAATACTAATGGTGATAAATGCATATAATAATTATGATAAACCTAGTATGCTATAATAATGGGGATGACAGTAATATGAATTTCCAATCATATTAATGTACTGACTGATAACACTAATTATAGTTATCATTTTCGTAGTTTCGTATACTCATCATTTTTATTATTTAGTTTTGTTATTATCATTATTGTTATCATTATTGTTTCAAATATCATTAGTTATTATTGTTATTATTAGCATTAGGATTATTATTAACCGTAGTAGTAGGAGAAGTGGTAGTTGTGGTATGGGTAATAGTTAGTTAGTAGTAGTAGTGTAGTAGTAGTAGTAGTAGTAGTAGTAACTAATAGTAGTAGTAATAGTAGTAGTATTTGTATTATTAGGTGTAGTTGTAGTAGTAGTAATAGTAGTAGTTGGAGTAGAAGTAGTAACAGCAGTAGTGGTAATAGTATTTTTATTCTCATTATCATCGTTATTATTATGGATATGATTACTAGTAACTAGTATTATGATCATTGTTATTACAACTATTGACATCATAATTTCAATCATTATCATTATTGCTATTATCACGAATA
>NW_020868758.1:148264-150764 GCF_003789085.1 Penaeus vannamei
TCCGTACAAAAGAGAAGACAAAAATACTACCAGGATAATTTAATTGCATTTCTATAATTGATGTTAGGATTTTCTTTATAATTTTTGCATAGTGTATTTATGTATCACGGGGCGACCAAGTCCAGTACAGACGCACGCACGCTGTCTCCCATCTGTCCTGTCTTTGCTTCCTGGTGCTCCTAAGGCTTCTCACAGACAGCTGATGATTTTCTTGCATTGTTTTACGACGTTTGAGAACTTCTAAAATGAATGCTTGTTTATCGGTTCTAGTTTATGAAAAGACTTTCATATTTCTTTGCTAGTTTGGGGTTTGTTTGCTCACTCGCTCTTGGTATCGCTCTGTCTCTCTCTCTCTTTCACACACACACACACACACACACACACACACACACACACACACACACACACACACACACACACACACACAACACACACACACACACACACACACACACACACCACACACACACACACACACACACACACACACCCACACACACACGCACACCTCCACACACCCAACCCCCCCTCCACACACACACTTTTGAAAAATAAAGAAAAAGAAATGCTTCCAAGACGATTTAATTGCATTTCCATAATTGGTGTTATGATTTTCGTTATAACAACATGTTGAATATTTAATTAATCAGCTTGAAAGTCGCTCGCATGCATACGGATGAAATGTATCCTTATGTATACTTTAATTGAAGTATGTATTTGATTGTTACTTTCCTTATTATGTATGGGCGAATGTAAATTAATGGATGAGATGATGGTATATATGAAACGCAATGCAATGAATAAATAAATGGAAAAAATATAATGAAATGAATAAATAAACAAAATATAATAAAATGAATAAATAAAATATAATTAAATAAATAAATAGACAATATAATAAAATGAATAAACAAATAAACAAAATATAAAATTAATAAATAAACAAAATGTAATAAAATGAATGAGTAAATAAACAAAATATAAAATGAATGAGTAAATAAACAAAATATAAAATGAATGAGTAAATAAACAAAATATAAAATGACTAAAAATATAATAAAATGAATAAACAAAATATAATGAAATTAATAAATAAACAAAGTATAATAAAACGTGCCGAAGAAAGAACGTCTGAGTTGGGAAGAGAAAAAGATACCATAATTCCCTTTCGATCTCGTAAGAATTCATAGACAACAAGAGTTGATATTCGTCTGTTTATCTCGGCATTTTCAACGAATTTCAAACTACTGGACGAACCTTCTTCCCCACCCCACTGTGTTTCATTAAGAGTTGATATTCGTCTGTTTATCTCGGCATTTTCAACGAATTTCAAACTACTGGACGAACCTTCTTCCCCACCCCATCGAAACAGGAACTTCTCGCCACCAACAGATTCCTCTCTCTCCCCCAGGCAACTCCAACGGGAACGGGCGACTACGAGTTCCAGTGCCAGCATGGACCCGTCGAGTGCTACGGGAACCGCGTCATGTCCTGCGCCCAAAACTCCCTCCCAATTGGCACGCAGGTCGAGTTCTTTCAGTGTATGATGACCAAGCCGTCCCCGGCGTTCTCTGGGATGGAGGTAAGTGGTGTGTCTCCGCTCCTGCCGTGTGAGATGATGGGTGAGATGACGAAGTGTGCCTCTTCCACTTGAAATAGTTACGACGAGACCTCGCTTATACACAGGGCCGTTGAAGACCTTCCAGTCGCAAAATCGCCCAGGAGCGGATGGCAGAGGACCTCCTAAACGACTTATTACCACCATTATTCCCCAGACACTGTAATACTCTTAATATGAAAATATTCCAGACCAAGTGACCAAAATTTCAAGTGGAAACGAATGACTGACGAAGACTCAGCGATACCTGATGTAATGACTTTCTAGAAACTTAAATGCATTGGTTAGTGAAAGGCACGTTACAGGTACGTGATACGTGTGTGCATGACCGACTGCAAAATGGATTTTTTTTGCATTTTATAAAAAAAAAAAAATCTGTATTTTGCAGTTTTATCAAAAAATCTATATTTTGCAGTTTTATAAAAAAAATCTGTATTTTGCAGTTTTATCAAAAATCTGTATTTTGCAGTTTTATCAAAAAATCAGTAGTTTTTCAACCAGCAAAATTATAAAGAATTATAGCATAGACCTTGTAACCACCCATTCTTACACCTCCCAACTACTTGAACAAACATTACCCTTTAAAATGATTATCTAAATACGTGAAACGGTCAAGAATCATAAAGCCATCATTTAACATTACAGTTCAATCAGCAATAAAGCATACAGGTGAGCTGATGTGACCGAAACCCAGACCGTATGAACGACTGAGAATTTGCAGACATTCAAGCCAAGACCTCGACCCAGGGACGGGCGTTTGTTTACATTGAAGACCAGCTGACTACATTCTGTTATAAGGATCGTTAGCCTGTGTTTAGATATGGTGCATATAAAGCATTGGCAGAAATGACGTTGTGAAAGTGTTTTCCTGTGTATTATCTC
>NW_020868758.1:158264-160764 GCF_003789085.1 Penaeus vannamei
TGTACAGCAGTTGTATGGTATTGGAAAGGGTATGCTTAAGGTAATAAAAAGTCATTGTATACCACGAAATCTTTTATTAAGTATAAAATGGAACTTAGCCATCACAGATAAAGAGGGATACATGATAGTTTCAAAAGGCTTCTGAATAACAATGCGCTTTTCAGTTATAAAGATAAGTTATCTTTACCATGCATGGTATCGGAAGATTCAATATTAAAAATGATCTTTAAAAGTTATCACAGAAATCTGATTCAGGAAACTCTCGAGATCTAAGCGTTATTATGTATCCAGTGATGACAAAGGTCACAGTGCTGTATCCTGTGCCAGATTTGGCTTATCATATGTACTTTTAATATAATAAGCAGTATAAACATTTCAATTACCATATGTAAGATTTAGAAATAGGAATCCAACATTAAACAGAGGAATAAAAAAATAAGGCAACTTTAGGATACACTATAAAATCTAATCTTGATATGTCAAAGCAGTTCATTTACCAAAAGTTTGCTAATTTTCCTTTGTCAAAAATCCAGAATATCTACTAATTTTTAACTGAATAGACCAAAAATTTGTCAACTTATCCATAAATTGGACTGGATATAGTTGCATTGGACTCACATCTGGAACAAAATCCACGTAAGCCAAAGACATGTAAAATACACTGTTAAGATAATTACCTAACCAACAGCTTGGTCCACATTCCAAACTGCTATACAATTCAAAACATTTTTTTTTTCTCCCATACTGCAATTGGANTCTTTCCATTACTTTTTTTTTCTCTCTCAAACCTTCCACTTCCTATTTTCTATTTCTCTCCCTCTCTTCTCCTGTATCCATTTTCTTTCTCTTCCTCTCATCCGCTTACCCTCACTCTCCCTCTCTCCCCTCCCTCCCCCACACCCTCACTCTCCCTTTACCAGTTATCATCTCAAATTCGTCTGGATCCCTCACGCGCTGGCATCATGCTAACCGAATCAGCTGACGATACAGCGAAGCAAGCCAACCAAAAGACATGACGGGTGTCACATAATCACAATTGAGGTGAGATATGTCATGAAAAAGACATGACGCGGATGTCACATAATCACAATTGAGGTGAGATATGTCATGAAAAAGACATGACGCGGATATGTCACATAACCACAATTTGAGACACACGGAAAGTCCGATAAGCCAAGGGCAAAGAAGGGAACGTGGTGCGATAAGAAACGCGCCCTTACGTAAAAGTGGTGTTATGAGACACTGTCCGCATATTCTCAAGAACACAAGCTGTACCTACGGGAGAGGAAAGAACAGCTGGGCAGACGTAGTGTATATGAGGTATGTGTATATAGAAAAAGGTATGAATGAGACTGGATATCTTCACGATACAAGAGATGCATTTGACCGGTTTCGTCTTCATCAGAAACACAGATATCCAGTCTATATTTGTCCACATGGATACGGTTCATATATGTATATGTATATGAGGTTTAGATACAAATATTACTGGGATTGAGGAGGAGTGAGAAAAATAGAGGAGAGCCAATGTAGAGTCTGTGGAGCACTGGGACCCCCCCCTCCCCCCTGGCCCATCATGCAATGGATGCACTTTGCTTGAGATTCGGAAATGGTGAAATACACTATGCTACTTTGCGGATAGAATGGATGCGCAATAATAACCAAATATAGGAAATATTGAAGCCATTTAGGCAATTTGCTCCCGGACTATGAATGTAAATTGCGTAAGATTTAACTTTGTGTTTTTACTACACTGATGTGAGCCTCTGAAGGGACGTAATAAGAATAGGGTAATGGCGTGTCACTCCGCCCATTCGAGATGCACACTCTTACCTCAATAAACGCTTCAAATCAAATCAAATCAAATCTCTCTCCCTCCCTCCTTCCCTTCCTTCTCCCTCTCCCACTCTTCGTCCCCCTCCCTCCCGCCCTCCTCCTTCCTGCCTTCTCCCTCATCCTTCCCATCCTCCTCCTCCCTCCTTCCCACCATCCCTATCTCCTCCTCCCCCTCCCCTACATCCTCCCTTCTTCTTCCTCCTTACCCTTCCCTCCCTTTCCCTCCTTCCTATATACTCCCTATCCACCCTCTCCTCCTTCCTCCCTCCCAGTCTCCCGACCTCCTTCTTCCTCCTCCTCCCACCCCTACTTCTTCCTCCTCCTCCCCTCACCCTCTCTTCCCTTACCTCTCCTTCCTCCCTCTCCTCCTTCCTTCACCTCCTCTTCTTCCTCTCCCTCCATTCCCACCATCCCTCCCTTCCACTCATCCCTGCTACCTTCCCCTCCTCTTTTCCTTCCTCAATCCCTCCTTCCCTCCCCACACCCTCCCTCTCCCTCCCCCACTCCTCCCTCCCTCCCCCAGCACGGGCCGTAGCGCGGACCCCAGAAGGAGGGACAATAGCTGCGCCCGGACCCCCGTGCAGGACCCGCTGCCAGGACCAGCGTGCGTATCTTCGAGAGCCACGAAAACAAACCCTATCGGCATGCCGTTTCCCACTTTCCA
>NW_020868758.1:163264-203264 GCF_003789085.1 Penaeus vannamei
CGACTCACAGTACGTAGGGAGAGAGAAAAGGACGGACGGACAGGCGGGGGGGGATGGATGGATAGAGACGGCGGGGGAGAAAGAGAAGAGAGGGAGGGAGGAAGGGAGGGAGGGAGGGAGAAAGAGAGGGAGGGAGGGAGGGAGAGGAGGAGAGGAGGAGGGGGAGGGAGGGAGAGGGAGAGGGAGAAGAGGGAGGGAGGGAGGGAGGGAGGGAGGGAGAGGGAGAGGGAGAGGGAGAGGGAGAGGGAGAGCGAGAGAGAGAGAGGAGAGAGAGAGAGAGAGAGAGGGAGGGAGGGTGGAGGGAGGGAGGGAGGGGAGGGAGAGGGAGAGGAGAGAGAGAGAGGGAGAGAGAGCGAGAGTGAGAGAGAGAGAGAGAGAGAGAGAGAGAGAGAGAGAGAGAGAGAGAGAGAGAAAGAGAGGAGAGCGAGAGAGAGAGAGCGAGAGCGGAGAGCGAGAGAGAGCGAGAAAAGCGAAAGCGAGAGAGCGAGCGAGAGAGCGAAAGCGAAAGCGAGAGAGAGAGAGAGCGAGAGAGAGAACGAGAGCGAGAGCGGAGAGAGAAGTGGGTACGTTGTCATAGGGGTATATGGGTAAGGCCGTTGGCAACACCTGATCACACCACCTTCCAGAATCCCTCGACCTCCGCAATTGTTCCTCTTATCACTAAAGCTTCTGTCATGATACTCATGATTCCTTCCCCCACTATCGCGGCCCTTCCTGTCTCCTCTTTTCTTCCTTAATCAGTCCTCCTTCCCTTCTCTCCCTTATCCATATTCTTTCTCCCTCTTCTTTCTCTTCTTCCTCCATCACTTACCCCAATATCATCTCCCTGCGCCATCCGATTATTCTCTTTTCCTCCCTTGTTCTGGTACTCCCTTTCTCTTTCCCCTTCTCTCCTACGTCCCTTTTCTCTCCTTGCTTCTTTCCCTTCTTCTCCCTCTCCTTCTCCTTCTTCCCCACCTCTTTCCATCCCCTTCACTCTCTCCTTTCCTCGTCAACACGCTTCCCTTCTCTTTCCTCTACCTCTTCTTCCTCTTTCTCTCTACCTTCTACCCTCCTTCCTCGCCCCCCCGCCCTCGCTGCACTCCACATCTCCCTCCCTCCCTTCCCCCACCTGCACCTAAACACCTACCCCTCTCCCTTCCTCCTGCCCCCCCCTCTATGCACTATATCTCCCCACCGCCCACTCCTCCTCCCTCCCTCCCCTTCTTCTCCCCTCCCTTCCCCCCTCCCGCTACACCTCTTCCCTCCCCCTCTCCCTCACCCTCTCCTCCCTCTCCCCCCCTACACCCCCTTCCTCCCCTTCCTCTCGCCCTGCCCTACACCCCCTCCTCCCCCCTATCCTCCCCAGCCCTACCCCCTAGTCCCCCACGCGGTCCTTATATATCCCGAGTGTTACGTAAAGACAGAAGGGTGTGGGGAGGGGGAGGGGGGGCGGGCGGGAGAGACAGCAAGCCAACTGGCTACTGACTCCCTCCCTCCCCTTCCCCGCACCCCCTCCCTCTCTTTCCTCTCTCCCGCACTCATCTCCCCATCCTACCTTGCTCCCTCTACCCCCCCCCTCCTTCATTCCCCTCCTTTTCCCCCCTCCCCCTCCCTTCCCTCTGTCCCTCCCTCCTGTGTCTTCAACCCCCTCCCTTTCCCCTATTCACCTCCCTCTCCCTCCCTCCCTGCCTCCACCTCCTTCCCCCTCTCCCCTCCCTCCCTCCCTCCCTCCCTCCCTCCCTCCTCCTCCCTCCCTCTCGCCCTCTCTCCCTTCCTCCTCCCCCTCTCTCCTCCCCTCTCGCCCCTCTCCCTCTCCCTCCCTCCCTCCTCTCTCTCTCTCTCTCTCTCTCTCGTCTCCCTCGCACAGCAGCCAGTCGTCAACGCGAGAGTCCGCTGTACTGGTGTCGCCTGCACGAGAGGGTGAGTGGGGAGGAAAATGGGGAATGGGGAGAGACCCGTGGTGGAAGGGGGAGGAGGGGGAGGAAGGAGGGGGGAGAGAGAAGGAAGGGAACGTGTGATGTGGAAAAATGGGGAGAAAAGGAGGTGGGGAAAGAGAACGGAAAATGGAGGTGGAGTGGGGAGGAAAATGGGGAATGGGGGAGACCCGTGGATGTAGAGGGGGAGGAGGGAGAAGAGAGAAGGAAGGGAACGTGTGATGTGGAAAAATGGGGAGAAGAGGTGGGGAAAGAGAACGGAAAATGGAGGTGGAGTGGGGGAGGAAAATGGGGAATGGGGAGAGACCTGTGAACATGGAGGGAGGAGGAGGAGAATGGGAGAAGGAAGAGAAGGAGGTGAAACAGAAGGAGAAGTATCAGGCGGAGTGGGGAATGGAGAGAAAATGAAGGAGAAACAGAAGGGGAAGTGCGAGGTGCAGTTGGGGAGGTGGAGAGACTCGTGAATGCGGAGAAGAATGGGGAAAGAGAGAGAGAGAGAGTGAGAGAGAGAGAGAGAGAGAGAGAGAGAGAGAGAGAGAGAGAGAGAGAGAGAGAGAGAGAGAGAGAGAAAGAGAGCAGGAAGTGTGAGGTGGAGTGAGGATGGAGATGGGATATGGGGGAGATACCCGTGTGAGGAGGAGGAGGAAAATGAAGAGAATGAGGAGAAATGGAGAGAGAGGGAAATAGGGAATACGAGGAGAGACCAGTGAAAATGGACGGGGAAGGAGAATTGGGAGGAAAAGAGGTGGAAAGAAAGAAAAGGAAAAGTAAGGGGTGGAGTGGCGGAGATGAAAGATGTTAGAAAAAAAGGAGATGGAGAGAAATGGAAGAAAAATGGGAAATAAGACAGGTGAGAGAGAGAAAAAATACAACAACAATATTCTCGTACATTTAGAAGTCGGGGAATAAGAAGGAAAACGATAAAGTTGGGAAAACATACGACGAAGAGTGTTGAATACAGGAAAATAAATAGGAAAAAAATATATAAGTACTGTGCTGTGGGTGAGTTAGTGAAAATAAAAGAAAAAAATCAAGATCTTGGGTAGAATTTGGAATTTAGGGAGAATACGGAAAGAAAGAAAGAGTGAAAAAAGGAAAATTAGATAAAAGAAGATCGTTCTAAATAATTGCTCATCTCCTCGTTTTTTATTCATGTTTTTATCATATCTACTTTTTCTTCTATCTTTATTGACTTATCTTTTTCATTTTTTTTATTCTTTTCTATTCTTATTCTGTTATATTCTATCGATTTCGTGTATTCAAATTTATTTATTCACCTATTAATTTATTCATTCATCCTATTTTGTGTAGAAAGTGGAAATTTAAACATTTTGGGAATGGTAGAGAGTTGACGAGGATATGGACAGAAAGAGAGAAGGGAGAGAGCGACAGACAATGATAAAGAGGGGAGGAAGAAGGATTCTAAAAGGGAGACTGGGGGGGGGGACGGAAAACAAGAGGAAGTGTGCCATAAAGTGGAAAAAATAATAAAATGGCAACTAATAAAAACAACAAAATATGCAAATGAGATAGACATTATGCAAGTCAGTGTCTAAATAGTGACACAAGTGGGGACAAAAAATGTAAGTAATTAATAATTGAAAAAATGAATAATTAATGAAAAAATGATAAAATGAATGAATAATTAATGAAAAAATGAATAATTAATGAAAAAAATTAATAATTAATAATTGAAAAACCTAATGAATAATTGAAAAAAAGTGTTTCGAGAAAAGGAAAACAAAACAGTGATAATCAATGCACTGAAAAGAAACGAAAAATAACTGAAAAAGTGTTATTTAGGAGAAAAAAAAGTGAAAGCAAAGAAGCACCCAAATCAAAACGAAAAAGAAAGAAAAACAGAAAAAAAATAGAAGCAGAAAAAATCAACCATAATCGAATAAAAAATAGGGAAAAAAAGCAAGAAAAGTAGAAGAGAAAAAAGCAAGAAAAGTAGAAGGAAAAATATGCAAATAAAGTAAGAGAAAAAGAAGCAAGAACAGTAGAAGAGAAAAAAAAGAAAAATAGAAAAAAACAAGAAAAGAAGAGAAAAAACAAGCAACAGAAGAGAAAAAAGACAAGTAGAAGACATGAAAGACTTACCAGCGACCGAATTCCCATCCCCGTCTCCGCCTCCAGCACGGGAGACGCGCGCGCGCGCCCGCCACGCGTCCCGGGGACTTCGCCTCCGAATAGACTTTCGCGAGAAGAGAAAAGGACTTTGATCTGTTTCCCGGCAGCAGCTTCAGGTCTGGATCTCTCGTGTGGACGGCGACTTTATTCCCGGTTCTGGAAGACTTTATTCCCGGTCCTGGAGCACGGCTAGACTTTATTCCCGGTCCTGAAGCACGGCTAGACTTTATTCCCGATTCTGAAGCGTGGAGACTTTATTCCCGGTCCTGAAGCACGGCTAGACTTTCTTCCCGGTCCTGCAGCGTGGGCAGACTCTGTTCCCGATTTTGGCAGACTTTACGCCCCATTCTGAAGCGTGGTTAGACTCTATTCCCGATTTTGGCAGACGATATTCCCGATTCTGAAGCGTGGCTAGACTTTATTCCCGATTTTGGCAGACGATATTCCCGATTCTGAAGCGTGGGCAGACTTTATTCCCGATTTTGACAGATTTTATTCCCCGATTCTGAAGCGTGGTTAGACTTTTTTCCCGATTCTGAAGCGTGGGCAGACTTTATTCCCGGTTATGAAATATTTGCCCAGTTCTGTGCTAGCCAGTGACTTCATTCCCGGATCTGTCTTTGCACTAATTTAATTCCCGATTCCATATAGCTTGGCGAGAATTAATTCCCACCAACGACTTCGCATTCCTGTTTTTGTCGAAATTCCAGACCTAACAATCTCCCCCCCCTATTTTTTCTCCCTTTTTCAAAAATCAAGAAAAAAATATATATACAAATATTCCTATATATATCTCATTCCTATTTTTTCTTCGCCAATGAAAGCAAAGAAAGAAAGATAAAAAAAAAAATTCGTTTGTCCCGAGGAAATTGTACCCGCAAGGATACGTAAGGAGGAGCTATTACGTCACCAACATACCTAAAGGATCTGTGACGTCATCAACACGTCTGAAAGAATTGTGACGTCAACAAGGAACAATAAAATAACAAGCCTGAGGAAGAAGAAGAGGAGAAGAGAAGAGGAAAAAGAAAGAGGAGGAGAAAAAGAAGAAGAAAGAGAAGGAGGAGAAAGAGGAAGAGAAAAAGAAGAAGAAGACGAAGGTACAAGAGGAAAAATGAATTGGCGGAGGAGAAAGAAACGGAGATGAAAAAGGAGAAGGCGACAGAGAAGGAAGAAAGAGGGCGTGGGAGAGAGGAGGGGGGAAACGACGAAAGGGGAGGAAGAGGAGCGGGGGAAGGAGGAAGAGGAGGCGGAAGGAGAGGAGGAGGAGGAGGAGGTTGCACGTAGAGTGGCCAAGAGGAGCGCCATAAATTTAAACCGTCGCCGCAGCCCCTAAAACCCCCTGGCCACACACGCCTCCACGCCGCCTCCTGTCTGCAAATAAACACGCTCACGAACACGCATACACGCACACGCACACACACACACACACACACAACACACACACGCACACACACACACACACACACACACACACCACACGCACACACACACGCACGGACGCACGCACGAACACACACGCGGATATGATATTAATACAATTTTCCATAAGCAAACGTGGGAGCCAAATCGAGAGCCTGAAGTGCGTCGTACGATATTTTTTTCCACCTGGGTACGACAGTGTGGACACCTTGGCGCCAGACGTACGATAACAACAGCCCCGTCTTCCTCGTTAAATATGTGGAAATAGACAGCATCTCTTCCGCTGGATGCCTTTTATCTCGATTTCACATCCAACGGACTATTATCGGATGCGGTTGCGTAAACAAAGACCGAGTTATTTCGAATTATAAGCTCCATTGGTTTTTGATATTGTGAATGCCACACATTATGGGCACCGGTCTTCCTGCATAACCTGTCCTTCTTCCTCTTCATTATCCACATTAAAATGAATCACCGCATGATATAATTAAATTCGTGACATTTAATATACAAAGGGAAATCAAACATGAGTGAAAAAATAACCTCCAATTATCTAAGGTGTTTTCCAATATGGCGCCGTTTGGTATCGAGCCCGTGATGGCAGATGAGCGATGACATGTGACTGACCACGTGTACGATACCTTTATGTTATGGGTCGCGAGCGTAACGTAGTAACAATAACATTTCCGCATTTTTGAGACTCCTTCTACGTATCTCTATCTCACCCCCGATACCGATAAGTCTTTTATCAGATCTAAGAAGAACGCACAACATAAGAGAAAAGCAGACGACAAAAAAAGTTCGATCAAATTGGCATCAAATATTTAGGAGGCGAAGAATGCACGATAATCACCGGCTTTCTTGGGGAATGTACTTCTCCGCTGCAAGAATGTACGTTGGCCTGAGCTTCCTTGGCCCAGACACGCGAGTCAGCTCCGCACTCCGCTGACATTTGTACAGGTACACAATGCGTTCAGACTCCTACGGCTGTTTTTAGTACCGCGAAACGTCTCGTGGTTTGATGAATATGCTCATTATCGTACCCTTGGCACCACCCCCGTAGACTGCATCTGTACGATAACGTCAAAAAAGCTACGATGTGTCCCGGATGTTCGATGATTAAGATGAACAGGTGATGATCTTTTGACGAAGACGGTGGAACTCCGAGACATGGAGAGAGAGAGAGAGAGAGAGAGAGAGAGAGAGAGAGAGAGAGAGAGAGAGAGAGAGAGAGAGAGAGAGAGAGAGAGAGAGAGAGAGAGAGAGAGAGAGAGAGAGAGAGAAAGGAGGTCGAGGAATGGGCGCGCGAGGTCTGAGGGCGTGCGGGCGTGCAGGTAGGCGCTGGTGGCATGGGTAACGAGAATAGCCCGAGTGTGTGAGAGAGGGAGAGGGAGGGAGAGGAAGGGGGATGAGAGGGGAAGGGAGGGGAATGTGGGAGGGTGAAGCAAGAGTGTGTGATCCTTGGCACTTGCAACACGTGGTGGAAGGAGAACTTTTGGCACCCTGGCACTGGCACAACTATCTCGACAAGCCGCCCCTCCCCCTACCCGAGCAGCCGAGGAAAGGGGGGGGTGGAGGGACAGGGAGAGAGGAGAGGAGAGGAGAGGAGGAGAGAGAGGAGAGAGAGAGAGGAGAAGAGAGAGAGAGGAGAGAGAGAGAGAGAGAGAGAGAGAGAGAGAGAGAGAGAGAGAGAGAGAGAGAGAGAGAGAGAGAGAGAGAGAGCCAGGCCGGCGTGGCGTGGCACTCTCCGTCACCGCCTCCTCCCCAGCGCCATGTGGCCCCGCCGTCACGCCACCCGTGCCACCAGGAGGCCACGCCCGCTGCTCCCCATCGTATGCCGAGCCACGCGAGCGAAACGGGAGAACGAATGAGCTCGAATAATGAGGACGTAATAAAAAGAAATTTCTGGTTGAAACTAGTATCATAGAGATAGATAGAGACGGATACATAGATAGATAGACAGAATGGCAGAAAAAATATCTGTTAGACAGTCCGGCAGATGGAAGATAGATAGATAAACAGACAGATAAGTAGACAAGAAAGCTAGATTTATGTAAATGGATAGACAGACATACGAACAGGTCGAGAGACAGACAGACAGAAAGACAGACACACATCTTCTCAGGTCGAAAGACAGATAGACAGGAAGACAGACAGACAGACATCACGAACGGAAAGAAGACACACAAAAAACCCTACCGTTTAAAACAATGATTTTCAATTTGCAACGAAATCGCCAAAAGCAGAACCACTTACAACGACCGGAAGTCAGCCTTGCAACACACGCCCAACATACCTGCAAGAGAAGGAAAAGACGGAGTTAGTGACAAGCGAAAAGTTACATAATCTAAAAACGGAAGATAAAATTGAGTTACATTCTCTACTCGGCCATGGATGCGCTGGGGAATTGGACCTTATGACTTCCTAAACAAAGGCTACCACAATAGTTCTACATACCCTTAAAGTAAATGAGTAAATAAGTAAATAAATACACTAATGGTATGCTCATTTTCTTTCTCTTTCTGTATGGAATAAATTACATCATGCACGACCTAAGATGCTAAGACTTTGGACCGCCATTTTCCGTCTTTGCGGTTCGTCATCTCGTTTTTTTTCGGCTTGTTTGTTTGTTTGCTTTGGTCTTTAATTATTGCTGCTTCGGGATTCTAATTATCGGTGCTGTCGTCGATGCAGCCATCAATCATGACATCATCATTATCACAGACAGCTGAAGCACTTCCCTGTCAGGAGATTATGATCCTAACTATCAGGCACCTCGCCACCCCCCCCCTCTCTCACTCTCCCTCCTCCCTCTCCCTGAATTCCTGCCCTCCCGCTCTTCTTCCTTCCTCCCCCTCCCTCCCTCTTCCCTCCCTTCTTCCTCCTTCGCCCCCCTTCCTCCTTCCCCTCCTCCCTCCCTCTTCCTTCTCCCTCCCTCCCTTCTTCCTTCCCCCCTTCCCTCTCTCCCTCCCTCCCTCCCTCCCTCCTTCCCCTTCCCTCCCTCCCCCTTCCTCCCCTTCCTCCTCTTCTCCCTCCCTCCCTCCCTCCCTTCCTCCCTTCTTCCTCCGTCTCTCCCTCTCCCTTCCATACAAACGACCATGACAAACGTTACGTCACAGAATCAACATCGTTTGTGTTGCTATGGGAGATGCTGTTTGTCTTCCATCTGCGAGGGTGCGTGCGTGTGTGTGTGTGTGTGTGTGTGTGTGTGGTGTGTGTGTGTGTGTGTGTGTGTGTGTGTGTGTGTGTGTGTGTGTGTGTGTGTGTGTGTGTGTGTGTGTGTGTGTGTGGGTGTGTGTGTGTGTGTGTGTGTGTGGGTGGGTGCGTGTGTGTGTGTGTGTGTGTGTGTGTGTGTGTGTGTGTGTGTGTGTGTGTGTGTGTGTGTGTGTGTGTGTGTGTGTGTGTGTGTGAGTGAGTGAGTGAGTGAGTGAGTGAGTGTGAGTGAGTGAGTGAGTGAGTGAGTGAGTGTGTGAGTGAGTGAGTGAGCGACCCGACGACCGACCGACCCCCCGACCCCCCAACACACCCACAGTCAGTCAAACGCATCAGTCAGCCAGTCACCGTGTAGCTATCTCCACTTTTTTTTTTTTTCTCTCTCTCTCTCTTCTTTCTTTTCTTTTCTTTTCTTCTTTTCCCTACGTGTTATTCCCCAGCCTCGCTCCGCCCCGCCGGTCCAGCCGCGTCGCTAATTCAGTTGCTATGCCATGCCCTCCTGTGGCGGACATGCAGCAGGACGCCAGAAGGGGGGGAGGGGGTCTATGGTCACCTCTCCTCCCCCTCCCCACTCCCCCTCCCCCTCCACCCGTACGCCGTCGCCTTCTGTGGCCGAGCGAGATTCAAGGTTGGGTTCGGAGAGTGGGGTGGGATGGGGTTGGGGGGGGGGTGGGGGTCTCTCGTTCAGGATGAGGTGTTTGTTTTGGTTACGTTTGAGGTTCCTTTGATTTGGTTTTATTCATCTATTCATTTTTCTCTCTCTATATATATATCCCTATCTCTCTACATTCTCCCTTTCTCTTTCTCTCTCTCTCTCTCTCTCCTCCCCTTCAAGCAGCCATTTTTCTTTCATCTTCTCCTTCCCCATCTTTCCAAGCCCCCTTCTCCACCACCCTCTCTCCCTCTCCAACATCCTTCCGCCTCCTCCCCCTCCCCCGTCTCTTCCCTCTTCACATCCTAGCAACAGGCGTGACCTCCCTCAAGTGCCCCCACCCCCTCCCCGACCTCCAAAGTCTTCCAGCATCCCCCACCCTCCCACAGCATCCTTTTAGCATCCTCCAATATTCTCCAGCATCCTCTCAGTCTCCACCCATCCTTTCAGCATCCAATATACTCCAACACCTTCAGGCAGTCCCCAACACCCCCAACCCCCCTCCAACACCCTCAAGCATCCCTCAACACCCCCAACCCCCCTCCAACACCTTCCAGCATTCTCCAACACTTCCAACCACCCTCCACCACCCTCCTGCATCCCCCAACACCCCCAACCACCCTCCAACACCCTCCAGCATTCTCCAACACCCCCAACCCCCCAAACACCCCCACCACCCTCCAACACCCCCAACCCCCCTCCACCACCCTCCAATCCCCCTCCAACACCCTCTACCCTCCTTCACCGCCATCCAGCATCCTTAGAGCAACCCCTGAGAAGCCTCGAGACAGCAGAGCCATGGGGGGGGGGGGGTCGTCGCTCCCTCAGTCAGACGCAAAATCTCACTCGCCAAAAAAAGAAAAAAAAAAAAAAAAAATCACAGGCGATCACAAGTGCGCACAAAGGCTACGTAAAATAAATATCATAAATAAATGAATAAATAAAGCCATTAGCTAATCAACTGATAAATAATGGAATTTAATAAATACACCAATAAAAGAACGAATGGATGAACGAAGAACTAAAACAAGGACAAATGAACGAATGAACAACCAAAACAACTAAATAGATAAACAAATAAACAAATAACTAAGTAAAATACTAAAAGGGCAAAATAGGACCATCGCGAACACGTTTAAGACACGTTAGGCCGAAACCCCGAGGACGACGAGGTGGGTGATGTTCGAGTGTTACTTATGGGGTCCGTCGTTGCCCCTTGGTGCATCTCCTCTGATCATCACCATCATCATTATCATCCTTATCATTATTATCATCATCTCCATTATTATCATTTTTTTTATTCTCTTCCTCTTTTACTCTCAATTCTTTCTCATCATCTTCACCATCTACTTCTTAATCTTCATCTTCTTCTGAAAAAGAATATGATGATGATAATTCAAGAAGATGATGATGAAGATGATGAAGATGAAGATGAAGATGAAGATGAAGAAGGAGAAGAAGAAGAAAAAGAAGAAGAAAAAAAAGAAGAAAAAGAAGAAGAAGAAGAAGAAGAGACGAAAAAGAGAAATACCACAAGCCTACAAGGAAGCAATCAGAAAAAAAGAAAAAGGGAAACGAAAAGACACAGCAAGCCAAAAGAATGGAAAGATAAAGAGGCGACAAGGAGGAGAGTGCCACCGGGAGGAGAGTGCCACGAGGGCCTCTCCCCGCGGGGCCTAACAACGCTCGCCTCGGACGTAAATCTGCTGATGGAAAATTATCTTATCAAGTTAATGAAGGTGATGATGGTGATGACATGATGGGAGTGGCGAAGGGAGGGAGGAGGAGGGGAGGGAGGGAGGAGGAGGGAAGGAGAGGGAGAAAGGAGGAGGGAGGAGGGAGAGGAGAAGGGAAAGGGAGGTAAGGAAGGGAGAGGGAGGGAGAGAAGAAGGAGTAAGGAAAGGAAGGAGAGAGAGAAAGATAGAAAACAATTTCCTGAAGGAGAGGGAGGAGGAGGGAAGGAAGAAGGAGGGATGCTGTGACGTGGAATGGATGCTATTCGCCAGTGAGAGTGAAATTCTCCCCCGCGATGGTGTCGGTGAGCGGGTATGGTGAAGAATGGTGACAAGGCTATACTATGGTGCGGAGCGGGATGGTTTCCGTCGGTTGAGATGAATAGAGAAATGAGAACAGCGAGGGAAAGGAGGGGCAGGGGCTCACTGGTGTTTTAGGGCGTGATAATGGGCTTCACGTCTGTTAGGGGGATGGCATTTTCTTCCATTTTTCCCTGGCCTCTTTCTATTACTCACAAATGTCACGATTTACTCATCCTGACATTACTCATCATGACTCTGCCCTCCGCTATTTACACGTGATCTTAGAGACATGTGTTTCCAAAGCACACTCATTCTGTAATCATTTTCCGAAGAATTTCTTTATCGCAATATTCATCGACGAAGGAAATTTTACCTCATATACAACTGGATAATTCGCCTTTATTGCCATACTTAATAAAAATAATAATCATTAATCTGCACATCCGGTACAGTCAATTCCACCAAACAACTTTACACCCATATCACCCATCTTTTTCTTTTCCTTTTCTCCATTTATACTCAAGTTTCCCCTGCGTCTCTAGTTTCCCGTTTTCTGTCGCGGCGCAAATGGCTGCCAAAAACTTATACGCGTTTTTAGTTATTTTTCCCAACGCAGCCGGCAGTCCACAGGTGCGAGAGTGCGAGAGAGTGAGAGAGTGAGTGCGCTCCTACCTGGCACTTTCCGGCACTGAGAAAAGGAAGGTTATATTAGAAAAGTGAAGTGAGAACGTAACAGACCTCAGGACGAAAGCAAAATTAGGTCTTCGGTGCGGGAGTGAAGTGGTCATCTGGAGAAGACAGTGCTAACCATGTCTAAATATTCACTTGTGCCAGTGCAAATGACTGTCAGATGAATCTTTAAATATATCTGTTATTTAAAGATCAACGTTAGTCAGACTCATATCTTTACTGATGCAATGTGTGAGTCAATGCTGTGTGTGTGTGTGTACACGCGCACGTTGAAGCATATATTTCTGTGTGTTCTATGTATTGCAACACATACTTCCAATCATAACCCAAATCTTCAGGTCTGATAATCCAATCACCATTTTCACCCCAATCACCATTTTCACCCCAATCACCCCGTTACCTCAGCCCTCCAAGAATCGCCGATCCCAGTCAATCGCCCCCCCCCCACCCACCCCCCTCTCAGCCAATGGCCGTCTCTGCCAATCCTACCTTCATTCATTTCTTTTCAATCTCCACCCCTACCTCCTCCACTTCCACTTCCTAATCCTCCTCCTCCTCCTTCCCCTTCCTTCTCCTCCTCCTCCCTCCCCCCTTCCTCCTCCTCCTCCTCCCCTCCCCCTTCCCCTACCACCCCCTATCTCCCTCCCCTTTCCTCCCTTCCCCCCCCCTCCCCCCTCCCTTCCCCTCCCTCCCCTCCCCTCCCCTCCCTCCCTCCCCCCTCCCCCCCCTCACTGACCCCCGACTGACCCCTCCTGACCTCCCGCAGGAAGCCAGGATGACGGGGCGGAGCAGCAAGGACGGCACCGGCTCTTGGCAGGGCTTCGACGAGGGCCTCGAGGAGTACAAGGAGAACATGCTCAAGGACGAGTGGTTTTCCAAGTGCGCGGTACGTGGCCAGGGGAGCTGATGGGACAGGACTTAATAGGAGCTAATAGTTAAAGTATTAGGGAGTGAGATTTAATAGGAGCTGATGGGACAGGGAGTGGGGGACAGGGCTTAATAGGAGCTAATAGTTAAAGTATTAGGGAGTGAGATTTAATAGGAGCTAATAGTTAAGTATTAGGGAATGAGATTTAATAGGAGCTAATGGGAAAAATATTAGGAATAGACTTAATAGGAGCTAATAAGAATAGTAGGGAATAGGACTTATTGGAAGTAGTAGTAACAACGCATAGAAGTAAGTAAAAGTATTAATATTAGGTAATAGTCATAGTGGCAGGTAATAGCAGTAATAGTAGTAATAGCAGTAATAGTATATAATAAAAACAGTAGTAGGTAACAGAAATAGTAGTAAGGGTAGTAGTAGCAATGGTAGGAAAGTAGTAGTAGGCAAAGGTAATAATAATAAGAGTTGGCACGTGTAGGCCTACTGTAGGGGGGGGGGGGGTGTAGGCCAAGCGCCCCCTAGTGGAATTTCTTTACTTTGTTTCATTCGTTCTAAAAGTAGTGTTATGTTGCATCTGCGGGTCAATTTACATCACTCCATAACTCAATTATCTGTTTAGTAACTCTACAAATCAATCTTAACTTTCTAGTATTTTTTTCACGACTGACCTCCATTTCGTAACTCTACATGTCAATTTTATCTTTCTAATAATTTTTTCATTGACTTCTCTGTTTCGCAACTCTACATGTCAATCTTATCTATTGTAAGGTCTTTTGGCTGAAATAAAGATTGTTATCACCTTTTGTCTGGGATCAAATTCCGTACGCTTTCACACATAAAAATCGATGTTAAGTAGATATATTTGCTAAGAAACACAATTAATTAATGAGTAAATAACAAATCCTAATAAATACATCCTTTGCGATAAATAAATTAATGAATCACATAAATACATTCTTTGTTGTACATTCTGCTACGAATTCTACAATAACTTTTTAATTATTATTTTTTTTTCTTTTTGTGGGGCAATATAGAGCTCGCACTTCATATAAGGTTTAATATCCATCATCTGCCTCTTTTTTCCCGTACTTACGAGCAACAAAACCCTTTATTGAACCTATTAAGAAAAAAGACTTTTTACTATTCCAATTTCGCAGATATAGGAGACAGCGCTGACATAGAACCCAATAATGGCTTTCCTTATTCAAAAATGATGTGAAATTCCGATTAAGATTGCACTTAATCTAGACTCTAAATGTACCTGTAGACCGTTGCCGCGTAAGGGATAATCAGCCTAATAGAACGACGGTCATTAGCTTATTAATGACCCCACAAAGACCTCCCAGCTGATATTTGCTTATTTGTCTTCTAAAGCAGTTAATAAAAGCCAATTAAATCTAAAAATATAATCAATGCACGATGATTCATCCCTTTGAGAATTGTCCATGCACATCAGCAAGTGCATAGACTGCTACATGCAAAAATAGACAGAAAGATAGATGTCACTCTCAGAATTCATAAAGAAAAAAAAAATAGTCGCCATGGAAGGCACAGATAAATGGAGAACCAAGCAACACAAAGATAACACTCCATACCTAAAACATTAAGGACCCCGCCCCCGCAACCCCAATCAGCTGGTGGGCGAAGGCCCCTCTAACCCCCCCCCTCCCGCAGAAGGACAACCCCGACGCCGAGAAGCACCTCCGCCGCCGCGCCAAGCGCCAGCAGAAGAAGAAGCTGCAGGAGAAGGACCGCGAGGCGCTCATGAAGAGCATCCCGGGCATGGCGTCCATCCTGCCGGCGCGCTCCGGCCAGGCGCCCCCCGTGGGCGCCGAGCTGGACGCGCCGCTCACCAAGACGCAGAAGAGGAGGAGGAGGAAGAAGAAGGCCAAGGCGGAGAAGGCCAAGGCGGAGGCCGCCGAGGGGGCCGCCGAGGGGGCCGCCCCCGCCGAGGGCAAGGCCGCCAAGCCAGAGGCGCCCAAGCCTGCTGAAGCCAAGAAGGCAGCCCCTGCCAAGCCTGAGGCTGCTAAGCCCGAGGCACCAAAGCCTGCAGAGGCCAAGAAGGCAGCCCCTGCGAAGCCTGAGGCTGCTAAGCCAGCTGAAGCCAAGAAGGCAGCCCCTGCAAAGCCTGAGGCTGCTAAGCCCGAGGCGCCAAAGCCTGCTGATGTCAAGAAGGCAGCCCCTGCCAAGCCTGAGGCGCCTAAGCCTGCAGAAGCCAAGCCAGCTGAGGCCAAACCTGCTGAAGTCAAGCAGGCAGCTCCTGCTAAACCCGAGGTAGCAAAGCCTGCAGAAGCCAAGCCTGAGGCACCAAAGCCTGCTGAAGCCAAGCCAGCTGAGGCCAAACAGGCAGCTCCTGCTAAGCCCGAGGCACCAAAGCCTGCTGAAAGCCTTAAGCTGCTGAGGCCAAGCCTGAGGAGCCTGCTGAGGCCAAGCCTGAGGCACCTAAGCCTGCTGAGGCCAAGCCTGAGGCACCTAAGCCTGCCAAGCCTGAGCGCCTGCTGAAGCCAAGCCTGAGGCACCTAAGCCTGCTGAAGCCAAGCCTTGCCTGCTGAAAGCCTGAGTAAGCCTGCTGAAGCCTAAGCTTAAGCCAAGCCGGGAAAAGAAGCCTTCAGAGTCGGAGAAGCCTCCGAGGGAGAAGAAGGTGTCCGAATCCGAGAAGGCCAAGAGGGAGAAGAAGCCCTCGGAGTCGGAGAAACAGAAGCGAGAGAAGAAGCCCTCGGAGTCCGAGAAGCCTCCTCGGGAGAAGAAGCCCTCGGAGTCCGAGAAGCCCAAGAGGGAGAAGAAGCCCTCAGAGTCCGAGAAGTCCAAGAAGGAGAAGAGGCTTTCCGAGTCCGACAAGTCCGCCAAGCCCCCGGCGGAGGCCCCGTCAAAGCCAGACGCCCCCAAGCCACCAGTAGCCCCCGCCAAGCCTGCAGAAGCGCCTGCTAAACCAGAAGCCGCTGCTAAGCCAGCAGAGGCTCCCGCTAAGCCTGACGAAACTCCTGCTAAGCCTGTAGTAGCCCCCGCCAAGCCCACAGAGGCCCCTGCCAAGCCAGGAGCGCCTGCGAAGCCAGCCGAGGCCCCAGCCGAGGCCCCAGCAAAGCCAGCCGAGGCCCCAGCCAAACCAGAAGCCCCAGCCAAACCAGCCGAGGCCCCAGAAAAGCCAGCCGAAGCCCCAGCTAAACCTGCGGAAGCCCCTGCGAAGCCCACAGAAGCCCCGAAGACTCCCGAAGCGAAGCCAGCCGAAGTCAAGCCGGAGCCCCCACAGAAGCCAGCCGAGCCCCCCAAGGCCCCCGAGGCGAAGCAGCAAGCCCCTGCGAAGCCTGCAGAGCCCCAGGCCCCGCCCAAGGCCCAGCCCGACGCCCCCGCGAAGCCCGCTGAAGCCAAGCCGCCCGGACCCCTGCTGCCCCTGCAGCCGCCCCCGCCCCTGCCCCTGCCCTGCCCCCGCCCCTGCCCTTGCCGCCGCCCCCGCTCCCGCCCCAGCTCCCGCCCCTGCTGCCCCTGCCCCTACCGCCGCCGCCCCCGCCCCGCCCCAGCGGCCCCTGCCGCTCCTGCCGCCGCCCCCCGCCCCCGCCCCTGCCCCTGCCGCCAAGCCGGCCGAGGTCCTCGCGGGGCCCGTGCCCGGCCTGGCGCCCGCCCCGCAGCCCTCGCCCACCGCGCCCGTGCCCAACATCGGCGCCGCCTTCAGCCCCGCCCTGGACCCCGCCCTCGGCCCGGCCACGGCCAAACAAGCCCTCCACGTCGCCGCGCTTCGCCTCCACCTTCGTGCCGCCGCTGGGGCCCGCCCTCGCCTCCACGCTGCCGCCCGCGCCCGTCGAGTCGCCGCAGAAGGAGCCGTCCTCGCCCACCCTCATGAACCTGCGCGTCAAGGTGGCCCCGCCCGCGCCCGCGCCCGCAGCGCCCGCGGCCGCCCCCGCGCCGCCCGCCCCCAGGCGCCGCCGCCCATGACCCGCCAAGGCCCAGCCCGCGCCCCAGCAGCCCGCCTTCCCGGCTTCGGGCCCGTGCCGCAGCCGGCGCCCGGCCCCGCGCCCGGCCTGGCCCCCAGCTTATGCCCAGCCTCGGGCCCTCCATGGGCCCCCCGCCCTCGGCGCCATGAAGGCCCCCGGCCCCGCCGCCCATGGGCCCCGGCCTGGCCCCCGCCATGGGCACCGCCATGGGACCAATCATGTCGCATGGACCCCCGGGGCTGGCCCCGCCCCCGGCCCCGCCCCCGCCCCGGCCCCATGTTCGGCGGCCCCCCGCCTGCCCCCATGGGCCCCCCGCCGCCCGTGGGCCCCTGCCCGCCTTCCTGACGGAGGCGGACGACGACGACGTCATCATCCCGCTGCTGGACGAGGTGCTGGAGGACCTCCGCCGCTGGCCCGGGCCGGCGCCCGCGCGCGCAGGGCCGCCCGCAGGAGCCCCGCCGGGCCGCCCGCCCCAGGCCCCAGGGGACCCCCGCCAAGCCCCAGATGAAGAAGTAGACGGCGAGGCCGCGGGCGCCCCCCCGCCCTCCCCGCGCGCCCGGCCGAGCCCACAGTTGCAATGGTGTGACCTTCAGCTCCTGTTTTTTTCTCTACGTATCTGTTCACTGAAGTCATGATTTTTATTATTATTCTCTCGAGTAAAACACTTGCCTTGCAGTCAGTCTTTCATCAAAATACAAAAAACAACCAAACGTTGCATTTATCATCACCAGAAAACAAAACTAGAAGAAAAAATAAATGTAAATATATAAATACCAAATCGAAGAAATCATAGACGCATTATTTTTCTTTCTTTCTATCTTTCTTTTTTTCTCTTTTTTCCATGAATTTATCTCTCATTTGCTTATATTTATTTTTCTTATACAACCTATATTTTTATCTTTTTCTTTTCATCTTCAATAAAATGGAAAAAAATCAAAAAAAAGTTTTTTTCAGTACAAAAGATCTCTCAGTAATGTCATTCCTACGCTTCTGAAAGCGGATCTTGCAACTGCACAACCAAATTTGTTAATAAAAAGACGTTATTATGCGTGTGGCCGTTTCTCTTCCCTTTCTGTGGAGCCCGATTGCAATGTTGCATGACGCCCGTTTTCATATATACGAATGGTGGTATTTTGGTAAAAGATAGAATATGAATGACACAATCGGATATTTTGGGTTGGAAGAATATGAATGACACAACTGGATATTCTGGTCAAAGAATGGAGAAAATGAATGATACAAGACGAAAGAATATAAATGGTACAATTGGATATTTTGGCAAAAGATGAAAAAAAAATATGAATAACTGGATAATTTGGTAAAAGATGGAAGAATACAATACAATAGAATACAAGACTATGAATGATACAATCGGATATTTTGGTAAAAAAAAGAATGAAGAATACAATACAATAGAATACAAGACTATGAATGATACAATCGGATATTTTGGTCAAAGAAAACAGAATTTGAACGACATTATTGGCAAAAGGCGAGAAAATACTGACACCGTGTCCAAACTGCCCTGGTGAGACAAACAAACAAACGAAGCACCACCGAAATTCCTCAGAGCGACAAACACCCGAACTCTCGATCCCAAACAATGTTACACAAAGAACAAACGAGAGAAACGGCTCATAAAACCACAAACAGAACAGCAAATAATCTACGAAAGACGAAACAAAGAAAGGAAGAGAAGAAGAATGGAAGACGAAGGGCCGACGCAGAAGCACTTCCTGAACAACAACAAAAACAAACAATAAACAAAAATCGCAAAGACAGCGAGACACAAGAGAAGAGGAAACAAACAAACAAAAAACAAAAATCTATTAATTTGGATCAAACGTGTTTCGCAAGACAGCGAGACAAAAGAGAAGAGGAAGGAGGAAACAAACAAACAAAAAAGAACAATTTCCAAAGGCAAATAGAGGGATAAAGTGGGAAGAAGGGAAAGGGGAAAATGGAAGGAAAGAGGAAAGACGAGAGATAGGAAAGAAGGGAAAATGGGGATGGGGCAGAAGAGAGTGGGAAGAGAAAACACGGGGAAGAGAAAGAGTAACCGAGAAAGAGGAAAAGGGGAGAGTGAAATTGGAAAATAAAAGCGAAAAATGAGAAAAGGAAATAGGGAGAATGAAAGCGAGAAAAGGAAAACAAAAAATAGGAAAATGGAAAAGGGCAAAAAGAATAGGAAAGAGGGAAAACCAAGCGAGAAAAGGGGGAGAGGGAGAGGGGGCGAGAGAGAGGAGGGGACGCGAGGCCGGCCACCGACAAGGGGCTGCATAGGCCTACCGTCCAGCGCCAAAGCTCCGGCCAAAAGTCTTTCCGTTCATGGCCTTTGTTGTCGCTCAAGTTCGCTTTTGTCGCCCGCGCCCAGGCTATCTGCGGCTGGTTGTTGGTGTTGGTGTTGGTGGTGGTGGTGTTGGTGTTGGTGGTGGTGTTGTTGTTGTTGTTGTTGTTGTGTTGTGGTGGTGGTGGTGGTGGTGGTTGGTGGTGTTGTTGGTGTTGGTGGTTGGTGGTGTTGTTGTCGTTGTTGGTGGTGGTGGTGGTGTGTGTGGTGTGGTGGTGTTGGTGTGGTGGTGTGGTGTTGTTGTTGGTGTTGTTTGTTGGTGGTTGTTGTTTGTGGTGGTGTTGGTGTTGTTGTTGTTGTTGGTGGGTGGTGTGGTGGTGTTGGTGGTTGGTGGTGGTTGTTGGTTGTTGTTGGTTGTGTTGGTTGGTGTTGGTGGTGGTGTTGGTGTTGGTGTTGGTGTTGTTTGGTGGTTGTTGTCGTTGTTGTTGTTGTTGTCCCACGCCATTGTCAATGTCTGCCTCTGAGGCCTCGCTGTTTTTTGGCTACGTTTTCTTCTTCTTCTTCTTCTTCTTCTTCTCTTCTTCTTCTTCTTCTTCTTCTTCTTCTTCCTCTTCTCTTCCCTCTTCCTCTTCCTCTTCTCTTCCTCCTCTCCTCCTTTTCCTCTTCTCCTCTTCTTCTTCTTCCCTTATTTAGCGTTCGTTTTGAATACAGTTTTTTTTTCGTTTCCATTCTTTTTCTCGTTTTCCAGTTTTCTCACTGTTGTTGTTTTTTTCTCTCGTTTTCAATCACTTATGAACGCTACGACTGACAAACTAAAGAGCCACTTGGGCGACCTTCTGCTCATTCCACGTCAGTCGGAAAGCCATTCGTAAATACGATGAATGCACTTCTTGGGTTTAAGAAGAGATATGACATAGGTGAGGGAGGGAGGAGGGAGGGAGGGAGAGAGGGAAGGAGGGGATAGAGAGAGAGAAAGGGAGAGGGAGAGAGGGAGGGAGGAAGGAAGGAAGGGAGGGAGGAAGGGAGGGAGGGAGGGAGGGAGGGAGGGAGGGAGGAGGGAGGGAGGAGGGAGGGAAGGATGGGATAGAGAGAGAGAGAAAGGAGAGGGAGAGGGAGGAGGGAGGGAGGGAGGGAGGGAGAAGGAGAGAGGGAAGGAGGGATAGAGAGAGAGAGAGAAAGGGAGAGGGAGAGAGGGAGGAGGAGGGAGGGAGGAAGGAGGGAGAGAGGGGGGGAGAGAGAGAGAGAGAGAGAGAGAGAGAGAGAGAGAGAGAGAGAGAGAGAGAGAGAGAGAGAGAGGAGAGAGAGAGAAGAGAGAGAGAGAGAGAGAGAGAGAGAGAGAGAGACAGAGAGAGAGAGACAGAGACAGAGAGAGAGAGAGAGGAGAGAGAGAGTGAGGAGAGAGAGAGGGCGAGAGAGGCCCTATGGTGTCATTTCCTTCATTTCCCCTTCATTTCCCTCCTTCTTTCCCTCGCCTTTCGCCCCCTGTCCTTCCCCCGGTCTTTCGCTCTCGTTCTCCCCATCACTTAGTATTTAGATAGACGAATAGATAGATAGATACACAGTACGTGCATATACAGGATTCATGACAGTTAATAAACCCTAGACGGAGAGGCAGACAGATAGATAGATAGATAGAGATAGATAAATCTAGATAGATAAGATAGATAAATCTACCGATAGATATATAGACAGATAGACTGGCCGACATATAGGTAAACACTGAGAGATACAGATGTGTGTAAGTCTGTGCGTGCGTGTGTTTCTCTCTCTTTCTATCTATCTTTCTCTCTTCTGCTCGTGCTTCCTTCCCTACAATTACATCTATCATTATTCGTTAGTTCTTTTCTCTTCTCTTCTATTTGTGTCTGTCTGTCTACGACTGTCTATCTACGTCTGTCTGTCCTCTGTCTGTCATTCTGGCTAGGTTGTCTGTCTGATTCCGCCTACACCCATCTGCCTTTCGTCTGCCACTGTCTATGTCTACCTGCCTGTCACTGCCTATGTTTGCTTGTCTGCTACTGTCAATGCCTGCCCTTCTGCCATTGCCTATGCCTGGCTGTCTATCACTATCTATGCCAGCCTGTTTGTCACTGTCTATGCCTGGCTGTCTGTCACTATGCTATGCCTGCCTGTCTATCACTGCCTATGCCTACCTGCCTATTACTGCCTATGCCTGTCTGCCTCTCTGTCACAGCCTATACCTGCCTGCCTGTCACTGTCAATGCCAGCCTGTCAGCCTATCCGTCAAAAACAAACAAACATCTGCCTTCATCTTTCCCGCAAACACACGTGTCTCCTGCTTGTGTGTTTGTTTGTTTCTTACCAGTAAAGCTCCTCAAAGACAAACTCCCAGTCGGTTTCCACCATATTTTCTTTTGTATTCTATCTTCTCTTTTCTTTTTCCTTATTTTCAGTCACGACGTTTCTCTTCTCTCTCTCTCTTTCTTTCTCTGTCTCTCTCTTCTTTCTACTTCTCTTCTCACTCTCTACTTTTCTCTTTCTCCTCTCCTTCTCACTCTCTACTTCTCTTTCTCACTCTCTACTTCTCTTTCCACTCTCTACTTCTCTTTCCTCTCTTACTTCTCTGTTTCTTTCTTCTCCTCTCTACTTCTCTTTCTCTCTCTTTTTATTCCTCTTTCTCTCGTTTTCCTTCTTTTTCTTTCTTTCTTTCCTTCACCACCTTCCCCAACCTCTCAATCTACTTCCTCAACCCAACTTACCACCCACCATCTATCCCAACCACTTCCTTCTTCCACCCTTTTATCAACCGATTCCTCTCTTTCCACCTTTCTCTCTCTCTTCCTTGTTCTCTTAATATCTTCCTCCAAAGCAAGCTGAATCTTTCTCTTTCCACCTTTCTTTTTCCTTCTCTTTCTTCTTATTCTCTTATTTTCCCCTTGCCACACGAACCGATCTCTCTCTTTCCACCTTTCTCTCTCTCTCTTCTCTTTTTCCACTTTCTCTCTCTCTCTCTCTTTCTTCTTTCCACCTTTTCTCTCTCTCTCTGCTTTCTTTCTCTCTCTTTCTCTCTTTCACCTTTCTCTCTCTCTCTCTCTCTTTCTCTCTTTCCCTTTCTCTCTCTCTCTCTTTCCACCTCCTTTTCTCTCTCTCTCTCTCTCTCTTCCTTCTCTCTATCCCTCTCTTTCTCTCTCCCTTCTTTCTCTCTCTTCCTTCTCTTCTTCTCTCCTTCCAAAAGCCACAAGACTCGAGCGGGGTCTCCGTCCGTGTGACTTTTCCGACGAACGCCGCGAGGGTCTGAGTCAGTGTGAGTCCCCGGCCGTGTGCGTGTGCGTCTGTTGGGGGTGCGTGTGTGCAGAGGGAGGGGAGGGGGGGAGGGGAGACGGGAGGGGGCGATAGTGGGGGACAACTGGGGAAAGGGCAGAGGGGAGGGGAGGGGGGGGGGGAGTGAGACGGAAGGGGGTGATAGTGGGGATAACTGGGGAAAGGGGAGGGGGGAGGGGGGGAGGGGGCGATAGTGGGGAATAACTGGGGAAAGGGGAGAGGGGAGGGGTGAGGGGAGACGGAAGGGGGCGATAGTGGGGGACAACTGGGGAGGGGATAGTGGGTGAGAGGGGAGAGGGAGGAGGGGGTAGTGGTGGAGAGGGGAGAGGGGAAGGGGGGTGAGAGGGGAGGGACAGCTGGGGAAAGGAGATAATGGGGGAGAGGAGAGGGGCGACAGTGGGGGAAAGGGGTGGGGAGATAGTGGGGGATGAGAGGAGGAAGATAGTGGGAGGGAAAGGGGAGAGAGGAGAGGAAGGGAAAGTGGAATAAAGAAAGATATAAGATGGGGAGATAGTGAGAGGAGAAGAATTAAGGGGAGAGTGGATGGAAGAGAGGGGGGGGAAGAGAGTGAGGAGAGGGAGGAAATGGAACTGAGGGAGGGAAAGGATCGGGAGAGTGGGAGAAAGAGGGAGAGGGGGGTGCATTGTGGGGGAGAGTGGGGGGGAGGGGAAGACTGAGAAATAAAGTTGAGATAGAAGATGAAAAATAAAGAATGTGGAAATGGGAGAATGTAAGAAGTAATGAGGAGATGAGGGGGTGAGAAAAAGAAGAATAGAGAGAGAGGAGGAGAAGGGAGAAGGGGCGCTGGGGGAGTGCTGGGGAGGGAGAGTGTGGGAAGGAGTGTGGGGACAGGAGGGGAAAGACGGGAGGGAGAGGTGGGGGGGAGGCAGGGGGAAGAGGGGAAGAGGGGGAGAAATGAGCAGGAGATGAGGGGAAAGAGGGGAGAGGAGTAACAATAGGAAGAAAGGAACTGCGAGAAGAGCAAGGGAGAGGAGTAAAACAGAGAGAAGTGGGAGAGGGGAGAGAGGAGAGGGGAGCAAGAAAGAGAAGAATGAGGAAGGAGATGAGAGAAGGGGGAGCAGAAGAAGGGGAGAAAGAGAAAGGCAAAAAAGAGCATAAGATCAAGAAGTGGCAGGAAGAAGAAGGCAAGGAGGAGGAGGGAAGGTGGTAGGGGGGGGGGTAGTTAGAAGACCCTCCTCCCCCCCCTCCCCCTCGTGGCGCCTGTCTGTCTGTCTGTTCATGGACGGTGTATTGACCCAGACACAGGTGCAGGCGTACACACACACACACGCACGCATGCAAACGGTCACAACGCGTGCACACACACACACACGTGCGCTCATGCATGCATACACGCACGCACGCTCTCGCAATTATTCGCATGCACGCGCACCTAAGACCTCACGCACACGAGTACACACACGCACACAAACGCACACGGTTCTGCATTTGTTTGCCCGCATTTTTGGCGCCTCGAGACAAAAGCGGGATCCTTGGCCAACAAACCTTCAAAAACTACCTTTAATAAACTCTCCTCACCTGCCCACCTGCTCATCAAACTGCCCTGACACCTGCTTCTCCCTGCTGACTCCATCCTGACACCTGCTGACGACAACGTTAAAACATCGCGACAGGAACACTAATTAAACTCTACGGGAAATTTACGCCACGTTTTCGTTTTCTTTCTGGAGTCCGTTTTCTTTCGTTAGATTCGGTCCTTGAGGGTAGCCTCTTGTAATTAATCAATTAATTCATTCTCTCTCTCTCTCTCTCGCTCTCTCTCTCTCTCTCTCTTTCCTCTCTCTCTCATCTCTCTCTCTCTCTCTCTCTCTCTCTCTCTCTCTCTCTCTCTCTCTCTCTCTCTCTCTCTCTCTCTCCTCTCTCCCTTCCCTTCCACTCTCTCCCTTTCTGTCCCTCTTCTCTTCTTTCTATTCAACCCTTCTCTTTTCTGCTCCTCTTCCTTTTCTCGTTCACTTGAATCTCCTGTTTCCCTTTCCTGCCCATCATTTCCCGAATCTACTTCCCTTTTGTCTCCTTCTTGTTTCCCTTCTCATTCACCTTTACTTCCTCCTCCTTTTCCTTCTCCTTTTCCTTTTCCTTTTCCTCTTACTTCTCCTCCTTCTCCTGCCCTTATTCTTCCTCTCTCCTCCTCCTCCCCCTCCTCCTCCCCCCCCTCCTCGCCCTCCTCCTCCCCTCCTCCTCCTCCCCTCCTCCTTCCTCCTCCTCCTCCTCCTCCTCCACTTCTTCCTCCTCCTCCACTTCTTCCTCCTCCTCCTCCTCTCTCATCCTCCTCCTCCTCCTCCTCCTCCTCCTCCTCCTCCTCCCTCCTCAGCTCAAACCTACGCAGAAGGGTTAGTCTCTCGGCAACGAAGTTAAGTAAAGGTTATTTTCGGACTAATTCTAATGTCTTGTTGGCAGTGGCGACAAACGCACACACATATATTCACATGCACACATATGACAAAATATACACACATATACATACACATACATACATATATATATATATATATATATATATATATATATATATATATATATATATACATATATACATACATTACAGACAGACAGACATGCTTTCACACAAATGCACGCACACATACACACACACTCAAACACACACACACATACACACACAACACACACACACCCTCACACAAAAACACACTCACAACCACAAATTCACACCTCCCCCCACCCCCACCACACACCCCACCCCCTCCCCCACCCTAACCCATCCCCCTCCCCCGTGACGGCGAATCCACCCACAGCCCTCCCCTCAGCCCCCACCCTCCCTTCAGCCATCCCCCTCCCCTTCATCCCCCCCCATCCCCTTCAGCCCCCTTCCCCTTCAGCCCCCTCCCCTTCCACACCTTCCCCCTCCCCTTCAGCCCCCCCCTCTCCCTCATCCCCATCCCCCTTCAGCCCCCCTCCCCCTCAGCCCCCCACCCCACCAACACCCACATCCCCCTTAGCCCTCCCTTTTCCCCCCTCATCCCCTCCCCACCCCATCCCTTCAGCCCACCTCCCCCTCATCCCCCTCCCCTCAGCCCCCCCTACACCAACACCCCAATCCCCAACCCCCAACCCCCTCCCCCTCCCCTTCCCCCCTCCCTTCCCTTCGCCCCTCCTCCTTCAGCCCCCGCTCCCTCCCCCTTCATCCCTCCTCCCCCTCCTCCCCCTGACCACAAGCAGTTACAGCGAAAGCAAGACCGCGCACGACCCCGCCTCTCTCGCTGCCTCTCGTGGGCTCGCATCTTCCCGCCTCCAAACCGTGTCTTTGCAACAATGGCGCAACCGCTTTAATAACTTGAGGAAACGCCATATTAATTATTCAAGTCGATGCGTCCGACGGCGACGACAACAACAAAACGTTTTATCGAGAGCAAGAACAGGGACAAAAACAACGACAGAGACGGAACCGAAGACAAACTTAATTCTTTCCTACATCAAAAACAAAACAAAAATGATAACAAAGACGTAAAACAGCTACAGAAAAGTTCAACAAAATTATAACAACATTAAAACATCAGAATTACCAAACACAAAAGCAACAAAATAAAGCAAAATCAAGAAAACAACAAAATCAAGAAAAACAACACAAAACAACATAACAATACAACAAAGCAAATCAAGAACAACAAAAGCAAACAACAACAATAACAAATACAAAACAAATCAAGAAAAAAACAAAAAAACAACAACAATACAACAAAAAATCAAGAAAAAACAACAAAAAAACAACAACAACAACAAAACAACAACAACAACCAACAACCCCGCCCCCACAACCGAACCACAACATCCCCGCCATTTAATCGTCGCTAATAACCACTAAACACCATTATATCATCTTCACAATTACGCCGATTAGCCTTATCGAGGGCAGGGCACGAGTACCCTCCCGTGCCCAGCAGCTCGCTTCGCCGTCGCCATCGCTGGATGACCTTTCTCCTTCTCTCTCTCCTTCTTCTCTCTCTTCTTCTTCTTCTTTCTTCTCTTCTTCACTCTCGCCTTCTCTTCTTCTTCTCTCTCTCTCTCTCCTTCTCTCTCTCCTGCTCTTCTCTCTCTTCTTCTCTCTTCTCTCTCTTCTTCTCCTCCCTTCTCTTCTCTTCTCCTTCTCCTTCTCTCTTCTTTCTCTTCTTCTTCTCTCTCCTTCTCTCCTCTCTTCTCTTCTCCTCTCTCTCCTCTCTCTCCTCTCTTCTCTCTCTTCTCCTTCTCCTTCTCTCTCTCACTCTCTCTTCTCTCTTCTCCTTCTTCTCTCCTTCACTCTTCCTTCACTCTCTCCTCCTTCTCTCTCTCCTTCTCTCTCTCTTTCTCTCTCTTCTTCCTCTCTCCTTCCTTTCTCTCTCCTTCTCTCTCTTCTTCTCTCTCTCCTTCTCTCTCTCCTTCTCTCTCTCTCTCTCTCTTCCTCTCTTCTCCTTCTCTCTCCTCCTCCTCTCTCTCTTCTCTCTTCTCCCTCTCCTTCTCTCTGTCATCATGCATCTTCCCTTCGCTTATTAAGGCGCGACTAACCTTTCTCTCGTGTTCTTTTTTTTTCGTCTTTTTAATCACACGGTGGAAATAACCTCTGTCATTGCTTCGGTTCTGTTTTACCTTAGCGAGGGTGCAAATGCGGTGAATTTAATCTTTCTCCTTCCCTCTTCTCTCTTTCTTTCTTCTTCGCAAGGGTGCAGATTCTATGTTGTTTTCACCGCACAGACAGATGCAAATACGGTGAAAATAACCTTTCTCGCTGCTTCTCGTCTTCTCGTATTATTTTATTTTATTTATTTATTTATTTTTTTTTTACGGTGAAGATACCCCACTGCAAACAAATCCTTCTTTCTTCTTTTTTTGACAGTTTTCTCTCCCCCTTCTCCTCTCGCTCCTCCCTCTCTTCTTTTTTTTCCTTCCCTGTCTTTGTTTGATGTTTTTTTCCTTTACTGACACTTTATGCACCCCCCTCTCTCCCTCTCCCTCTCCCCCTCCCTCCCTTCTCTCTCCCTCCTCTCCCTCACCCTTACCTCTCACCCTCACCCTCTCCCTCCCCCTCTCCCTCTCCCCCCCCCTCTCCCTCTCCACCTTTCCCACCACACACATCCCCCCCCCCCCCCCACACACACACCCGCACACCGACCCCAACACACATCTACCTCTCCCCTTCTCCCTCTCCACACTTTCACCCCAACACAAATCTCCCTCCCCCCCCACCCCACACACACCCCCGCACACCGACCCCACGCGCACCCCCGACACACCACCTTTAAAAGCAGACATGATTCTACGCCACTAAAGCCGAGACTCCGCCGCTGTCATACGTATTGCCACACAAGGAGCCAGGGGGAGGGGGGGGAAGGGGGATGGGAAGGGGAGGGGCGGGGGAAGGGGAGGGGAAGGGGAAGGGGAAAAGGGGAGAAGGGAGGGAATGGGGAAGGGGGGCGGGGAAGGGGAAGGGGTAGGGGCAGGGGGAAGGAGGGGGCTGATGGAGGGGGGAAGAGGGAAGGAAAACCACAGGGAAGGGAGAAGGGAGGCTACCTCGGGAGAGGGTGATGTACTGGGGAAGGGAGGGGAAGGGAGGGGAGGGGAAGGGGAAGGGGAAGGGGAAGAGAGGAGAGTGGCTTGAGGGATGCGGATGTGGGGATTGGGAAGGACTAAGGGAGAAGGACATGCGAGAGAGAGGGTGAAGGGAGCAGATTGGGGAATGGAGAGAGAGAGAGAAAAGAAAGGAGAAAAAGAGTGTACCAGAGGCAAGGTAGATACGAGAAAGGAAAGGAAATGGGAGAACATGAAAGAGAGTGAACCTGGGGAGAAAGGGAAGAGGGGAGAGAAAGGAAATGGAAGGAGGGAAGAAGGAGACAAGAGGACAGGGAGAGGGTAGGAAGTTGGCGAAGAGAGGAGAGTGGACGGGGGGGGACAGAGGTGGGGAGGGAGAGGAGGCAAGGGAGGGGGGCGAGGAAGGGGGAGGGGGGAGGAGTCATGCCCTGTTTTGCTTCCATGCTTGTTACGCCTACTCTCTGCTTCTCCTTCTTCTCTCTCTCTCTCGCTCTTTTCCCCTTCCTAACCTCATTTCTCTCTCAGTCTTCCTCCTTTATCCTTTTTCCTTTCTCTCTTTTCCTCCTTTCTTTCTTTCTCTCTATTTTCTATCCCTCTTTATCAAAATTATGTTTTTTGCTATTCATATCTCGTTTTTACTACCCCGTTGCTATCCTTCTTCATCACACGCACACGCACGCACGCACGCACGCACATAATCAAGGTTGCAACACTTTTGCCACTTCTGTTATCAGCTGCCTTGTTTCCGATGTTTATCAGCCATTTGGCTTCTTTCTCTCTTTCTTTCTCTCTCTTTTTCTCTCTCCCTCTCTATCCACCTTTCCTCCTCCTTCCCCCACCCTCCCTCTCTCTCCTGATTCTCTCTCTCTCTCCCTCTCTCTGCATCCTTCTCCCCCCTACTCTCTCTCCCCTCTCTCCTTCCCCCTCCATCCCTCTCTCTCCTCTCCCATCCCTCTCTCCTTCCCCTTCCCCTCTCTCCTTCCCCTCCCCCTCTCTCCCCTCCCCCCTCCCACCCCTCTCTCCTCCTTCTCCCTTCAGCGAAATGCGTAGGCGTCGGTCCCGGGCCGAGGGAGGGAGGGAGGGCGAGGAGGGAGGGAGGCGAGGAGGGAGGGAGGCGAGGAGGGAGGAGGGCGAGGAGGGAGGGAGGGCGCGGAGGGAGGGAGGGCGCGGAGGGAGGGAGGGCGAGGAGGGAGGGAGGGCGCGGAGGGAGGAGGCGAGGAGGGGGGAGGGCGAGGGAGGGAGGGAGGGCGAGGAGGGAGGGAGGGCGAGGAGGGAGGGAGGGCGAGGAGGGAGGGAGGGGCGAGGAGGAGAGGAGGCGAGGAGGGAGGAGGAGGGAGGGCGAGGGAGAGGAGGGAGGGAGGGAGGGCGAGGGAGAGCAGCTCGCTTGCTTCAGTCAGGGAGAATTTATCAGCGAACTGCCCACGGAGGAAAGGTTAATTAAAAGCGGGGAAGGTCGAGACGGCAACACCGAATCCAACGGGGGATCCAGATGCCAATGCGCTTTTTTTTTTTCCCTTTTTTTTTATTATGAGAATTTAGCGGGCAGTCGCTGAGTTGCGAGTGGGTGGGGACGGCAGGTGAGGGTGAGGAGGGGCAGGAGAGACAAACAAGAAAGAGGAAAACATCCCTCCTTCCCCTCCCCCCCCTTCCCCACCATCACTTCGAAAAAAAAAAATAAGAAAAAATCACTGACCCACATAACAAATCCAGGAATAATAAAAAAACATGATAAAGAAAGAAAAAAAAAGAAAACGTAAAAACCAGGCTCACCTGCGGATCAGGAACGTGACATTTATCCCAAACATGAGCTCAGTTGCAGGGGAAGGGGAGGGGGTGAGGGAGGGGAGAAAAGGGGAAGGGGAAGGGGAGGAGAGAAAAAGGGAGGGGAGGGAGGAGAGAAGAAGGGAAGAGGAGAGGGAGGGGAGAAGGGAAGGGGGAGGGAGAGGGAGGGGAGAAAGGGGAGGAGGGGGGGAGAAGAAGGGGAGGAGAAAGGGAGGGGAAAAGGAGACGGAGGGGAAGGGAGGGGAGAGAGGGAGGGGAGGAAAGGGAGGGGAAGGGGAGAGGGAGAAGAGGAGGGGGGAGAGGGGGAGATAAGGGAGAGAAGGTGATGGGAGAAGAGAGACAAGGGAAGGACAGGGGAATAAGAAAGAAGGGGAGAGGAGGGTAAGGGGAGGAGAGAAGAAGAGACTAGGGAAGGGAGAGGGTGGGAAGGAAAGGCAGAAAGGAGAGAGGGAGAAGAAAAGGAGAAAGGGAGAGCAGAGGGAAGGAGAGACGGGGAAGAAGCCGGAGACGAAAATAAGGGGGAAAGCGGAGAGAGGCGGGGAGCGAAGGGAGAAAGGTAGAACGAGAATGGAGAGAGGAGGAAAAGGAGAAGGAGAAAGGGGGAGAGAAGAGAGAAGAGAGAAAGGGAAGTAGAGAGGGAAAAGGAGAGAGAAAGGAAGAGATGAGAGGAAGGGAGGACAGACGGAGAAGGGGAAGTGGAGAGGTGGGGAGGAAAGGGATAGGAAGGAAGAAAGGAGAAGAAGAGGAGGGAGTTGAAAGAAAGGGAGACGAGGAAAAAGGGGCGGAGAAAGAGAGAGGGAGAAGGGAAGAGAGGAGAAAAGAAAAGGAGAAAGGGAAGAGGAAAGGAAGGAATTTAACAAAACTCAAGAAAGAAAAAAGGAAAAGAAAAAAGAAAGAGAAAAACACAAGCACCCCCCCCTCCGCCCTGAAAAAAAATCAAAAGAGAAAACCAAATAACGAAGAAGGGAAATAAAAGCAGAGAAGAAGGACTGGGCAGGATCCCAGTGCCACCGCAGTGCCCCAGAGACTCGACCGGCACCGCAACACGTGGCACTGGAAGACAACCCTCCCCCTTGTGTCACTGCGCCCTCCTGTGACCCCCTGTGCCTCGTGGCCCTCCCCTGGGTCCCCTGCGCCCCCCTGTGACCTTGTACCCGATGTGCCCCCCCCCCCTGTAAGCATGTACCCCTCTGTGTCTCTATACCCCCCACCCCATGTGCGCTCTGTGCCCCTATCCCCCCCGTATAACACCCCATGTAATCCTGTACCCTTCTGTGTCCCTATACCCCCCCGTGCCCTTGTGCCCTCTGTGCCCTTATGCCCCCCCTATTAACCCCCCCTGTAAGCCTGTGCCCCTCTGTGTCCCTATACTCCCTCCCCCTTGCCCTTGTGCCTTAATGCCCCCCTATAACCCCCCCTGTAATCCTGTGCCCCTCTGTGTCCCTATACTCCCCCCCCCGTGCTCTTGTGCCTTCTGTGCCCTTATGCCCCCCTGTAACCCCCCTGTATCCTGTGCCCCACTGTGTCCCTATACCCCCCCCCCCCTCTCGTGCTCATGTGCCTTCTGTGCCCCTATGCCTCCCCCCCCCCCGTGCCAAGCAGTATGCTCTCTCGCCAGACACAGATGCCCAGACACTAATTACAACCCCTACCCCCCCCCCCCTCTCTAGCGCCATCCCTCCTTCTCTCTCTCTCTCTCTCCTCTCTCTCTCTATCTCTATCTCTATCTCTATCTCTATCTCTATCTCTATCTCTATCTCTCTCTCTCTCTCTCTCTCTCTCTCTCTCTCTCTCTCTCTCTATCTCTATCTCTATCTCTATCTCTATCTCTATCTCATATCTCTATCTCTATCTCTATCTCTATCTCTATCTCTATCTCTTCTATCTCTCTCTCTCTCTCTCTCTCTCTCTCTCTCTATCTATCTATCTATTTATCTCTTCTTTTTTCTTCTTCGTCTCTTCTTCTCTTCCTCCCATCCCTCTTCTGCTTTTTTCCTCAACGATATAAAAAAAGACTGCAAAGAGAGGTAAAGAAAACAAAACTAAAGGAGAACGAGAAAGAGGAGGACAATAAATCAAAAAGAAAGTAAAAAGAAAAAACAAAATAGAAAAAAAAACGACGAAGGGCTCTTACTGTTACTACTTCTGCTGCTAATAACAACAACAATAAACAAATACATGAAAAAACAATCAAAATAATACCAACAACAACAACAATAATAATAATAATATAATAATAATAATACACCAATAAGGAAATAACAAGAACAACAACAATAATAATAATAACAACAAAGCTAACACAATCGCAAACACTGATGAAACAATAACAACAATACCAACAACAACCTTAATGACAACACAACCCTTCACACTATTTTGGCATCGCCGCCAAGACCAGGCAAGCGATCGCCGGAAGCTACAACTTAGGCGCCAATAAAGGGGGAGGGGGAGGGGGGGGGAGGGGGAGGGGGAGGGGTAGGAGGTTGGGGAAGGAAGCAGGAGATAGGGGGTAGGGAGGGGGGTGGATAGGGGGTAGAAGAGGGGAGGGGAGAAGTAGGGGGAGTGGGGAGGATGTAGGGGGAGGGGTTGGGAGGTAAGGGGAGGGGGTAAGTGTAGGAGGGGTGGGAAGTAAGGGGAGGGGGAGGTGAAGCAGGAGGGGGGAAGCTAGGAGGTAGGGGGGGGAGGGTGTGGGGGGAGTGAGGGGGAGGGGAGAGGGGGATGTGGGGGGAAGTGGGGTGAAGAGGGAGGGGGAGGGGGGAGGTGGCGAATGTCGATAAATATTATGCAATCGTTGGCAAACCTTTTGTCTGATTGATGTTTTTGCGAGCTGCGGGGAAATCCTGCTTCCTATTCAACGAGCTCACGAAAAATCGGAAAGAAAATGGAGAAAAAAAATGAATGAAAAACGATTAGAAAAAATCAGAATAGCAAAAATACAAACTAAATGAAAAAAAATGAAAATAAATAAAGGAAAGAAAATATCAAAAGAAAAAAGGAAAAAAAAATCAGAGCTAAATAAATGAAAGAAAACCAAAGAAAAGATAAAGAAATTGAAAGAAAAAATAAAACCGAATAAAAATTTATGACAAAAAAAAAAACACGGTCCAACATCCCAATCCCTCACGTAGCTAAAAATATCTGCAAATTATCGTACACCGCGATGTTGCGTGATCACCGCGAGCGGAGATTATCGTACGCTGGCAAAATCTCTCGTGCACGTTATTGCAAAGCTGATCCATCAAAAAAGAACCAAAAAAGAGAGAGAAGAATAAAAGAGAAACGTAAACAAAAAGAAGAGTAATGGAAAGAAAGAAGAGACGAGAGCTAAAATGCTAAAATGAATAAAACATTGTATGATCTGTAGGTGTGTGACGTCACCAACCCCCCACGATGACGTCAGAGAAGACAATCGTATTTCAACAAAACTCAAACAAAACACAAACAAACAGAACAACCTTCCCACAAACCTCACCTTTCTCTTTCTCTTCTTCTCTCTCTCTCTCTCTCTCCCTTTTCGTCCTATTTCTTCCCCAGCCTAAAAAGAGCGAGTGTTTATTCCCGCCATTTAAGAAGAGAACACCGTGCATCTGGCAGCCGTTGGGTTTACCTGTTCGCCCAATCAATCAAACGAAACGGTGGATTAATTTACTAAAAACCCTTTCATTTCGCTCATTCCCTGCGCAATCAAATCTATGTCACAATTATATTCTCATTTTTTTCATATCTGAGTTTTTTTGTAAAGGAAGTGGGAGATTACAGGGAGGGAGGAAAGGGGGAAGGGGGGAAGGGAGGGAGGGAGAAGGGGGGAAGGGGGGAAGGGGGAGGGAGGAGGGAGGAGGGAGGGAGGAAGGAGGGAGGGAGGGAGTAGGGAGGAAGGAGGAGAGAGAAGAGAAGAGAGAGAGAGAGAGAGAAGAGAGAGAGAGAGAGACCGAGAAGAGAGAGAGGAGAGGAGAGAGGAGAGAGGAGGAGAGAAGGGGGGGGAAGGTGGAGGAAGAGAGGAGGAAAGGAAATGGGAAGATGTGAGGGAGGAAGAAGGGGAAGAGGGCAGGAAGGGGAAGGGAATGGAGTGGAAAGGGTGGAAGGGGAAAAAGGGGGAGGGAGGAAAAGAGGAACGACGGTGTGAAAGGGAAAGAAGGAAACGGAAGAGAACAAGGGGAAGGGGGAAAGGAAGGGGCGAGAGGGGAAGAAGGGGAGGATGAGGAAGGGGAGAAAAAGAGGGGGATTTTAACACCGAAAAAAATGGCACATAATTTATAACACACCTAGCCCCCCAACCCCCCCCCCCCAAGCTCGCACGCTCCAGTACCAAACCCGACAGAGCGGCGCCTCTTCCGCCCCTCCCCCTCCCCCCTCCTCACCCCACCCCACCCAACCCACCCATCCGAGCTACTCATTCCCTCATTCCCCCTCCACCCCCACCCCCCCGCCCCATTCTGGAAGATCGCTGGACACGATCAAGATGTTGCGCCGATGAGACACGCACACAGGCAACCCTTACGCGCACATACACACGCACACATTTACAAACACTTACATACACAGATACACTTACGCACGCCCACATTATAAACACTTAATACACAATACACACACGCAAGCACGCACACATTTATAAACACTTACATACACAGATACACACACGCAAGCACGCCCACATTTATAAACACTTACATACACAGATACACACACGCAAGCACGCACCACATCTATAACTTACATTACACAGATACAAACACGCACGCGCGCACACATTTAAACACTACATACACGATACACACACGCACGCACGCCACATCTATAAACACTTACTCACAGATACACACACGCACGCACGCCCACATCTATAACTTACATACACAGATACACCACCTACACACCACTGACACACACCGCCCGCAAATCCAATCACGGACACACAGACCTACAAACACACACACGAAAGCAAACAAACACAATCACACGCAACGGCCCACTTACCTACTTACCTACTTACCTACTTACCTACACACACCAAATTACTGCGACCCTTCCGACCCCCATCCGTCTCAAGCCCATACCCTCCCACCCCTACCCATATACCCCCTCCCTCCCACAAACACCCCTACCCCCCACCCCCCCATAGACCCTAACAAGGCACCCCAACTTCGACTCTCCACACCACACGCCCATACCCATATCGCCCTCCTCCACACACGCATGCCCCAACCCCCCCCCCTCCCACACACACCTATACCCCCTCAGACCTAAACAACCTCAAACCCAAACAACCGCAAACAAGTCCAAATCACAAACGCAAACACCCTTAACCGAAAAAAACGCTATAAACCTTAACCGAAAAACAACAACCAAACAACAAACATCCTAAACAACTCCAAATCGCAAAAAAAAACAACCGCAACAACCCTTAAAAACACAAAACAACGCAAAAAAACCAAAACAACCACAAAAAAACAACCGCAATCAACCCTTAACAACCGCAAAAAAAAACAACGCAAACAACCACAACAACAACTGCACCCTTAACAACCACAATAACAAAGTAAAACAAGCCCAAGCAACCGCCCCACACCGCCCCACCCCGCCCCGTCTATGACCCGGAGTCCAGCGTTTCTGCGTCGCGCGCCTGCCTCCTCGACGGCACTCGGTGGCACTCTCCGCCCGGCACTCCTGGCCACTGGCACTCCCGCCCGCGCCTCTGCAAAGGGCCAGGCGCCGCCGGGAGTCGGGGCGGCCGCGCGGGCTTCTCCTCCGGGCTGGGCGGGGATATTGCTGCTCTTTGGCTGTTGTTGTTGTGTTGTTGTGTTGTTGTTGTTGTTGTGTTCATGTTGTTATTTCTATTGTTTTGCTCTGTTGTTGATTATTGTTGTTGTTGTTGTTTATGTTTTATTTCTATTTGTTTTGCTGTTGTTGATTGTTGTTGTTGTTGTGTTTATGTTATTTCTATTGTTTTGCTCTGTTGTTGATTATTGTTGTTGTTGTTATTTTTATGTTGTTATTTCTTTTGTTGCTTTGGTTGTTGATGTGTTTATCGTTGACTGATGTTGTTTTTCTGTTCTTGATTGTTGTTTTCTTGTTACTGTTGTTTTCATTGCTGCTGTTGAAAGACTGCCACGAATATAATACATCCGTTCATATTGTGGCTGCGGCTACATTCTCATCTTCGTGTATACGTTACTGTGTTTGGTTGTTTTACACACACACACGTCCACACACGCATGCCCCCCCACCACCACACAACACACTACACACAACACACACGCACCACACCACACACACACACACACACACACACACACACACACACACAACACACACACAATCCGATTCATTGCATTTAGCAGTCTCTTAAACGCCCTCGCTCTCTCTCGCATTCTCTGGCGTTTCTCTTGTCTTTCTCTCTTTCTCTTATCTCTGATTTTTTTCTCTCTCCTTTTATTTCTTCTTCTTTTCTCTTTTTTGTCCTTATTTTTTTCTTTTCTTTTTTATTGTATTTTTTCGCTTCCTATTGTCTCTTTTTTATCTCTCTCTCACTTTCTATATCTATCTCTGTCTGTTGTCTGTCTGTCTGTGTCTGTCTGTCTTGTCTGTCTGTCTGTCTGTCTGTCTGTCTGTCTGTCTGTCTGTCTGTGTCTGTCTGTCTGTCTGTCTGTCTGTCTGTCTGTCTGTCTGTCTGTCTGTCTGTCTGTCTGTCTCTCTCTCTCTCTCTCTCTGGGTCCATGAGAAAGGGAGGGGAGTGGGAAGGGGTAATGTAGTCCATCCATAGGAGTGGGAGGAGGGAGGGAGTGGAGGGGGAGGGGGAGAGGGAAGGGGAGGGGGAAGGGGAAAGGGGGGAGTGGAGAGGGAAGGGGAGGGAGAGAGGGTGAGGGAAGGGGGAAAGGGGGGGAGTGGGGGAGGGAGAGAGGGGGAGGGAGAAGGGGTGAGGGGAAGGGGAAAGGGGGAGTGGAGAGGGAAGGGGGAGGAGAGGGGGGTCCAGGTGTAGGCCCCTCGGTGGGAAACCATTTTGGAAATTGACCAATAAAACCCAAGTTCATAATCACTTTTTGCGGATTCTGTGCCGGGGACCGAGTGCCGCCCAGGGTGCCCGCGCCGGTGGCACTGTAAAGAGGGAGGGAGGAGGAGGGGGAGGGAGGGAGGGAGGGGGAGGGAGGAGGGAGCGGAGGGAGGGAGGGAGGGAGGGAGGAGGGAGAGAGGGAGGGAGGGAGGGAGTGGGAGGGAGAGAAGGAGGGAGGCAGGGAGAGAGGGATGGAGGAGGGGAGAAGGAGGGGAGGGGAGGGAGAGAGGAGATGGATGGGAGGGGGGAGGGAGGAGGGAGGAGAGAGAGAGAGAGAGAGAGAGAGAGAGAGAGAGAGAGAGAGAGAGAGGAGAGGAGAGAGGGAGAGAGAGTGAGGAGAGGAGAGAGAGAGAGAGAGAGAGACAGAGAGAGAGGGGGGAGATGAGGAGGTCAAGGGGAGGTTGGAAGGAGGGAGGGATTGCACGCGTGTGTGTGTGTGCTCGTGTGCGTATTCCCACGTATCCGTGTACATTCCCGTATATCCGTGTTTGTCCGCAGGTCCGCGTTGAGCCCCGTCCGTCGCCCATTCCCCTGTCACCGCACCCCGACCCACGCACACCCCGACCCACGCATACACTCACCCAATAACAACGCCCCAATAACAATCCCCCAATTACAACTCTCCAATAACAACCCTCCAATAACACCCCCAATAACAATCCTGCAATAACAACCCCCCAATAACAATCCCCAATAACACCCCCCAATAACAATCCTGCAATAACAACCCCCCATAACACCCCTAACACCCCCCCAATATCAACCCCCCTCCCAAATAACAACCCGCCAATCCAGCTGCCCATCAGCGCTCCCCCCCCCCCCCCCCCCGCCGCCAATTACGAGCCACAATCTCCCCCACAATCGAGGCCGCTATCTCCCTCTCCCCGTCGACACGCGAAACAATATCGCGAGAGGTTCACCTGCGCGTGATGGCGGGATCGCTTTCCGCAGGTGTCGCCGCCCGGGAGGGAGGGGGGGGGGGTGCACACGCATGTACACATAATATTCACGCACACGTATGTATATACACTTGCATGTGCACATACAGTCGCAGCGTGTGGACGGAGAGAGCGAGGGGAGGGTGGGTGCACACGCATGTACACATAATATTCACGCACACGTATATACACTTCCATGTGCACATACAGTCGCAAGCGACGGAGAGGGAGAGGTAAGGGGGGGGGGTGCACAGCGCATGTACACATAATATTCACGCACACGTATATACACTTCCATGTGCACATACAGTCGCAAGCGTGTGGACGGAGAGGGAGAGGTAAGGGGGGGGTGCACACGCATGTACACATAATATTCACGCACACGTTTATATACACTTGCATGTGCACATACAGTCGCAAGCGTGTGGACGGAGAGAGCGAGGGGCGGGGGGAGGTTCACACGCATGTACAGACACATGTACAGACACATGTACACACACTTGCACATACACTTCCGCACGCACATGCAAAAGGCATATACACCTGTACACACACACATTCATGTACATTTATAATCTTTCTTCTACTGGTAGTATAAATGAAAGAGAAAGGAGAGCCATAAATGAAATAAATGAAGGAATAATATACTGAGAGAGAAAGAAAGGTAAGAGAATGGAAGAGAAAAGAGAGAGAGAAGAGAGAGAGAGAGAGAGAGAGAGAGAGAGAGAGAGAGAGAGAGAGAGAGAGAGAGAGAGAGAGAGAGAGAGAGAGAGAGAGAGAGAGAGAGAACCAGAAAGAATAAAAGCCAAAAGGAAAGATCGAACAACAACAAAAACGAAAAAAAACACAGAGACAGAGGGACAGAAAATGCAATAATGACTACGGCACTGGGCACCGCTTATACGAGTCACCCCCCATCTCCCCTCCCCCCACCACTACCCCCATTTCCCCCCAGACACTGAAGTCCAACAACCCCCCCCCCCCCTCTCTCTCCTCTCCTCCCCTCCCCCTCCCACCACCCCCTTTCCCTCCAGACACTGAAGTCCTCCACCCTCCCCTCTCCCGCTTCTCTCCTCTCCTCTTCCCTCCCTCCCTCCCCCCTCCACCCCGCCCATCCCCCAGTCAATAAAACAAGTACGGGACCATTGCGAAGTTGAGTCAACAAGTGTGAGCCAGAATTGAAGGCTCTCCCTCTCTTACCCCTCCTTCGGTCTCTCCTTCTCTCCCCTCTCTCTCCCTCCTCTTCCCTCTTCCCTCTCTCTCTCCCTCCCTCTCCCTCTCTCTCCCTCCTCTCCCCTTCCCTCTCCCTCCCTCCTTTCCCTCTTTCCCTCTCCCTCCCTCCTCTCCCCTCTTCCCTCTCTCTCCCTACTCCCTCTCCTTTCTCTTCTCCCCCTCCCCCTCTTCCCTCTCTCTCTCTCCCTTCTCTCCCTACTCCCTCTATTTCTCCTCTCCCTCTCTGTCCTCTCCCACCCTACCCCCACCCCTTTCTCTTCTCTCTCTCTGCTACTCTTCCTATCTCTCTCTCTCTCTTCTCTCCCCACTCTTCTCTCTCTCTCTCTCCCTTCTCTCCCTACTCCCTCTATTTCTCCTCTCCCCTCTGTCCTCTTCCCCACCTACCCCCCCCTTTTCTCTCTCTCTATCACTCTTCCTCTCCCCACTCTTCTCTCTCTCTCTCTCTCCCTCTCCCCACTCTTCTCTTCCTCTCTCTCCCTTTCTCCCCCTCGCACTCCCACTCCCCTCCCCTTCTCCCTCCCTCACCCTCCTCCCTCATCCTCCTCCCTCCCTCCCTCCCCCTCCCTCCCTCGCCTCCTCCACCCCTCACCTCCCTCCCTCCCGCCCTCCTCCCTCCCCTCCCTCCCTCCTCCTTCCCTCGCACTGCATTCCACCCCCAAAGAGACATCCTCACGGCCACTAAATCATCATTTGCAACGTAATCCGCTCCCCCCCCCTTCTTTAGTCTTCTTCTCCCTCCTTCTTCACCTTCTTCTGCTTCACCTCCTTCTCCATCTCTCATTCCTTCTCCTTCTCTTTCGTTCCCTTCCCTTTCTATTTCCCCAGTTCTTCAGCTACCTTTAGTTCCTTCTCCTTCTCTTCTATTTCTCCAGTTCTTCCTCTAATTCCTGCCTTCACATTCTTGTTCCACCTCCTCTTCATCTTTAGCCTCTGTCTCCGCCACTTTCTCCTTCTACTTTACCTCTTTTCCGATCTACATTTCATTCTCTATCTCCTCTCCATTCATTTCATT
>NW_020868758.1:206069-211069 GCF_003789085.1 Penaeus vannamei
GGGGGAGAGAGAAGGAAGGGAACGTGTGATGTGGAAAAATGGGGAGAAAAGGAGGTGGGGAAAGAGAACGGAAAATGGAGGTGGAGTGGGGAGGAAAATGGGAATGGGGGAGACCCGTGGATGTAGAGGGGGAGGAGGGGAGAAGAGAGAAGGAAGGACGTGTGATGTGGAAAAATGGGGAGAAGAGGTGGGGAAAGAGAACGGAAAATGGAGGTGGAGTGGGGAGGAAAATGGGGAATGGGGAAAGACCGTGAACATGGAGGGAGGAGGAGGAGAATGGGAAGAGAAGGAAGAGAAGGAGGTGAAACAGAAGGAGAAGTGTCAGGCGGAGTGGGAATGGAGAGAAAATGAAGGAGAAACAGAAGGGGAGGTGCGAGGTGCAGTTGGGGAGGTGGAGAGACTCGTGAATGCGGAGAAGAATGGGGAAAGAGAGAGAGAGAGAGTGAGAGAGAGAGAGAGAGAGAGAGAGAGGAAGAGAGAGAGAGAGAGAGGAGAGAGAGAGAGAGAGAAAGAGAGCAGGAAGTGTGAGGTGGAGTGAGGATGGAGATGGGATATGGGGGAGATACCTGTGAACGTAGAGGAGGGAGAAAATGAAGAGAATGAGGAGAAATGGAGAGAGAGGGAAATAGGGAATAGGGGGAGAGACCAGTGAACTTGGACGGGGAAGGAGAATTGGGAGGAAAAGAGGGGAAAGAAAGAAAAGGAAAAGTAAGGGGTGGAGTGGCGGAGATGAAAGATGTTAGAAAAAAGGAGATGGAGAGAAAAGGAAGAAAAATGGGAAATAAGAAAGGTGAGAGAGAGAAAAAATACAACAACAATATTCTCGCACATTTAGAAGTCGGGGAATAAGAAGAAACGATAAAGTAGGGAAAATATAAGAGGATGAGTGCTGAATAGAGGAAAATAAATAGGAAAAAAAAATAAATATAAGTACTGTGCTGTGGGTTAGTGAAAATAAAAGAAAAAATCAAGATCTTGGGTAGAATTTGGAACTTTGGAGAATACGAAAAGAAAGAAAGAGTGAAAAGAGGAAAATTAGATATAAGAAGATCGTTCAATTAATTGCTCATCTCCTCGTTTTTTATTTATGTTTTTATCATATCTATTTTTTCTTCTATCTTTATTGACTTATCTTTTTCAATTTTTTTATTCTTTTCTATTTTCATTCTCTTATATTCTATCGATTTCGTGTATTCATCCATTTATTCATTCAGCTATTCATTTATTCATTTATCCTATTATGTGTAGAAAGTGAAAATAAAAAAAATGGGGATGTTAGAGAGGTGACGAGGATATGGACAGAAAGAGAGAAGGGGAGAGAGCGACAGACAATGATAAAGAGGGGAGGAAGAAGGATTCTAAAAGGGAGACTGGGGGGGGGGCGGAAAACAAGAGGAAGTGTGCCATAAAGTGAAAAAAATAATAAAATGGCAACTAATATAAGCAACAAAATATGCAAATGAGAGAGACATTATGCAAGTCAGTGTCTAAATAGTGACACAAGTGGGGACAAAAAATGTAAGTAATTAATATTTGAAAAAATGAATAATTAATGAAAAAATGATAATTAATGAAAAATGAATAATTAATGAAAAAATGAATAATTAATAATTGAAAAACCTAATGAATAATTGAAAAAAGTGTTTCGAGAAAAGGAAAACAAAAACAAGTGATAATCAATGCACTGAAAAGAAACGAAAAGTAACTGAAAAAAGTGTTATTTAGGAGAAAAAAAGTGAAAGAAAAGAAACACCCAAATCAAAACGAAAAAGAAATAGAAGCAGAAAAAATCAACCATAATCGAATAAAAAATAGGGAAAAAAACAAGAAAAGTAGAAGAAAGAAAAAAGAAGAAAAGCAGAAGGAAAAATATGCAAATAAAGTTAAGAGTAAAAAAAGCAAGAGAAATAGAAAGAGAAAAAGCAAGAAAAATAGAAAAAAACAAGAAAAGTAGAAGAGAAAAAACAAGCAACAGAAGAGAAAAAAAGACAAGTAGAAGACATGAAAGACTTACCAGCGACCGAATTCCCATCCCCGTCTCCGCCTCCAGCACGGGAGACGCGCGCGCGCGCCCGCCACGCGTCCCGGGGACTTCGCCTCCGAATAGACTTTCGCGAGAAGAGAAAAGGGACTTTGATCTGTTTCCCGGCAGCAGCTTCAGGTCTGGATCTCTCGTGTGGACGGCGACTTTATTCCGGTCCTGAAGCACGGCTGGACTTTATTCCCGATTCTGAAGCGTGGGCAGACTTTATTCCCGTCCTGAAGCACGGCTGGACTTTATTCCCGGTCCTGCAGCGTGGGGAGACTTTGTTCCCGATTTTGGCAGACTTTACGCCCCATTCTGAAGCGTGGTTAGACTCTATTCCCGATTTTGGCAGACGATATTCCCGATACTGAAGCGTGGCTAGACTTTATTCACGATTCTGAAGCGTGGGCAGACTTTATTCCCGATTTTGGCAGATGATATTCCCGATACTGAAGCGTGGGCAGACTTTATTCCCGGTTATGAAATATTTGCCCAGTTCTGTGCTAGCCAGTGACTTCATTTCCGGTTCTGTCTATGCACTGATTTAATTCCCGATTCCATATAGCCTGGCGAGAATTAATTCCAGCAGCGACTTCGCATTCCTGTTTATGTCGAAATTCCAGACCTACAATCTCCCCCCCCTTTTCTCCCTATTTCAAAAATCAAGAAAAAAATATATATACAAATATTCCTATATATATCTCATTCCTATTTTTTCTTCGCCAATGAAAGCAAAGAAAGAAAGATAAAAAAAAAATTCGTTTGTCCCGAAGGAACTGAACCCGCAAGGATACGTAAGGAGGAGCCATTACGTCACCAACATACCTAAAGGACCTGTGACGTCATCAACACGTCTGAAAGAATTGTGACGTCACCAACAAGGAACAATAAAAAAAGACAAGCCTGAGGAAAGAAGAGGAGAAGAGAAGAGGAAAAAGAAAGAGGAGGAGAAAAAAGAAGACGAAAGAGAAGGAGGAGAAAGAGGAAGAGAAAAAGAAGAAGAAGAAGAAGGTACAAGAGGAAAAAGGAATTGGCGGAGGAGAAAGAAGCGGAGATGAAAAAGGAGAAAGCGACAGAGAAGGAAGAAAGAGGGCGTGGGAGAGAGGAGGGGAAAACGACGAAAGGGGAGGAAGAGGAGTGGGGAAGGAGGAAGAGGAGGCGGAAGGGAGGAGGAGGAGGAGGAGGTTGCACGTAGAGTGGCCAAGAGGAGCGCCATAAATTTAAACCGTCGCCGCAGCCCCTAAAACCCCCTGGCCACACACGCCTCCACGCCGCCTCCTGTCTGCAAATAAACACGCTCACGAACACGCATACACGCACACGCACACACAACACACACACACACAACACACACACGCACACACACACACACACACACACACACACACACCACACACACGCACACGGACGCACGCACGAACACACACGCGGATATGATATTAATACAATTTTCCATAAGCAAACGTGGGAGCCAAATCGAGAGCCTGAATTGCGTCGTACGATATTTTTTTCCACCTGGGTACGACAGTGTGGACACCTTGGCGCCAGACGTACGATAACAACAGCCTCGTCTTCCTCGTTAAATATGTGGAAATGGACAGCATCTCTTCCGCTGGATGCCTTTTATCTCGATTTCACATCCAACGGACTATTATCGAGTTATTTCGAATTATAAGCTCCATTGGTTTTTGATATTGCGAATGCCACACATTATGGGCACCGGTCTCCTGCTTAACCTTTCCTTCTTCCTCTTCATTATCCACATTAAATGAATCACCACATGATCTAATTAGATCCATGACATTTAATATACAAAGGGAAATCAAACATAAGTGAAAAAATAACCTTCAATTATTTAAGGTGTTTTCCAATATGGCGCCGTTTGGTATCGAGACCGTGATGGCAGATGAACGATGACATGTGACTGACCACGTGTACGATACCTTTATGTTATGGGTCGCGAGCGTAACGTAGTAACAATAACATTTCCGCATTCTTGAGACTCCTCCTACGTATCTCTATCTCACCCCCGATACCGATAAGTCTTTATCAGATCTAAGAAGAACGCACAACAAAGAGAAAAGCAGACGACAAAAAAAGTTCGATCAAATTGGCATCAAATATTTAGGAGGCGAAGAATGCACGATAATCACCGGCTTTCTTGGGGAATGTACTTCTCCGCTGCAAGAATGTACGTTGGCCTGAGCTTCCTTGGCCCAGACACGCGAGTCAGCTCCGCACTTCGCTGACATTTGTACAGGTACACAATGCGTTCAGACTCCTACGGCTGTTTTTAGTACCGCGAAACGTCTCGTGGTTTGATGAATATGCTCATTATCGTACCCTTGGCACCACCCCATAGACTGCATCTGTACGATAACGTCAAAAAAGCTACGATGTGTCCCGGATGTTCGATGATTAAGATGAACAGGTGATGATCTTTTGGCGAAGACGGTGGAACTCCGAGACATGGAGAGAGAGAGAGAGAGAGAGAGAGAGAGAGAGAGAGAGAGAGAGAGAGAGGAGAGAGAAGAGAGAGAGAGAGAGAGAGAGAGAGAGAGAGAGAGAAGAGAGAGAGAGAAGAGAAAGGAGGTCGAGGAATGGGCGCGCGAGGTCTGAGGGCGTGCGGGCGTGCAGGTAGGCGCTGGTGGCATGGGTAACGAGAATAGCCCGAGTGTGTGAGAGAGGGAGAGGGAGGGAGAGGAAGGGGGATGAGAGGGGAAGGGAGGGGAATGTGGGAGGGTGAAGCAAGAGTGTGTGATCCTTGGCACTTGCAACACGTGGTGGAAGGAGAACTTTTGGCACCCTGGCACTGGCACAACTATCTCGACAAGCCGCCCCTCCCCCTACCGAGCAGCCGAGGAAAGGGGGGGTGGAGGGACAGGGAGAGGAGAGGAGAGGAGAGGAGGAGAGAGAGGAGAGAGAGAGAGGAGAAGAGAGAGAGAGAGAGAGAGAGAGAGAGAGAGAGAGGAGA
>NW_020868758.1:216069-224062 GCF_003789085.1 Penaeus vannamei
GAGAAGACAGTGCTACCCATGTCTAAATATTCACTTGTGCCAGTGCAAATGACTGTCAGATGAATCTTTAAATAAATCTGCTTTTTTAAGGATCATCGTTAGTCAGACTCATATCTTTACTGATGCAATGTGTGAGTCAATGCGTGTGTGTGTGTGTGTGTACGCGCTCACGTTGAAGCATATATTTCTGTGTTCTATGTATTGCAACACATACTTCCAATCATAACCCAAATCTTCAGGTCTGATAATCCAATCACCATTTTCACCCCAATCACCCGTTGCCTTAACCGCGCTCCAAGAATCGCCGATCCCAGTCAATCGCCCCCCACCCCCACCCCCTCTCAGCCAATGGCCGTCTCTGCCAATCCTACTTCATTTCATTTCTTTCAATCTCCACCCCTACCTCCACTTCCACTTCCTAATCTCCTCCTCCTCCTTCCCCTTCCTCTCTCCTCCTCCTCCCTCCCCCTTCCCCTACCACCCCTATCTCCTCCCTTCCCTACCACCCCCTATCTCCCTCCCCTTCCCCTACCACCCCTATCTCCTCCCCTTCCCCTACCACCCCCTATCTCCCTCCCCTTTCCTCCCTTCCCTCCCCTCCCTCCCTCCCATTTTCCTCCTTCCCCTCCCCCCTCCCCCTCACTGACCCCCGACTGACCCCTCCTGACCTCCCGCAGGAAGCCAGGATGACGGGGCGGAGCAGCAAGGACGGCACCGGCTCTTGGCAGGGCTTCGACGAGGGCCTCGAGGAGTACAAGGAGAACATGCTCAAGGACGAGTGGTTTCCAAGTGCGCGCGTACGTGGCCAGGGCAGCTGATGGGACAGGGGTGGGGGACAGGGCTTAATAGGAGCTAATAGTTAAGGTATTAGGGGAGTGAGATTTAATATGAGCTGATGGGACAGGGAGTGGGGGACAGGACTTATAGGAGCTAATAGTTAAAGTATTAGGGAGTGAGATTTAATAGGAGCTAATAGTTAAAGTATTAGGGAATGAGATTTAATAGGAGCTAATGGGAAAAATATTAGTGAATAGAAACTTGATAGGAGCTAATAAGAATAGTAGAGAATAGGACTTATAGGAAGTATTAGTAACAACGCATAGAAGTAAGTAAAAGTATTAATAGTAGGGTAATAGCAACAGTGACAGGTAATAGAAGTAATAGTAGTAATAGCAGTAATAGTACATAATAAAAATAGTAGTAGGTAATAGAAATAGTAGTAAGGAGTAGTAGCAATGGTAGGTCAGAAGTAGTAGGCAAAGGTATTAATAATAAGAGTGGCAAGTGTAGGCCTACTGTAGGGGGGGGGGGTGTAGGCAAGCGCCCCCTAGTGGAATTTCTTTACTTTGTTTCATTCGTTCTAAAAGTAGTGTTATGTTGCATCTGCGGGTCAATTTACATCACTCCATAACTCAGTTATTTGTTATTAGTAACTCTACATGTCAATCTTAACTTTCTAGTATTTTTTTCACGACTGACCTCCATTTCGTAACTCTACATGTCAATTTTATCTTTCTAATATTTTTTTCATTGACTTCTCTGTTTCGTAACTCTACATGCAATCTTATCTATTGTAAGGTCTTTTGGCTGAAATAAAGATTGTTATCACCTTTTGTCTGGGATCAAATTCCGTACGTGTTCACACATTAAAATCGATGCTAAGTAGATATATTTGCTAAGAAACACACTTCATTAATGAGTAAATAACAAATCCTAATAAATACATCCTTTGCGATAAATAAATTAATGAATCACATAAATACATTCTTTGTTGTACATTCTGCTACGAATTCTACAAGAACTTTTTTATTATTATTATTATTATTCTTTTCGTGGGGCAATATAGAGCTCGCACTTCATATAAGGTTTAATATCCAACATCTGCCTCTTTTTTCCCGTACTTACGAGCAACAAAACCCTTTATGAACCTATTTAAAAAAAAAAGACTTTTTACTATTCCAATTTCGCAGATAAAGGAGACAGCGCTGACATAGAACCCAATAATAGCTTTCCTTATTTCAAAATAATGTGAAATTCCAATTAAGATGCACTTAATCTAGACTCTAAATGTACCTATAGACCGTTGCCGCGTAAAGGATAATCAACTTAATAGAACGACAGTCATTAGCTTATTAATGACCCACACAAAGACCTCCAGCTGATATTTGCTTATTTGTCTTCTAAAGCAGTTAATGAAAGCCAATTAAATCTAAAAATATTAATCAATGCACGATGATTCATCCCTTTGGAACATGTCCATGCACATCAGCAAGTGCATAGACTGCTACATGCAAAAATAGACAGAAAGATAGATATCACTCTCAGAATTCATAAAGAAAAAAAATAGCCGCCATGGAAAGCACACGGATAAATGGAGAACCAAGCAACACAAAGATAACACACCATAATTAAATCATTAAGGACCCGCCCCCGCAACCCCAATCAGCTGGTGGGCGAAGGCCCCTCTAACCCCCCCCCCCTCCCGCAGAAGGACAACCCCGACGCCGAGAAGCACCTCCGCCGCCGCGCCAAGCGCCAGCAGAAGAAGAAGCTGCAGGAGAAGGACCGCGAGGCGCTCATGAAGAGCATCCCGGGCATGGCGTCCATCCTGCCGGCGCGCTCCGGCCAGGCGCCCCCCGTGGGCGCCGAGCTGGACGCGCCGCTCACCAAGACGCAGAAGAGGAGGAGGAGAAGAAGAAGGCCAAGGCGGAGAAGGCCAAGGCGGAGGCCGCCGAGGGGGCCGCCGAGGGGGCCGCCCCCGCCGAGGGCAAGGCCGCCAAGCCAGAGGCGCCCAAGCCTGCTGAAGCCAAGAAGGCAGCCCCTGCCAAGCCAGAGGCACCAAAGCCTGCAGATGCCAAGAAGGCAGCCCCTGCGAAGCCTGAGGCTGCTAAGCCAGCTGAAGCCAAGAAGGCAGCCCCTGCCAAACCGGAGGCTGCTAAGCCCGAGGCACCAAAGCCTGCTGATGTCAAGAAGGCAGCCCCTGCCAAGCCTGAGGCGCCTAAGCCTGCAGAAGCCAAGCCTGAGGCGCCTAAGCCTGCAGAAGCCAAGCCTGAGGCGCCTAAGCCTGCAGAAGCCAAGCCTACTGAAGCCAAGCCAGCTGAGGCCAAACCTGCTGAAGTCAAGCAGGCAGCTCCTGCTAAACCCGAGGTAGCAAAGCCTGCAGAAGCCAAGCCTGAGGCACCAAAACCTGCTGAAGCCAAGCCAGCTGAGGCCAAACAGGCAGCTCCTGCTAAGCCCGAGGCACCAAAGCCTGCTGAAGCCAAGCCTGAGGCACCTAAGCCTGCTGAAGCCAAGCCTGAGGCACCTAAGCCTGCTGAAGCCAAGCCTGAGGCACCAAAGCCTGCTGAGGCCAAGCCCGAGGCACCAAAGCCTGCTGAAGCCAAGCCTGAGGCACCTAAGCCAGCTGAAGCCAAGCCTTCTGAGGCACCTAAGCCAGCTGAAGCCAAGCCCCCCAGGGAAAAGAAGCCTTCAGAGTCGGAGAAGCCTCCGAGGGAGAAGAAGGTGTCCGAATCCGAGAAGGCCAAGAGGGAGAAGAAGCCCTCGGAGTCGGAGAAACAGAAGCGAGAGAAGAAGCCCTCGGAGTCCGAGAAGCCTCCTCGGGAGAAGAAGCCCTCGGAGTCCGAGAAAGCCTCCTCGGAGAAGAAGCCCTCGGAGTCCGAGAAAGCCCAGGGAGAAGAAGCCCTCAGAGTCCGAGAAGTCAAGAAGGAGAAGAGGCTTTCCGAGTCCGACAAGTCCGCCAAGCCCCCGGCGGAGGCCCCGTCAAAGCCAGACGCCCCCAAGCCACCAGTAGCCCCCGCCAAGCCTGCAGAAGCGCCTGCTAAACCAGAAGCCGTGCTAAGCCAGCAGAGGCTCCGCTAAGCCTGACGAAACTCCTGCTAAGCCTGTAGTAGCCCCCGCCAAGCCCACAGAGCCCCTGCCAAGCCAGGAGCGCCTGCGAAGCCAGCCGAGGCCCCAGCCGAGGCCCCAGCAAAGCCAGCCGAGGCCCCAGCCAAACCAGAAGCCCCAGCCAAACCAGCCGAGGCCCCAGCAAAGCCAGCCGAAGCCCCAGCTAAACCTGCGGAAGCCCCTGCCAAGCCCACAGAAGCCCCGAAGACTCCCGAAGCGAAGCCAGCCGAAGTCAAGCCGGAGCCCCCACAGAAGCCAGCCGAGCCCCCCAAGGCCCCGACGCGAAGCAGCAAGCCCTGCGAAGCCTGCAGAGCCCCAGGCCCCGCCAAGGCCCAGCCCGACGCCCCGCGAAGCCGCTGAAGCCAAGCCGCCGCGGACCCCTGCTGCCCTGCAGCAGCCCCCGCCCCCGCCCTGCTCCTGCCCCAGCCCCTGCCCCTGCCCTGTTCTGCCCCGCCCTACCCTTGCGCCGCCCCCGCTCCCGCCAGCTCCGCCCTGCTGCCCTGCCTACCGCGCGCCCCAGCGGCCCAGCGGCCCCTGCCGCTCCGCCGCCGCCCGCCCCGCCCTGCTGCCCCTGCCCCTGCCGCCAAGCCGGCCGAGGTCCTCGCGGGGCCCGTGCCCGGCCTGGCGCCCGCCCCGCAGCCCTCGCCCACCGCGCCCGTGCCCAACATCGGCGCCGCCTTCAGCCCCGCCCTGGACCCCGCCCTCGGCCCGGCCACGGGCGGCAACAAGCCCTCCACGTCGCCGCGCTTCGCCTCCACCTTCGTGCCGCCGGGGCCCGCCCTCGCCTCCACGCTGCCGCCCGCGCCCGTCGAGTCGCCGCAGAAGGAGCCGTCCTCGCCCACCCTCATGAACCTGCGCGTCAAGGTGGCCCCGCCCGCGCCCGCGCCCGCAGCGCCCGCGGCGCCCCCGCGCCCGCCGCCCCCGGCGCCGCCGCCCATGACCCCGCCAAGGCCAGCCCGCGCCCCAGCAGCCCGCCTTCCCCGGCTTCGGGCCCGTGCCGCAGCCGGCGCCCGGCCCCGCGCCCGGCCTGGCCCCCAGCTTCATGCCCAGCCTCGGGCCCTCCATGGGCCCCGCCCTCGGCGCCATGAAGGCCCCCGGCCCCGCCCCGCCCATGGGCCCCGGCCTGGCCCCCGCCATGGGCACCGCCATGGGACCAATCATGTCGCATGGACCCCCGGGCGCAGGCCCCGCCCGGCCCGCCCCGGCCCCATGTTCGGCGGCCCCCCGCCTGCCCCCATGGGCCCCCCGCCGCCCGTGGGCCCCCTGCCCGCCTTCCTGACGGAGGCGGACGACGACGACGTCATCATCCCGCTGCTGGACGAGGTGCTGGAGGACCTCCCGCCGCTGGCCCCGGCCGGCGCCGCGCCCGCGCAGGGCCCGCCCGCAGGAGCCCCGCCGGGCCCGCCCGCCCAGGCCCCAGGGGACCCCCGCCCAAGCCCCAGATGAAGAAGTAGACGGCGAGGCCGGCGGGCGCCCCCCCCGCCCTCCCCGCGCCCCCGGCCGAGCCCACAGTTGCAATGGTGTGACCTTCAGCTCCTGTTTTTTTTCGCTACGTATCTGTTCACTGAAGTCATGATTTTTATTATTATTCTCTCGAGTAAAACACTTGCCTTGCAGTCAGTCTTTCATCAAAATACAAAAAACAACCAAACGTTGCATTTATCATCACCAGAAAACAAAACTAGAAGAAAAAATAAATGTAAATATATAAATACCAAATCGAAGAAATCATAGACGCATTATTTTTCTTTCTTTCTATCTTTCTTTTTTTCTCTTTTTTCCATGAATTTATCTCTCATTTGCTTATATTTATTTTTCTTATACAACCTATATTTTTATCTTTTTCTTTTCATCTTCAATAAAATGGAAAAAAAATCAAAAAAAAGTTTTTTTCAGTACAAAAGATCTCTCAGTAATGTCATTCCTACGCTTCTGAAAGCGGATCTTGCAACTGCACAACCAAATTTGTTAATAAAAAGACGTTATTATGCGTGTGGCCGTTTCTCTTCCCTTTCTGTGGAGCCCGATTGCAATGTTGCATGACGCCCGTTTTCATATATACGAATGGTGATATTTTGGTAAAAGATAGAATATGAATGACACAATCGGATATTTTGGTAAAAGTTGGAAGAATATGAATGACACAACTGGATATTTTGGTAAAAGAATGGAGAAAATGAATGATACAAGACGAAAGAATATAAATGGTACAATTGGATATTTTGGCAAAAGATGAAAAAAAATATGAATAACTGGATATTTCGATAAAAGATGGAAGAATACAATTACATATTTTTGGTAAAAAAAAAGAAGAATATGGATGATAAAATCGGATATTTTGGTCAAAGAAAACAGAATTTGAACGACATTATTGGCTAAAGGCGAGAAATTACTGACACCGTGTCCAAACTGCCCTGGCGAGACAAACAAACAAACGAAGCACCACCGAAATTCCTCAGAGCGACAAACACCCGAACTCTCGATCCCAAACAATGTTACACAAAGAACAAACGAGAGAAACGGCTCATAAAACCACAAACAGAACAGCAAATAATCTACGAAAGACGAAACAAAGAAAGGAAGAGAAGAAGAATGGAAGACGAAGGACCGACGCAGAAGCACTTCCTGAACAACAACAAAAACAAACAACAACAAAAATCTATTAATTTGGATCAAACGTGTTTCGCAAAGACAGCGAGACAAAAGAGAAGAGGAAGGAGGAAACAAACAACAAAAAACAGAACAATTTCCAAAGGCAAATAGAGGGAAAGAGGGGAGAAGGGAAAGAGGGAAATGGAAGGAAAAAGGGAAGAGGAGAGATAGGAAAGAAGGGAAAATGGGATAGGGAAGAAGAGAGTGGAAAGAGAAAACACGGGGAGAGAGAGAGAGAGTAACCGAGAAAGAGGAAAAAGGGAGAGTGAAATTGGAAAACACAAGCGAAAAATGAGAAAAGGAAATAGGGAGAATGAAAGCGAGAAAAGGAAAACAAAAAATAGGAAAATGGAAAAGGGCAAAAAAGAATAGGAAAGAGGGAAAACCAAAGCGAGAAAAGGGGAGAGGGGAGAGGGGCGAGAGAGCAGGAGGGGACGCGAGGCCGGCCACCGACAAGGGGCTGCATAGGCCTACCGTCCGGCGCCAAAGCTCCGGCCAAAAGTCTTTCCGCATGGCCTTTGTTGTCGCTCAAGTTCGCTTTTGCGCTCGCCCAGGCTATCTGTGGCTGGTTTGTTGGTGTTGGTGTTGGTGGTGGTGTTGTTGGTGTTGGTGTTGGTGGTGGTGGTGTTGGTGTGTTGGTGGTGGTGTTGGTGGTGGTGTTGTTGTTGGTGTGGTGTTGGTGGTGTTGGTGTTGGTGTTGTTGTTGTTGGTGTGTGTTGTTGTTGGTGGTGGTGTTGGTGTTGGTGTTGGTGTTGGTGGTGGTGGTGTTGGCGTGGCGGTGTTGGTGTTGGTGTTGAGGTGGTGTTGGTGTTGTTTGGTAGTGGTGTTGGTGGTGGTGTTGGTGATGGTGGTGGTGGTGGTTTGGTGTTGTGGTGGTGTTGGTGTTGGTGGTGTTGGTGTTGGTGGTGGTGTTGGTGGTGGTGGTGTTGGTGTTGGTGGTGTTGGTGCTGGTGTTGGTGTTGTGGTGTTGGTGTTGGTGTCGGTGTCGGTGTTGGTGTTGTTGGTGGTGTTGGTGGTGGTGTTGGGTTGGTGTTGGTGTTGATGGTGTTGGTGTTGTTGTTGGTGGTGTTGATGGGTGTTGGTGTTGTTGTTGGTGGGGTGGTGGTGGTGGTGATTGTGGTGGTGGTGGTGGTGCCGGTGGTGTGGTGGTGTTGGTGGTGGTGGTGGTGTTGGTGTTGGTGGTGTTGCTGGTGCGGTGCTGGTGTTGGTGTTGGTGGTGGTGGTGTTGGTGTTGGTGGTGTTGGTGTTTGGTGTTGGTGTTGGTGTTGGTGTTGTTGTCGTTGTTGTTGTTGTCCCGACGCATTGTCAATGTCTGCTCTGAGGCCTCGCTGTTTTTTTGGCTACGTTTTCTCTTCTTTCTTTTCTTCTTCTTCTTCTTCTTCTTCTTCTCTTTTCTTCTTTCTTCTTCCTTCTTCTTTCTTCTTCTTCTTCTTCTTCTTCACTTCTCTCTCCTTTT
>NW_020868758.1:236564-241564 GCF_003789085.1 Penaeus vannamei
TAACCGTTCTTCAGCTCCGGGAGATAAAGGACCCGCCTTCTGCAGATCCTCAAACACCTTCCGGCGAACGTTAACTGGTACTGTCAGTTTTAAAACATTGACGTCACACCGGATAAGGTTAATTACCACACCCACGTGCGCAGATTATCCCCAATGTTGCGTAAATGAGCATGGGAAAATCGGCAAACAAAAGATGTAACTTGAAATCATATTCTGTGCTGGAAAAATATGTCAGATGAACGATTGCAGAGATGAAAGTAAAAAACAGGACCTTTTGTAATAAGTTAATGATCTGATTTTTTAAAAAGGGGAGAAAACGAGCGGGTGTCAAGAAACAAATGCGAGCGAATGCCTGTCATGACATGTCAGCAATTGGCTGATCCATACATAACCTTGACACAGCGACACAGGACGAGTGTAATTGTTACGAGTTGTATAGACATGACTGCTCTCATTTCGGTCCCTCTATCTTAGGATCTCTTCGATTTTGTTAGCTAGTTAGAGAGGTGGTTCATTTTTGTTAGCTAGTTTGACTGCTCGCATTTCGTCTCTCAGTCTCTGTATCTTAGGATCTCTTAGTTCATTTTTGTTAGCTAGTTAGATAGGTGGTTCATTTTTGCTAGTTAGAAAGGTGGTTCATTTTTGTTACCTTGTTAGATAGGTAGTTCATTCTTATAAGCTGGTTAATTAGCTAGGTGGGTCATTCTTGTTAGCTCCTTAGATAGATAGCTAGATGGGTCATTTTATGTTAGTTCATTTTAAGAATTCTTTCACTTTATGTGTTGCGTCATGTCAGTTCATCTTTTTATATCGTTGTCTGTCTGTCTTTCTCATATCTCACGCAGGGTTCTGTGTATCCATGTATGTATCATGCTGTCGTATTAATCATCTGTCTGTCTCCATATATGATTATCTTTTTATGTCATTCTAATTACAAATCTGCTTTTTGTGTCCATCAGTTAATCAACATTGATTCTCTTCTAATATATATATATATATATATATATATATATATATATATATATATATACATATATATAATACATAATATATATATATATAATATATATATATATATATATATATATATATTACTCTCCCTCCCCCTCTCCCACTTCCTCTCCCTCTTCCTCTCTTTCGGGCGAAAAGCTAAAAGGAATAAAAAAAAAAAATCAGAAAAAAACAGATCAAGGAACGAAACAAACAGACAAAATAAATAAGAAAGCAAGGAAACAGAAGAAAGAAACCGCAAAAAAAAAAACACGACAGGAAGTAGAACTAATTCCAGGTCAGGTGGCGTAGATGAAAGAATGCAACGAGTGGTCGTTAGGGAGGGTGGGTTGGGGGAGGGGGTTGCCGTGGGTTGAGGGGAGGGGTTGCTGGTGGGGGAGGGGAGAGGTTGCCGGTGGGTTGAGCAGGGGAGGGGGGTTGCCGGTGGGTTGAGGGAGAGGGGGGCGGGGGTTGTCGTGGGTTGAGGGAGGGGAGGTGGGTTGCTGGTAGGAGGAGGGGTTGAATTGCGGGTGAGGGGAGGTTGGTGGGTGGCCGGTGGGCTGAGGGAGAGGGTAGGTGGGTTGAAGGGAGGGGGTTGTGGGGGAGGGGAGGGTAGGTGGGTTGGGTGTGATTTGAGGATTAGGGGGCTGAGAGGGAGGGGTTGGTGGTTGGTTGCAGGAAGGGTAGGTGGGTTGCCGGTGGGTTCAGTATGAGGGAGTAGGTGGGTTGCCGGTAGGTTGGGTGATGGGTTTAGGGTTAAAAGGGTTGAGGGAGAGGGAGGGGGGTGGTTGAGGAGAGGGGAGGGAGGTGGGTTGAGGGAAGGTAAGGGAGGTGGGTTGCCGATGGGTTGAGTGTACGGGTTGGGTGGTGGGATGAGGGGATGGTAGGTGGGTTGCCGGTGGGTTCTTTAATGGATGAAAGTCTGGTGGGTTGTGTGTGGGTGGCTGGGAGGATAGTGGGTTAAGATGCATGGTGTGGGTAGTGTAATTCGAGGGTATGGAGGTGGTGGGTTCAGGGTGCAGGGATGAACAGTGGGTTGAGGGAGGAGTGCAGGTAGGTTGGGTAGTGGGGTTGATGATGTGGGTGTGGATAGTGGGTTGAATGTAAAGGTATGGACAGTGGATTAAAAGATAGGATGTGGGAAGTGGGCGGCAGTGGGCGGTAGTGGGTTAGGGGCAGTGGCCGGAGTGGCTAAGAGTGTGGGTGGGCAGTGGACGGTAGTGGGCTAGAGGTGTGGGTTGGTTGTGGGCGGTAGTGAGCTAAGGGTGTGGGGAGGGTGGGTTTTATGCGAGCGTGGGCGTGAGACACATGGACAGACGCATCCTGCCATTTATCGCAGTTCAAGGTCAGTTCATGATGTTCGTTGTACAGCGGCGTGGGGCGGGCGGCGAGGCTTTCATGCTGTTCTGGAACTAAGCGGGTTTACGATTTTTTAGACATCTTTTCTGAAGTTCTCTTCATGTCTTTATTACGTATAGTTTTCGTTGTTTTATGCGTGAGAGAAATACAGATTGAATGCCATGGTGAACTGCAACGAAATAGGTTTAGCAACTTTTTAAAACGTTTTTTAGGCTTTTTTGCGATTTTTTTAACGTATTTTTTTTTACTGGCTTTTGGATTTTTTTTTTTTTTTACGTCTTTTTTAAATTTTTATTGCGTGTAGTTTTCAAATCTCTGTTTGTTTGTGTGTAAATGAAATACAGATTAAATTTCGTTTTTATTGAGTATAGTATTCGCTCCTTATTTGTTTGTTTTGTGGGTAAATAAATGAATGAAAAATATAAACGATACTTTTCTGTCCAAATACGACAGTGATAGTAATGAGTATATCACTAACGCCATTATCATAATAATTGTTGTTGTTCACCATCAAGAAACGACTGAATATGGATCACACTATGAACAGTATTTGTGGAGGAGAGACAAACACACTATCACGGCATAGTGATGGTATGATCTGTATTCTATATGCACTGGGCAGCGGGATTACACCTAATTATTTGTTTGTGTGGGGATGTAGGCTAATAGTCTTCCGGCATGAGCAATATTGCCAGATGAAGAAAGATGTTTGCTGTCAGAAAGAGGTAAGATGACTCTCTCTCTCTCTCATCTCTCTCTCTTCTCTCTCTCTCTCTCTCTCTCTCTCTCTCTCTCTCTCCTCTCTCTCTCTCTCTCTCTCTCTCCTCTCTCTCTCTCTCTCTCTCTCTCTCTCTCTCTCTCTCTCTCTCTCTCTCTCTCTCTCTCTCCTTTCGTTCTTCCACATTTAGGGAGGGGGCAGACCTTTGACTGATCGAAAAAGATGATGTTTCTTCCCTTTTCTCTGAATAAGGGAAGAACTTCGCCGACAGAAAGAGCTTGGGTAGAGGATTACATTATATGCCAGTATTCTTTTATATCATGGTGGGTATTACCATTTTTAACGTAGCTTACACAATACATACAGACAAGGATATTTACTATTAGTGTACTAATTTATGATGACCTGTAACAGGGGGGGGGCAATGATTACACTGAGTCACCGTTGCTAGCTGTGCTCTGCATCCTGACCAGCAAACAGTCATCCAGTCGCAGCCATAGTCGGATTGTAAATGAAAATTGTTGATAAATTCCACGGTGTGAAAATGTCAATGTCGAAAATTTCTGACAACGTATATTTCCATTTTACCATGGCTAATTACTGTAATCACAGAATACTGTACTCTGTCGAATGTCTGTGAATACATGTAACAATGTAATCACGAATGCCCACGCCTGAGATAGCCAGGGTGGTAAATAAACTTATTTAACTTGGCATAACCTTTTGTAAACAATTACTTACTTGATGTATTAGAAACCATGATAATTTTATATCGTACGATTAGAATGTACTACGATAATATGAAGAGATCTCCCACTCTTGTGGTTAGTTAGGGTCATAAGTGAAGGGCCAGAATAAAAAAGAACTGCATAATCGATTACCTTTCGGAGTCAAAATCAAAACAAAACCTTTTTTTTAGTAAAACCCAAAGCAAGCAAGCAAGAACAGCTAAAAAATTGGCCAGTTCAGTACCATAAAAAAGTTCCTTAAAGGCAAAAACAAATGCAGTAAACGATAGTCGTGCAATACACGAATAAATTGCAATACATGAATATAGCCAGAAGACCTTGCTACGTGAGCATTTTGAGAGCTTTGGGAGTAAATAATAGTCTTTGAATGTTGACGAGATTGAAGAAAAAATACAAGTAGATATTTCCCGTGTCATTAGCATGAGATGTTTATGTTCGTTTTCCGTTTATTGCCAAAATGCGATCCGAGTTTATGGCAGTCGTAGTTGCAAGACTTGCCTAGAGTTAACAACCTTAGAATTCCGCTATGTTATACCACCTGGGGCTTACGCCAAGCCAACTGAATGCAGCTCTGCACACGGGCCTTAAATGCAGCCTTATGCTTCCGAACTGAAGGCGGGGCAAGGAATACAACACACATTTTCGTGCTTGCCAAAACAATGCTAGCTTCCATTTAGCAGCAAACTATGACACTGAGAATGACGAATCTGGGAAAGCAGACTGAGTGGGTGATGCTTTAGGGAAAGAGTCGGCAACCTACGGCCCGCTGCTCGAAATCATCCCGCCTGCAGGCATCTTGTCTTGCCTGCTTGTCACCCAGTGAAGAGTCTTTCCAGCAGCAGTCGGGCATCGCGTCTCGCACTGGGTATTCTTACAGCAGGAAATGACTTAGAAGTATTATTATTCCTACCTCAATATTGCTGTTCTTATGATCATTTCCATATATTATTTGCAATGGAGTAAGCCTGCCTTCGACGTACGAGAGAGAGAGAGAGAGAGAGAGAGAGAGAGAGAGAGAGAGAGAGAGAGAGAGAGAGAGAGAGAGAGAGAGAGAGAGAGAGAGAGAGAGAGAGAGAGACTGCGAAACAAGGTCTATAGTAGGAAAGTCATTTCTTACCAAATATTGTAAATCCTGAATCGTAATTTCAAGCATCTGTTGAAAGCATTGGTGCTACTGTGCACAA
>NW_020868758.1:251564-261564 GCF_003789085.1 Penaeus vannamei
GGAGGAATCCCGGAGGAGGAATCCGGACTGGGGGAGGCCCCAGGAGGAGGGAAGGAGGAGGAGGATCCGAAGGAGGCCCAGGAGGAGGAATCCGGACTGGAGGCCCAGGAGAGGAATCGGACTGGAGGCCAGGAGGAGGAATCCGGAATGGAGGGGAACCCGGAGGAGGCCAGGAGGAGGAATCCCGAACTGGAGGCCCAGGAGGAGGAACCCGGAATGGGAGGCCCAGGAGGAGGAATCCGGACTGGAGGCCCAGGAGGAGGAATCCGGACTGGAGGCCCAGGAGGAGGAATCCGGAATGGAGGCCCAGGAGGAGGAATCCAGGAAGGAGAGGAGGAATCCGGACTGGAGGCCCAGGAGGAGGAACCGGACTGGAGGAAGGAGGAATCCGGACTGGAGGCCAGGAGGAGGAACCGAAGGATCCGGGGAGGAGGAATCCGACTGGAGGCCCAGGAGGAGGAATCCGAACTGGAGGCCCAGGAGGAGGAATCCGGACTGGAGGGCCAGGAGAGAAGGACTGAGGACCGGGGGAGGAATCCAGACTGGAGCCCAGGAGGAGGAATCCGGACTGGAGGCCAGGAGGAGGAATCCGAACTGGAGGAATCCGGAACTGGAGCCCAGGAGGAGGAATCCCGGACTGGAGGCCCAGGAGAGGAATCCGGAATGGGCCCAGGAGGAGGAATCGGACTGGAGGCCCAGAGGAGGATCCGGAATGGAGGCCCAGGAGGAGGAATCCGGACTGGAGGACCAGGGGGAGGAATCCTGACTGGAGGCCCTGGAGGCCGAATTGGAGGAGGAGGAATCCGGACTGGAAGGAATCCGGACTGGAGGGAGGAATCCGGAATGGAGGCCCAGGAAGAGGAACCCGACTGGAGGCCCGAGGAATCCGGCTGGAGGCCCAGGAGGAGGAATCCGACTGGAGGACCCAGGAGGAGGAATCCGGACTGGAGGCCCAGGGGAGGAGGAATCCGGACTGGAGGCCCAGGAGAGGAAATCCGGACTGGAGGCCCAGGAGGAGGAAGGAGGAGGCCCAGGGGCAGAGAATCCGGACTGGAGGCCCAGGAGGAGGAATCTGGAGGCCCAGGAGGAGGAACCGAAACTGGAGGCCAGGAAAGGAGGACCCAGGCGGAGGAATCCGGACTGGCAGGACGAGACCGGGAGGAGGAATCCGAACTGGAGGCCCAGGAGGAGGAACCGGACTGGAGGCCAGGAGGAGGAATCCGGACTGAGGCCAGGAGGAGGAATCCGGAGGCCCTGGAGGCCCGGACTGGAGGCCAGGAGGAGGAATCCGGACTGGAGCCCGGGAGGAGAATCCGCTGGAGGCCCAGGGGGAATCCGACTGAACAGGAGAGGAATCCGGACTGGAGGGGAATCCCCTGGGGGAGGAGGAATCCGGACTGGAGGCCCAGGAGGAGGATCGGAAGGCCCAGGAGGAGGCCCAGGAGGAGAATCGAACTGGAGGCCGGAGGAGGAATCCGGACTGAGAGGCCCAGGAGGAAAACCCGGAGCCCTGGAGGCCATGAAAAAAAGACTGAAGGAAAAAGAGGAAAAAAAAAAAAACTGGCGAGAAAAGGAGGAGGAACCCGACGGCCCAGGAGAATCCGGACTGGAGGAATCCTGACTGCGAGACCGGGGAGAATCTGGACTGGTAGGCCAGGAGGGAATGCCGAACTGGAGGCCCAGGAGGAGGAACCGGACTGGAGGCCCCAGGCCAGGAGGAATCTGTACTGGAGCCAAGGAGGAGGAATAACTGGAGGCCTGGAGGAGGAACCCGAAACTGGAGGCCCTGGAGGCCCACTGGAGGGAGGAATCCGGATGGAGGCCAAGGAGGAGGAATTCCGACTGGAGGCCAGGAGGAGGAATGCCGAACTGGAGGAGCCCAGGCGGAGAATCCGGAACTGGAGGCCCAGGAACGGAATCCGAACTGGAGCCCAGGAGGAGGAGAGGAACCCGACTGGAGGCCAGGAGGAGGAATCCGGACAGGAGGAATCCTACTGGGACCGGGGGAGGAATGATGGACGAGCCCAGGCGGAGGAATCCGGAACTGGAGGCCAGGAGGAGGAATCCGACTGGAGGCCCAGGAGGAGGAACCCGGACTGGGAGCCCAGGAGAAGGAATCCGGACCTGGAGGCCCAGAGGAGGAATCCTGACTGCGACCAGGGAGGAAATGGACTGGAGGCCGCCAGAGAGGAATCCGAACTGGGAGCCCAGGAGGAGGAACCCGGACTGGAGGCCCAGGAGGAGGAATCTGTACTGGAGGCCCAGAGAGGAAGGAATCCAGGCCGCAGGAGGAATCCGATTGAGGGCCAGGAAGGAGGGACTGGAGGAGGCCCAGAGGAGGAACCCGACTGGGAGGCCACGGGAAGGAATCCGGACTGGAGGAATCCGGGGGAGGAATCCTGGCGGCCCAGGAGGAGGAATCCGAACTGGTCCAGAGGCCCAGAGGAGGAAATGGAAGGCCCACGAGGAGGAATCCTGGAGGAAATCCGGACTGGACCGAACCAGGAGGAGGAATCGGATGGAGGCCCAGGAGGAGGAATCCGGACTGGAGGCCCAGGAGGAAGGACTGGAGGCCCGATCCTTTTTGACTGGAGGCCCCGAGGAGGAGGACTGGAAGGAGAGAAATCCCTGGAGGAGCCGGGGGGAGGAATCCGACTTGGAGGCCCAGGAGGAGGGAATCCGGACTGGAGCCCAGGAGGAGAATCCGCGACTGGAGGCCCGACGGAGAATCCGACTGGAGGACCCAGGAGGAGGAATCCGGACTGGAGGCCCAGGAGGAGGAATCCGGATGGAGCCCAGAGGAGGAAATCCGGACTGGAGGCCCAGGAGGAGGAAATCCGGAAACTGGAGGCCCCGGAATCCGAGAGGCCCAGGAGGAGGAATCCGGACTGGAGGCCCGGGAGGAGGAGGAACTGGAAGGCCCGGCGACTGGAGCCCAGGACGAGGAATCCGACTGGAGGCCGCAGGAGAATCCGACTGGGGAGCCCAGAGAGGAATGGCAGGCCGGACTGGAGGCCCAGGAGGAGGAAATGGAGGCCCAGGAGGAGGACGACTGGAGGCCCAGGAGGAGGAATCCGAACTGGAGGCCCAGGAGGAAGCGAACCGGATAACTGGAGCCCAGGAGAGGCCTCTGGAGGCCCAGATCCGAGAAGCCAGGAGGAGACCCGAAGCTGGAGGCCCAGGAGGAGGCAAATCCGGAATGGAGCCCAGGAAGGGGGAATCCGGACTGGAGCCCGGAGAGGAATCCGACTGGAGGCCCAGGACGAGAATCCGGACTGGAGGCCCAGGGGAGGATCCGAACTGGAGGCCAGGAGAGGAATCCGACTGGAGGCCAGGAGGAGAACCGAACTGGAGGCCAGGAGGAGGAATCCGGACTGGAGGAGGAGGAGGAATCCTGACTGGAGGAGCCCAGGAGGAGGAATCCGGACTGGAGGCCCGGGAGAGGAATCCGACGGAGCCAAGAGAGAATCCGAACTGGAAGCCCAGGAGGAGAGGAATCCGACTGGAGGCCAGGAGGAGGAATCCGGACTGGAGCCCAGAGGAGGAATCCTGACTGGAGAGGAACCTGACTGGAGGCCGAATCCGGACTGGAGGCAGGAGGAGGAAATCCGGAACTGGATGCCCAGGAGGGAACCGGACTGGAGCCCAGGAGCCAGGAGAGGAATCCGAATCCGACTGGAGGCCCAGGAGGAGGAATCCGAACTGGAGGCCCAGGAGGAGGAATCCGAACTGGAGGCCCAGGAGGAGGAATCCGGACTGGAGGCCCAGGAGGAGGAATCCGAACTGGAGGCCCAGGAGGAGGAATCCGGAATGGAGGCCCAGGAGGAGGAACCGACTGGAGGCCCAGGAGGAGGAGGAGGAGGAGCTCCGGACTGGAGGCCCAGGAGGAGGAATCCGGACTGGAGGCCCCGGGAGGGAGAATCCGAACTGGAGGCCCAGGAGGAATCCGGACTGGAGGCCCAGGAGGAGGAATCCGGACTGGAGGCCCAGGAGGAACCCGGACTGGAGGCCCGGGAGGAGGAATCCGACTGGAGGCAGAGAGGAACCGGACTGGAGGAACCAGGAGGAGGAATCCAGACTGGGAGGCCCAGGAGGAGGAGGATCCGGACTGGAGGCCAGGCCAGGAGAGAACCACGGACTGGAGGCCCAGGAGAGGAACCCGGAACTGGGACCGGAGCCAGGAGAGGATCCGGATGGAGGCCAGAATCCGAGGAAATCCTGACTGGAGGCCCAGGAGGGAATCCGAGGGAGGCCCAGGAGAGGAATCCGGACCGGAATGAGGCCCACAGGAGGAATGGACAAGGCCCAGGAGGGAATCCGGAACTGGAGGCCCAGGAGGAGGAATCCGGAACTGGAGCCCGGAGGAGGAATCCTGACTGGAGGCCCAGAGGAGGAATCCGGAATTGGCAGGCCCAGGAGACGAGAGGAATCCGGACTGGACCAGGAGGAGAATCCAGGAATGGAGCCCAGGAGGAGGAATCCGGACTGGAGCCATTGGAGGCCAGGGGAGGGAGAGGCCCAGGAGGAGGAAATCCGGACTGGAGGCGAGGAGGAGGAATCCGGAGAGGAGGCCCAGGAGGAGGAATCCGGACTGGAGGCCAGGAGGAGGAATCCGAATGGAGGCCCAGGAGGAGGAATCCAGAGGCCCGAGGAATCCGAACTGGAGCCAGCAGGAGGACCGACTGGATCAGGCCCGACTGGCCCAGGAGGAGGAATCCGAACTGGAGCCCGGGAGGAGGAGGAATCCGGACTGGAGGCCCAGGAGGAGGAACCCGGACTGGAGGCCCAGGAGAGGAGGAATCCGACTGGAGGCCCAGGAGGAGGAATCCGGACTGGAGGAGGAGGCCCTAGGAGAGGAATCCGAACTGGAGGCCCAGGAGGAGAATGGAGGCCCAGGAGGAGGAATCCGGAATGGAGGCCCAGGAAGGAAATCCGACTGGAGGCCCAGGAGGAGGAATCCGACTGGAGGCCCAGGAGGAGGAATCCGCTGGAGCCAGAGGAGGAACCCGAACTGGAGGCAGGAGGAGAGGAATCCGGACTGGAGGCCCAAGGAGGAGGACCCGGACTGGAGCCCAGGGGAGGAATCCGAACCTGGAGGCCCAGGAGGAGGAAACCCGAAGCTGGAGGCCCTGGAGGCGGAGGACTCCGAGGACTCTGGAGGCCCAGGAGGAGGAAATCCGGAAGGCCCAGGATGGAATCCCGAACTGGAGGCCCAGAGGAGATCCGAACTGGAGCCCAGGAGGGAATCGGACTGGAGGAAATTCTGACTGGAGGACCGGGGAGGAATCTGGACTGGAGGAATCCGGAGGAGGAATCGAAATGAAGGCCAGGAGAGGAACCCGACTGGAGGCCCAGGATAGGAATCTTACTGAGGCCCAAGAGGAGGAATCTGACTGGAGCCCTGGGGAGGACCCGAACTGGAGGCCAGAGGAGAATCCTGACTGGAGGCCAGAAGGAGGAATCCGACTGGAAGGCCCAGAGGAGGAATCCGGATGGAGCCCAGGAGGGAGGAATGGAGGCCCGGAGGAGGAATCCGAACTGGAGCCCAGGCAGAGGAGAACCGACTGGAGGCCCAGGAGGAGGAATCCGAATGGAGCCCAGGAGGAGGACCCGGACTGGAGGCCCAGGAGGAGGAATCCGGACTGGAGGCCAGGAGGAGGACTGGAGGAATCCGCGAACTGGAGGCCAGGAGAGGAATCCGAACTGGAGGAGGAGGAGGAATCCGGACTGGAGGCCAGGAGGAGGAATTCGAAACTGGAGGCCCAGGAGGAGGAATCCGGAATGGAGGCCCAGGAGGAAGGAATCCGGACTGAGGCCCAGGAGGAGATCCGGAATGGAGGCCCAGGAGAGGAAGGAATGGAGGCCAGGAGGAGGATCCGACTGGAGGCCCAGGAGGAGGAATCCGGACTGGAGGCCCAGGAGAGGAATCCGGAATGGAGGCCAGGAGGAGGAATCCGGAGGCCCAGGAGGAGGAATCCGGAATGGAGGGCAGGAGGAGGAATCCGAACTGGAGGGAGGAGGAATCCGGACTGGAGCCCCGGACTGGAGGCCAGGAGGAGGAATCCGAACTGGAGGCCCAGGAGGAGGAATCCGAACTGGAGGCCAGAGAGGAATCCGAACTGGAGGCCCAGGAGGAGGAATCCGAAACGGAGGCCAGAGAGGAATCCGGACTGGAGGGAGAGGAATCCGGACTGGAGGCCCAGGAGGAATCCGAACTGGAGGCCCAGGAGGAGGAATCCGGAATGGAGGCCCAGGACGAGGAATCCGGAAGGCCAGGGAGGGACTGGAGGCCCAGGAGGAGGAATCCGGACTGGAGGCCCAGGAGGAGGAATCCGGACTGGAGGCCCAGGAGGAGGAATCCGGAATGGAGGCCAGGAGAGGAATCCGAACTGGAGGGATCCGGACTGGAGAGGAGAGGAATCCGAACTGGAGGCCCAGGAGGAGGAATCCGGACTGGAGCCAGAGGAGGAATCCGGACTGGAAGGGAGGAGGGACTGGAGGCCCAGGAGGAGGAATCCGGACTGGAGGACCGGGGGGAGGAATCCGGACTGGAGGCCCAGGAGGAGGAATCCGAACTGGAGGCGACAGGCCCAGGAGAGGAATCCGGACTGGAGGAATCCGACTGGAGGGAGGGGAACCCGACTCCGGAGGCCCAGGAGGAGAACCCGGACTGGAGGCCAGGAGGAGGAATCCGGACTGGAGGACCGGGGAGGAATCCGACTGCCCAGGAGAGGAATCCCTGGAGAATCCTGACTGGAGGCCCTGGAGGAGGAATCCGGTGGAGGCCCAGGAGAGGAATCCGAATCCGGACTGGGCCCAGGAGGAGGAATCCGGGACTGGAGAGGAATCCGACTGGAGGCCCAGAGGAGATCCGGGAGCCCAGGAGAGGAATCGACTGGAGGAGAGAGGAATCCGAACTGAGAGAGGAATCCGGACTGGGCCCAGGAGGAGGAATCCGGAAGGAGGAGGAAATCCGGACTGGAGGCCCAGGAGAATCCGACTGGAGGCCAGGAGGAGGATCCGGACTGGAGGCCCGGGAGGAGAATCCGGAATGGAGGCCCAGGAGAGGAATCCGGATTGGAGGCCAGGAGAGGAATCCGACTGGAGGAGGAGGAATCCGAACTGGAGGCAGAGAGGAATCCGAACGGGAGGAGGAACACCAGGAGGAATCGGAAGGAGGTCAGGAGGAGGAATCCGGACTGGAGGCCCAGGAGGAGGAACCCGGACTGGAGGCCCAGGAGGAGGAACCCGGACTGGAGGCCTGAGGCAGTCGATCCCAAGATGAAAGAGGTCCAGGAGACAGAGACGAACGCCCAAGGTCGCTCTGAAACCGGAAGAGGAATCAGGCAAGAATAGAGCCGCTCGTGTACCTGAAAGCGGCACGTGACGGAAGAGAGCTTCCCTAGGAAGTGAAGGACGACCTCCAGTAGAAGGGAGTAACGCATCGCTGAACGTGTCGTGCGCGGCGTTAGCTACTTCAAACGCGCTGGAGGACAGTGACAAGAGCAGTCGTTTCAGTTGCAACTGAGACATATGTTATGTATATATGCACAATTATTATCATTATTATCAATACACACATAGAGAGTGAGTGAGAGTGAAAGCGTGTGTTTGAGAAAGTATGTGTGTGTTGTCCTAGGGAGTCTCTCCCTGCAAATATCCTGGCACCTGATCAGTTCGCAGCACGAGCTTCGATTGCAGAACGGCGCATACGCAACGGTGCCGGCGGCAGTAAGACTAATCACCAGCATATCAGGACCAGTCCGTAAAACAGATTTCCATTGCACTCAGAGTGCGTGCAAGGCAAGGCCGAAGCCGCAAATAGTGTAAGAATATCAAGAGACTGATATAACTCAAGCAATTTGGTTTGATACATATACCGACGAACTGTGAGTGGCATATCCTTTCTCGCAGTGTCAAAGAAGTACCCTTCCGCCCGGCCATGTGTCCACGAGAAAAATGCGTACGACAATTTCGAGAAATATTCCAGCCCGTCCTTTCTCTCTCTCTCTCTCTCTCCGGACTGGACAGGAGGAGGATCCGGACTGGAGCCGGAGGAATCCGGAATGGAGACGAGGAATCTGGAGGCCCAGGAGGAGGAATCCGGACTGGAGGCCCAGGAGGAGGAATCCGGAATGGAGGCCCAGGAGGAGGAATCCGGACTGGAGGCCCCCGGGAGGCGAGGAATCCGGAATGGAGGCCCAGGAGGAGGAAATCCGAATGACAGGCCCAGGAGGAGGAATCCTGGAGGCCCAGGAGGAGGAATCCACTGGAGGCCAGGAGGAGGAATCCGGATCCGAGGCCCAGGAGGAGGAATCCGAACTGGAGGCCAGGAAGGAGGAATCCGGACTGGAGGCCCAGGAGGAGGAACCCATGGAGCCCAGAGGAGGAATCCGGGACTGGAGGCCCAGGCAGGAGAATCCCCAGGAGGAGGGAGGGTACAGGCCCAAGAGGAGGAATCCGAACTGGAGGGGAGAGGAGGAATCCAGGAGGAGGCATCGGGCCCAGCCAGGAAATCCGAATGGAGGAATCCGAACTGGAGGCCCAGGAGGAGGAATCCGGACTGGAGGCCCAGGAGGAGGAATCCGAACTGGAGGCCCAGGAGGAGGAATCCGGAATGGAGGCCCAGGGAGGAATCCGAATGGAAGGCCCAGGAGAAGAATCCGACTGGAGGCCCAGGAGGAGGAATCCGAACTGGAGGCCCAGGAGGAGGAATCCGGACTGGAGGCCCAGGAGGAGGAATCCCCAGGAGGAGGAATCCGGAATGGAGGCCCAGGAGGAGGAATCCGGCCCAGGAGGAGGAATCTGGGAGGCCCAGGAGGAGGAATCCGACTGGAGGCCCAGGAGGAGGAATCCGGAATGGAGGAGGAGGAATCCGGACTGGAGGCCCAGGAGGAGGAATCCGGACTGGAGGCCCAGGAGGAGGAATCCGGACTGGAGGCCCAGGAGGAGGAATCCGGACTGGAGGAGGAGGATCCGGACTGGAGGCCCAGGGAGGGACAGGACCGGGGGAGGAATCCGGACTGGAGGCCGGACTGGACAGGAGGAGGAGGACTGGAGGCCAGGAGGAGGAATCCGGACTGGAGGCCCAGGAGGAGGAATCCGGATGGAGGCCCAGGAGGAGGAATCCGGATGGGGGGAGGAATCCGGACTGGAGGCCCAGGCGGAGAAATCCGAACTGGAGCCCAGACTAGGAGGAATCCGGACTGGAGGCCCAAGGAGAATCCGAACTGGAGGGCCAGGAAAGGAAATGGAGGAATCCGGACTGGAGGCCCACGAGGAGGAATCCGGACTGAGGCCCGGGAGGAGGAATCCGGACTGGAGGCCAGGAGGAGGAATCCGGACTAGGAGGGAAATCAGGAATCCGGACTGGAGGCCCAGGAGGAGGAATCCGACTAGGAGGAATCCGGAGGCCAGAGGAGGAATCCGGACTGGAGGCCCAGGAGGAGGAATCCGGACTGGAGGCCCAGGAGGAGGAATCCGGAATGGAGGCCCAGTAGGAGGAATCCGGACTGGAGGCCCAGGAGGAGGAATCCGGACTGGAGGCCCAGGAGGAGGAATCCGGACTGGAGGCCCAGGAGGAGGAACCCGGACTGGAGGCCCAGGAGGAGGAACCCGGACTGGAGGCCTGAGGCAGTCGATCCCAAGATGAAAGAGGTCCAGGAGACAGAGACGAACGCCCAAGGTCGCTCTGAAACCGGAAGAGGAATCAGGCAAGAATAGAGCCGCTCGTGTACCTGAAAGCGGCACGTGACGGAAGAGAGCTTCCCTAGGAAGTGAAGGACGACCTCCAGTAGAAGGAGTAACGCATCGCTGAACGTGTCGTGCGCGGCGTTAGCTACTTCAAACGCGCTGGAGGACAGTGACAAGAGCAGTCGTTTCAGTTGCAACTGAGACATATGTTATGTATATATGCACAATTATTATCATTATTATCAATACACACATAGAGAGTGAGTGAGAGTGAAAGCGTGTGTTTGAGAAAGTATGTGTGTGTGTA
>NW_020868758.1:279064-281564 GCF_003789085.1 Penaeus vannamei
ATTATGTAATAGGGCAATAACAGCAACCATTTTATGATGTACTTCACATATACATGAGTGTATATTTATGCATATATTTTTGTACCTCGGTGCAGGATTGTGAAAAATAGTCCAGTGATATTTTAGATAATTAAGAAAGATAATCCTGTACAGGAAAAAAAAGTATATACTTACATACTTGCAGATATACAAATTTCATATAGGTAACAGTCTGCATGTGAAAATAAGTTTAGATAACATGTATATTTTCACATATATTTTTTTTTCTCATATATTTTCCACAAAGAAAACAATTGAGATAGTTTAGAATAGTATTAATGTGAGACATAGATTTGAATTACATCTCAGTAGACTCATGAATATAGTTTTAATAAGTCCGTCAGTAGCATTGGTTACTCACTGGATCTGGATAGGTACTACCTCTCTCCATGGTAGTTTTATTTTTTCAACATCATTTACACATAGTTGGCTTCACATACACTACACTAGTCACTAAGGTGTCATGTACTAGGCCTACCTAACGACACCTTGAATTTTCAGGGGCAAAGTCTTTGTTTCTAATCCTGTTATTATTATTATGAACATTATTATTACTAGTGACATTATCATAATTATAATGCTATTAAAAGTATTTATAGGAATAAGAATAAAACTTTTTTTCTGAGAAAATCAAGGATTAACATAAGCAGGTGATATTAAAAAAGCCTCGTTACTGATTATTTGATGACAACACACTTATGGAAACGATCAATGTAAATAAAATGATTAAATTTAAATCACAGTGGACATGGGATGTGTACATGCCATCCGAGGGTAAGTATATAAGATTTAAAAATTAGGAGGACAAAGGAGTATGATATCTCAATATATGTAATGCATTGAGAATACTATCAATGATTTGAAGTTCAATGAGACAATGACAGTGATGGTGACGGTGACGATGACTAAGATGAAAATGACAATGATTACAAGGATGACGACAACAACTAGGACTGGGACTAGGAGTATGACTATAATTATTTTTATGCTTATTATCATTACTATTATTATTATTATTACTATTTTTATTTTTAGTAGTAGTGTTATTGTTACTATTATTTTTTTATTATTATTGTTGTTATTATTGTTATTATCATTCTTATAATCATTATTGCTTTTAATCTTTTTGTTATTTTAGTTATTATTATCATTATTATGATTATGATTGTTATTGATACTTTCAATATAATTATTATCATCATCATTGCTGTCACAGAATGTTTTTCTTGTATTTTATTATTTTCAATGCTGAATTTCAACTATTTTCCCAGAACTTATGGCAACATGAAAGTGCAAACGAAGCAAATTATCAGAATAAATTTTTGGATAGTAAGGAGATACACATATCTTTACGACCAAAGAATCTGAATTTGTATAAGAAATATACTTTTCTATAAATTTGCTTTTAGTGTGGTAATAGGCTGGCCTCCATTGATATTGTACTGTTTCTGTTTTTTTTTCATTGCATGTAGCAGCTCACTAGGCACAAAATCACACAAAATTTAGGAAAAGCCTTTATAAACTATCAAATTTTTCACCAGAATCAATACAATCAATTGAATTTTAACTTTTAGATACTATTGTTAGGAAGAGCAGTATACTTATGATGGCCATCACAGTGTTGTCACTCTTACAGGAGGTACTGTAATTTAGTAGAAAAAGAAACAAAGGAGACATGAATAATTTGTGTGTTTGGATCTTTTGCCTAGAGTAAAAATTGAATTTATAATTTGTCTTTTTATGTCTCTGAGTAAGTTATTTAAGCAACCACAATTCCCATGAAATATATATTTTTCTAGCACAAAATAGATAGGTAATCAGTTTTTATTGTATTTTTTTACTTTAGATGTAGCTAGAAATAAAACAGACAGTTATCAAACATGTGATTCTCTAGTCATATGATGCTGTTGTGTGAGAAGACATGGTAGAAAGCTAGTCACTTCTAAATATATGGTTTTCTGTGATTAACCCACTGGTACTGGGTACATGCACTGTTTACTAAAGCTTTGTCTTTCCCTCTCCTTTTCCCTTTACCTCGCCTCCTCCTTCTCTTCCTTTTCCTTTTTTTTTCCTCCTTCTTGTCCGTCTTTGTCATTTCCATCTCCATTTCCATTGCCCTCTTCTTGTTTTTTTTTCTTCTTCTTCTTCTCTTCTTCTTCTTCTTCTTCTTCTTCTTCTTCTTCTTCTTCTTCTTCTTCTTCTTCTTCTTCTTCTTCTTCTTCTTCTTCTTCTTCTTCCTCTTCCTCTTCCTCTTCCTCTTCCTCTTCCTCTTCCTCTTCCTCTCCTCCTCCTCCTCCTCCTCTCCTCCTCCTCCTCCTCCTCCTCCTCCTCCTCCTCCTCCTTCTTCTTCTCTTCTCCTTCTCCTCCTTCCTCCTCCTCCTCCTCCTCCTCCTCCTCCTCCTCCTCCTCCTCCTCCTCCTCCTCCTCCTCCTCCTCCTCCTCCTCCTCCTCCTCCTCCTCC
>NW_020868758.1:299064-314064 GCF_003789085.1 Penaeus vannamei
CAAAGAATAAAAAATCACTTGTATAATAAACCCACACTTCAGCGTACTTCTCGACCCACCAAATCCACATAAAGATAGACGGCGAAAAATTACCAAATTAATAACATAGATAACAACCACATCCACTTCATATCCACTTAGAATCCTCTTTTTATCGTATCTAAAAGTCCATTTGTCCATTATTGTTGTATGTGAACTTAAGAGTCCGAGATTGGGTGCTGTTATCTCTCGTTATCACTGTCTGTTGCCACGGGAGATTATGTTCTCACGATGGGACGGGAAGATGTAGTTTTTATATCTATGTGTTTGTGTGTCTATCTGTCTATTTTTCTGTGTATCTATCTCTTAATGCGTCTGTAAGTGTCTCCTTGTCCACCTACTCTATTTATATATGTATATATCTTTTTATCTATCGATCTAACAATCTGTCTCCTTCTCTCTATATATATCTGTCTGTCTGTCTGTCTATCTATCTATCTACCTAATGGGAGATTTGCTTTTTAAGGGGATTATCATTAAATGATATCGACCTTCGTAAATAAATGTTATAGTGAATAAAAATGAATGTTATTATAGAAATGCTAACATCAACAGATAAGGATAAAATATATAGAATTGTATTCGTCTTTTAATCATACAAATACCGGTAAATACTAAAGCTGATAATGACTAGAAAGAGAATACTTACAATAATGGCAATGATGAGATGATAATAATGATGTCAAAGATAATGATAATGATAATAATGATACCATCATAATGATAATGAAATGATAAAGAATAGTGATAATGATAATATCATAATAATAACTATGATAATGATAAAAGAATAATGATAAGGAAAACCACAACAAAACTACTAATTATGAAAATAACAGCAACGCCACTGATCGTATTAATGGAAAAGATAATCTTGAAGAATTAGGAAGATAATGCTATCCACAGGACTTGAAGTTAAGGGTCAAATATTACTGCTCTTGATAAGTGTTTCAAGAAGCTTAGATAGTGCTATTCCAACGAGAGTTCATTTGAGCTTCTCGTAAAGTGATAATTTTATATAGATAAGGATGTATCTAGATATATAAACATGGATAAATGTCTAAGCGCTTGGATATGTCCAGATATAAGTGGATGGCTGTCGATTATTAATAATGATAATAATAAAATAAACAAATTGGAGAAATACAAGAACATGATAAAGATAGTGATAGTGTTTATATAATGACTGGATAAGTTTTTCCGTATTTTTGTACCCGAATTATAAAAGATTTCTCAAAAATGTTCAATATACATATCTCTACGGTATATTTTCATTCTTTTAGTTAATATTCGCTTTTTGAGGTTCCTTTTCTTTGAAAGCTTTTGGATGTATAATATTATATTATAATATATATTATATATATAATAATATATATGTATATATATATATATATATATATATATATATATATATATATATATATATATTATATATATATATATATATATATATATATATGTATACACACACATTGACACAACACACACACACACACACATATATATATTATATATATATATAATATACTATATATATACTATATATATGTATATATATAGTATATATATATATATATATATATACTATATATATCATATAATATATATATATATATATATATATATATATATAATATATATATATATATATATATATATATATATATATATATATATATATATATATATAATATATATATATATATATATATCACATGCTGTAACAGAACTGAAAGAATAAAAGACAAAAAAGACAATCGGAAAAATACTACAGGAGGGCAAGAGAACACACGGGCGACAGAGGAACGTGCAAAACCGCCGCGCCAACGATAATGTGGGGCTAAAATGTTTGGGCTCCCTGGGCTTTGTTTACATTCGAGGCGGTGTGGTTCTCCCACTGCCTCCGAAGGCTGTGCGGGTTTTCAAATATACATTTCAACTTGTTAAATATACAAGGATGAGGGCTGTTGGTGAAAGAAAGAGAAAATGAGCAGACTTCAGGAGAAGAGAGGACAGAGAGAGCGAGAGAGCGAGAGAGAGAGAGAGAGAGAGAGAGAGAGAGAGAGAGGAGAGAGAGAGAGAGAAGAGAGAGAGAGGAGAGAAGAGAGAGAGAGAGAGAGGAGAGAGAGGAAGAGAGAGAGAGAGAGAGAGAGAGAGAGAGAAAGAGAAGAGAAAAGAGAAGAGAAAGAGAAAGAGAGAGAGAGAGAGAGGAGAGAGAGAGAGAGAGAGAGAGAGAGAGAGAGAGAGAGAGAGAGAGAGAGAGGAGAGAGAGAGAGAGAGAGAGAGAGAGAGAGAGAGAAAGAGAGAAAGAGAGAGAGAGAGAGAGAGAGAGAGAGAGAGAGAGAGAGAGAGAGAGAGAATTTGCGTACTCGTGTACGGGTTGATTCATATATACAGAAGGGACATTGAACATTGCATCATACATACTTACTTATGTACTTACATATATGCACACCTGTATATATATATATATATATATATATATATATATATATATATATATATATATATATATATATATATATATATATATATATATATATTAATTATGCTCATATACACACGCACACACATACACATCTATACAGATATTCAAAAATTAATATATACATTCATACATATCCTTTACCTCTTTTCCCCCTCCTTTGTCTCCTTCCCTCGTTCATTTTTTTCTCTCTCTCTATCTTCCCATATTTACCTCACTCCCATTCCTCGGTCCTCCTTCACATATGTCCTTCCCTCCACCCCTATCCCCCCTTCTCTCCCAACCTTCCTCCATACCACCCTCTCTCTCTCTTTCCCATCTTTCCCCTCTCGTTCTTATACCTTCCCTCTTCCTCTTCCATCCCAACTTCCCTCTCCCTCTTCACTCCCTCCCTCCCCTTTCCATTCTCTCCTCTTCCCCCCAACATCCCTCTCCCTCTCCCTCATCTCTTCCTCTCCCTCTCCATCTCCCATAACCCCACTCATCTCCCTCCTCTCCCTCTTCTCTCCCTCCCTCTCCCTCTTCCATCCCCTCTCTCCCTCTCCCACCCCAACCTCCTCTCTCTCAACCTCCCATCCACCACCTCCCACTCTCTTCTACTCTCCCTCTCCCTCTTCCTCTCCCTCTCCCTCTCCCACCCCATCTTCCCTCTCCCTCTCCCACCCAAACCTCCCTCATCCACCGCCCCCATCCCCTCTCCCCTCTCCCACCCCAACCTCCCTCTCCCTCTGCTGACCACGACAGTACAAGCGATGTTACTCCGAATGTTTACGCTTCTACCCGCCGTCTTGCCCCCTTACGTCACGCATCTTCCCGGATATTTGTTGACGGAGGAAGCGCTTCTCGGTTTGGCGAAGGAGGTCTTCCCTTAGTCATCATCTGAATCACGGATGTAGTCTTGCTGGAGAGGTGAAGGACCTTTGGGAGTTCGGCTTGGATGGGGTTATATTTTCATGATTTTTTTCTCTTTGTTTTTTGTGATATGTGCGAATGCAGAGACGATAGAGTAGAGTAGGTAGATTAGAGAGAGAGAGAGAGAGAGAGAGAGAGAGAGAGAGAGAGAGGAGAGAGAGAGAGAGAGAGAGAGAGAGAGAGAGAGAGAGAGAAAGAAAGAAAAAAACATTGCATTACCCGTAAATATTTCCTGACAGGGACTGGCGGGTACAAATAAGATTTCATAACAATCCTATCAAGCAGGCTGTTCCCCGGACTTATTAGTTTATACAGTAAGTGAATAAGTCTCACTTCAAATCACTTTTTAAGACAGTGGCATTCGATGGGAGTTTTATTCTTATTTATTTATTTTGTGAAGTGAATTTAGTTCACTAAATAAAAACGAAAACATTAATTCTATGAGTTGTTTTTAGGTTACTTTTACATACCCCCTCCTTCTGTCTCCCTCTCTCTCTCTCTTCCTCAGTCTCACTCAATCTCTTTTCACTCTCCTCTCTCTCTCTCTCTCTCTCTCTCTCTCTCTCTCTCTCTCTCTCTCTCTCTCTCTCTCTCTCTCTCTCTCTCATATATATCCTCTATATATATATATATATATATATATATATATATATATATATATATATATATATATATATATATATATATATATATATATATATATATATATATGTATATATATATATATATATATATATATATATATACATAAATAAATATATAATATATAATATATATATATATATATTCATATATATCTATCTATCTAGCTCTAGCTCTCTTTCCCTCCTTCCCCCTCTCTCTCTATCTCTGTTTGTCTCCCCTCTCGTTCTCGCTCTTTTTTTGTCTTTGTCTCTGTTCCTCTCTCTCTCTTTCTTTCCTCTTTTCTCCTCTTCTCTCCCTTGCATCTACTTTTTTATCACATGTCTCCTGTTTGGATAAATGCAGATGAAAGAAAACATTTAAAAGCGTTTGTGCATATTTGTACATGCATATATTTCTGCTTTCCTTTATGTATGTATTTTCATATACATCCGTATTCATCTACACACACACACACACCACACACACACACACACACACGCACACACACACACGCGCGCGCACACACACACACACACACACAAACTCCTATAAAAAACAAATCAAATGAAACAAACATTATAGAACAAATGCACTACCCCATCGATCGATTTCCCGCCCTCACCGTTGACCTTCCCTCCGTTCTTCCCTCCCCCATAGGCGTGGGCATGATGCTCCGTAAGCTGGGCTCCACCTCCAAGCCCACGGTCGAACTCAGCGAAGAGAACGGGGTGTGGACCATGAAGACGAGCACCACCATGAAGACGACCGAGATCAAGTTCAAGCTCGGTGAGGAGGTTTCGGAGACCACCTTCGACGGGAGGGAGTGCAAGGTTAGTGTGTGGGGTGGGTGGGGAGGTATGTGTGTGTGTGGGGAGGGGGAGGGGGAGGACGAGTGGGGGAAGGAGGGTTTTGTGTAGGGTAGTGTGTGTGTTTGGGGTGGAGTGGGAAGGAGGGTGTGTAGGGGGAGGTTGTGTCTTTGGGGAGGGATGTGTGTGTGTGGAGATAGGGGCGTCATTTCGAGCGGCTGGGGGACTGTTGCCCCCACCCGTCCAAGATTCTGAAGGTCTGGCTTGCCCCTCTTCTCATGGGCGACATTTTATAATTTTTGTCATTGAATTACGCCTACTGAATTTAGGTCCATCCGGTTATAGCTTAAAAAAGACCTACAATAGTTTTTTTTCACTTCGCTCGCCAAAATGATGACCCTGTGTGGAGAGGAAGGAGGAGTGTGTGTAAGGAGGGGGGGGATGTGTGGATAGGAGGTATGTGTGCATGTCTGTGTCGGGGGATTATCTGTGTGTGAGGTGTGTGTGTGTGTGTGTGTGCTTCATTAATGATATGAAATGGGGTGTATATGTCCTTGGATTTTTGTGTTAGTGTACGAAAAAGGATTATATTCACATTTTCACAACTGAAAACATTATTATCCTCATTACTATCAATATCATTGTCTCTTAATATTTCATTTGGCATATTATTCTGGCATTTGTCATCCATGTATATATTATATATATATATATATATATATATATATATATATATGTATTATATATATATATATATATATATATATATATATATATATATATATATATATATATATACTGTATTTACACATTGATTACTAAAAAGACAAACCCTTTCGAGTCAGAAATAAAAAAAAATTCAAATCGTAACCGTCATTTCTCTTCCACGGTGACCGTTATTTTAACCGTCCACGCGAAATATTTACCTCTAAATCGAGCTAATATTTACTCTTTCCCGCAGACAACATTCACAATGGAAGGTGAAAAGTTAATCCAGGTTCAGAAGGCGACGAAGGGGAAGGACTGTAAATTCACACGAGAATTCACAGACACACAGATGATCATGGTGAGTCTTTTTATGAGTTTGGGGAGGGGGAAGTCCCAATGTTAGGTATGAGTGTATATGTATGTGGAGAGGAGGGGCGGGGGGCCGTGTGTGTGTATGGTATGTGTGTGTGTGTGTGTGTGTGTGTGTTGTGTGTTGTGTGTGTGTGTGTGTGTGTGTGTGTGTGTGTGTGTGTGTGTGTGTGTGTGTGTTGTGTGTGTGTGTGTGTGTACGTGTGTGTAAATATGTGTGTGTGTGTGTTTGATTCATTGTTTTCTTCACAAGAAAGGAAATCCTGAGGAAAGTGAAGACATACAAATCAGAGAGAGAGAGAGAAATAGGCCTAAATAGGTGCCTCCTTATTGCGTGGGGAGAGAAAGATTGGCAAGGGAAGAGAGAGAGGCTGGAGGGGGCAGGGGGAAAGAAAGGGAGAGGGGGCGGAGCAGAAAGGAGGTTGGGGGAAAACCCGGTTAGTAACAGGAAGTACAAAACTGTATCTGTTTTCCTAGCATCCCTTATGTGACTACATTATACATCCAACCTTTATCCAATGCTTCAGAAATCATTTAAATATAGTTAGCCCTCAGATAAGCACTGTCTATCACCTCAACCCAAATACCAAACAACAAACGAGAATTCACTAACAATTCCCGGCATATTTATAACATTAAACACCCATCATGTATTGCCCTTCACGGCTTTTAACCCACATTTATATTCTGTTCTTTTATCATATACATATTTCTTTTATCAATACCCACAACCGACATCTTACGACACCCCCCCCCCCCCCCCGACTCGCACTCCCCCCCGTCCCCCGCCCCCTCTTTCCCCCTGGCAACGAGGGTGCGCTTGTACTTGCTTCCTTGACTGACTGCCTGACATCAAACCCTCACTGCGTGTTATTGACCCTCCTGGCCGTGTCAGCGAGGCTACGCTCTCCTCCCTGTTTCTAATGAGCTATTGCTGTTCCCGAGACTGTGAACCTTGTCATTACGCCTTGTGAAATGGGCTTGAATTGATGATGATGGCCGTGGTGAGCCCGGGTGCTGGTTTGATGGTTTCCAATGGTGTGTTTGCGGGTTAAAAAAAGAAAAAAATCGGATGCAAGGAGTAACGCTGGTTCGTATATGTGTGTGTGAGGTCATATGCGGATGTTAGCGTCTGACAGCGTTATTATAGAGTATCTTTTGTGTTCTAGTACATATAACCAAACGCGTTACCGGTTAATAGCTTAGGTAGAAAAATCACTATGGACTTATCCTCAGTATATTTGCATTTAAATCTATGTTGATACAGCTAGTAACGTTTATGCTGATTACTACAGTAATGATGGAAATACAATCAAGAACGTGGAGTGGCATATGAAATGAAAAATGTAATGGTTCTAATGATGAGTTGATTGAAATAGCTTTGTTAAAAACAGTGAGACTAACCCTAACAATAGCAATGATTAGATGATACAAATATTGTTACACCGCCACTACAGCAATTGCAGTACTACCATGATAAATATACTAGAAAAACAAAGAAACAAAAGAGGAAACGGAGAACGTGCATTGAGCAAGCACCTTTCCCTACATAGTAGCAGTTAGCCCTGACTTTTCTTCCAAAGAATCGTTATTCGTGTATTCTGTGCGTTCGGTTGTGTGCGTCTCACCCGGACACCTCACGGATGTAGAAGTTCGTGTACTTTGTGTGTGCGTGTGTTTGTATTCGTGCATATTTGCGTGAGCTCGTGTGTATGTAGTGCACAGACTTTTCCCCAGTTAACGTCCAAGGCAAATCTAAACAGAAATAAGTAGTAAACGCGCGCACTTCTCCCTCAGCTCTCCGAATGCGACGGCGTTGTGTCCAAGAGGATCTACAAGCGCCAGTGAGTCTGCGGGCGGAGGAGGCCTTCCAGCCGAGCCCATGACGTCAGCGGCTTCCTTTGTCTGCACTCTTTGCTGTTCCGCTTTTCTCTGTTTCTTGCTCCTTTTCCTTTGCTCTTTGAGTTTCATGCTATTACTTTTATATTGCCCTTTGCTCTTATTTTCTTTCACTCTATTTCCCTCTTTTTCTTTCTCTTTATCATTCCCTCCCTATTCGAAATCTTCCATTTCTGCTTCTTTTTGCATCTGCTTCTTGTTCTTCCACATCTGTTTCTTCACTGCTCTTATGTGCATCATCAGTTAGTGCACACAGACACACATCACAATGGATTGTGTAAACGGAATAAGCTCCTGAATTATCGACATTTTGTGTAAAATATTTGCTTTATTAAAAAAAGAAAGTCAAGTTTATCATTTTCGGCTTCTCATCAACATATGCTGTCCACTTGCCTGAAAACTTTTCTTTTTTATTTAAGATTAAAATGTATGTAATATGTCGTTGTTTGAATTGCACCTGCAAACATATATACGATTCTTCTGTTTCGGATGATTTGCAAAACATAATAGGATTTTATTGCATTTTTTAATTTTTTTTATCAGGAAATCTGATTTCTATTTATATCCCATGTTCTATACATACACATTTATATAGACATTTGACTAAAGCACACGTTAAAGAGTATTGGATTTTACCGAAATATAACTGAACTAAATTACTCTAATATTACCGTAGTTCAATACAAGTTAATTTAGACGTGTATCCATCATCATCCAGTACATTCTTCACAATGAAAGTTTTATTTTATGACTTTCTTTTTAAAACTGTTTTGCCTCCAAGCTAGGGTACAGCGTCCAACTGGTAAGCAATAAAGGCGGAAGTGCTTTCTGCTCAGTGTCCGTCTCCCAGATCCTGTAGGCGGAAGTCCTTCGGTCATGGGATCATTCGAGTCCGTGGATATTGGTATTGGGGCCTTTTGCATTCAGTTGCAAAGCACGAAATGCCGAGTGGCGATGATTCAAACGTGTATTTTATAAGGCTACATTGTTATCCTTGTATGATACACGTGTGAAGTGAAGCTATACTTTTGCTTCCTCAGGATTATCAACAATGGACCTGCGTTATATCGAGGCATTTAGGAATACACACTGTAACAATAAGGTTAGGATCTGATTTCCGATACTCTTATTAATTGAGAAAAAAAACTCAGATTTCACTCACAGCAATGTGGTATAAAGGTAAGTGCGGGGATGATTGTGTGATTGTGTGATTGTGATTGTGATGTGATTGTGTGTGTGTGTGTGTGTGTGTGTGTGTTGTGTGTTGTGTGTGTGTGTGTGTGTGTGTGTGTGTGTGTGTGTGTGTGTGTGTGTGTGCGTGTGTGTGTGTGAGTGAGTGTACGTGTGTGACGTATCAGAACTTTTACAGTCCAGTGAAAAAAAAACATCTGGAGTACCAATTAATTCTAAATGAGCCATACATTGAATGATGTTCACAGTTCGACGGGTCGTGGCACTCACAACCCAAAAGAACTGCACCATCACTGGTTGAAGGAATCGGTAAGAACAGCTTCTCTTCTGGGTGAATATTATGCGCGATCATTTTCAATCAAGAACCATTTTCGCAACATGCAAATCATCAAATGCAAAAGAGTGCTAAAGTCTCCGGTCCCTGGGGCATTGAATTTGTAATGAGAAAGCAGGTTGATATGTGTATGCAAAAAAATCAATATGGTACATGTAATAGAAATCAAGGAATTCATCTTGCATTTTTAATTCCTGTTTTAGATAACCTATGAATATTTGTTTTATCTTGTTGATTTAAGCAATGGCGATTCCCTTAAAGTGCAGAAGTCTATAATTTGTTTAGTCCAGAAAACCTGTCACTTTGCAAACGGCTGTTTCCTGTGTTAAAACCAAAGGACAAGTTCTCCTTTAACAGTTAATGTGTTTTGTTCGGTTAGTTACCTTTACTTTTCTTTTTCTTTTTTTATTTTATGTATCAAAAGGGCCATAAGGGACACCTTTTTGGTTGAACCTATGATATCCTTTATATTTTATGTTACAATACTGTAACTGTTATTACACTCACATCAGGATAATACTGCTTCTGATATTTCTGCCACAACAAAGTATTTAGTTTGTGGACTGAAGGATGCATTATCCATCTTGGTATAGAGCATTCTTGGTATAGGAAAAAGATTCTTTAACCTGAAAAATCTGCTGGAAATTCATGACATCTATAAAGGTGCTGTAGGCCTTCACCTGTAATCACTGTATTCTGAGAACGGAGTGTCATTCCATTCCTGAACCAAATCCATTATAAAGGATTCCAATCCCTCCCAATGATGGGATTTTTTAAAACCCTCTTGTGAATAGTTATCCATGTAATAGGAGGGTAAGGAACCTCAATTAAAGCCTCTCTAGTATTCCAGCTGCTGGGACCAATCCAAACTGAGCTATATTAAGTCGGAATTCGGAAGAGGAGGTCCGAAGCAGAGGTCAGAAGGAGACTTCTAGACCCCCCCCCCCCCGCCCAGTACACAAACATCAGATGCCAAATAATTGCGAAAATCCAAAGGGTAAAGACCTTTCAAAAGCTTCAAGTTTCCCTGGATGCCATATTAACACCTACCAGGAGGACAAAGGATCTCAGACACTTTTATTGTGTTATATTACGACTCCCACTGCACTGTGATACCCGTTACCCTCTTGGGCAAACTAGCGTGAAACCGCATCTGGCGATAGAGACATATCTCCAACTATCGAATATCAAAAGTCGGATTGTTCATTCCAGCCGACAAAAAATTGTTTAACAAGGCATTATGCTTGCTTAAACTGTAGCTTAAGCCACATATTAATGCTTATGGAAATGTAGAAGCAGATTTTACAATGCATTTATAAACAGCAATTAATCAACGCTGATACTTTTACCTTATCCGTCGATGCATCAAAAGCATCATCTTTACTTTTCAAAATGACCTTTTTGCCAAGCATTTGAAACCCTAGTGTTCGCGGATGTGACATGTTCTGTTAGTATTTATTAACTTTATAGTATCGTTACTCAACTAAATCGCTCCATATTCTATTAGGTCATTCTTGTTTGTGTGGTGAATTTGGCTAATTGTGATCCTGGCAATTAATTACAATGTTAGACAGAGACAGAAACATTTACAACAGACAATGTGAACAAATACAAGACATTCTATTACAAGAAATAGCAGAAAAGGCGAATGTAATGTATCTTCATTAGCACTTCACATGTTTCATGCATCTCATCTCTCGCTCGTGATATAGATGTCAGGAAAGAAAATCGAGTAGCTTATCAATTTGATATCACCTTTCTTCAAAGGATTTTACACTCTGAACTGTATAATGATGCCGATTTAGCAGGTAAACCGTAAACACCCTAGTTATGCATGTTATGGCATGGATACTGTCGTGAATCACGGTTTTCGCCGTGACCACGACACAGTAGTATTGTTCAAAGCCTCCCACTCTCCCGTGGGTATGCTAAAATAAAGAAAAATGCCCTGCCATACAATGCTAGGAGCAAGTTTATTGTCATGGGGTGAGGATGTTCTGAACTCGCCCGAGCTTTGCCCGAGCTCCACGCATGGCATAGAAAACGCGCCGAAGAAAGAAAACGAGGCTCTAACTCGTTCCTTTTTAACGTGTTCTTTTTTATTCTTAATCTTTTTATTCTTTTTTTTTGTTATTAAAAGTTCCCTTCATGTTATGATTTATATCTAACGCACAAGAACACAAAACGAACTTAACGAAAAAATGAAAATAAGGATAGTTCTCATTTTAGTATTTTTCATTTCATTATTTATTATTCTTAAGTAGACTTTTGAAAGTTTTATGTACATTTATTTTGCAATTTTATTAGTTTTTTATCTGCTGTTTAAGTTATAATAAATTAGAGATCTCCACCCTTAAATTTTTCGCGCCAAGAGATTACGAGGGAAGTCAAAAGAGGTGAGATAATGGTCTTTGGGTTCTCGTGTTAGCCGGTCACTGGGAGAAAACCCCGGAATGGGTCTTCTCTTTTCTGTAAGATAAGCGGTCGTGAGAATATTCGCATTTAAGTAATAAAAGATATATCTGTTCATTAAAGCAGACAGAGGTGATATAGACCGGTGCCTCTTCCCTTGTTTTTATATAGTGAATTTACGTTCTTGTGTGTTAGTTTTATTTCATTTTATTTTTATTTTTTTGTGATTTTATGTTTTTGTGGTTTACGTTTTTATGTTTCATTTTGGGGTTTTACGTTTGTTTCATTTTATTGTTTTCTCTTATTGTTTTACTTCTCTTGGTCTTTTTCCTTCGTTTTTTTTTTGTACTTTCTTAGTGTCCATTTGACTCCTTTAATGTCCCGTCTTATTATTATTATTATTTTGCTATATTTTGATGAATGAAAAAGTTTATTAAAATGTTTGTCTGCATACACTCGTAGTCCTTTTTCTGTGAGAAGAAAGAATAACACCCTGAGGTTATGAGAGAAGACAAACATAGATGAAAGTCCCCCCCAAGTTTCTGTTTGCCCCCTCCCCCCAAAGTCTACCTTGCTATACGTAAGGGACAATTTGTTTCCTCTTTAAACTAAATTACACATATATAGGTTTGGTTATAGCAAAAAAAAAAAAAAAAAAAAAAAAAAAAAAAAAAAATCCAATATAGCTCTTTTTTTCTTAACTTCGCTTGTCTACCTACCCTGTACCCACTCTGTGCGACAACTTATTTGGTGAAAACCTTTAGTCAACTCTAAATTTCCAGCAAACCATACTGTTGCTTATTAAGTGACAAAACAATGTATCTGCCACGCATACAACAGGAGATCGATATATATTTTTACAAGTCATCCCTTGACCAGTCACTTTCTTTAGTGGGAACTTCGAAGTCAGAAATAAAGAAAATTGTATACCTTCAGGAAGCAATACAGCGAAAAGGCCTTCGACATATTCGTGTGTTTTCTTGTTCTTCTCTTCGTTGTTCCTTTGCAATTTGCTCGACATTAATTCCACAAGGTTTGGAGATAAGAAAAACAAACAAAGAATAGTTGATGACGAAGGGCAATCAAAAAAGAAAAATGTAAAGGTAGAGAGGAGAAGTTGGGAAGAGACGGAAAGAAAAAGTACATAGAAACAGAGAAAAGAGGCAAAAAGGAAAGAAAAAAGGAAAAATTGTCATAACGAGAAGACAAAAGAAGAGAGAAGAGAAAGCTGGAATAGAATAAAGAAGGGAGACAAACGAGGAAGAGGGACATAAATGTGAAAAGGATAGAATGGAGGGAGAGGAAGAGAGGAGAGGCAAAGACTAGGCGAAAGAAGAAGAGGAGGGGAAAAAGAGAAGGGGGAAACGGAAGAGAACTAAAGGGAGAGAGTGAATGGGAGGCAGATGAAAAGTAAAAAATGAGAATGATTAAATCGAGTCCATCACATCTTTCTTTTCCGAAAAGGGACTCCTTCGCCCTTCCTTCTCTCCCTTGTTTTTTCCTCGTCTTCTTTTTATTGCCTTCTCTGCTTTCGCCTCTCCTACCCCCAATCCTCTCCCATTCTCCTTCGTCTTCCTGATCCTTGTCAGGGTTTGTTTCCCCTGATTTGGTGGGTTATGGAGACACAGTTCTGCCTTCTTCTTTATTATGTTGGTAGCGTGGCGTGGGTTGTCTCGTGCAAGGGGTAGAGGAGGCGCACCGAGTGAAGACGCGCGTGGGGAGACCGCCAAAAGGGAAGGGTCGCGACTCGAGGATGAGTGTCTGTAGTATTGTAGGGCAGGTCAGGTGTCACGAGCGATGCGTGTGGCTAGTTATCCCGACGCTGTGGTTGGCAGCACAGGGAATGGCCATCAGGATCATCTGACCACTCTCAGAATCTTCCCCTTCTGCCAATTCCCACTAGCCCTATCCTTCTACACCTCCAGATGCCCAGATCCCCCCATTCCCCTCGTCAACTTCTGGGAAATTGCTTAATTGCCTTGTCTTGCATAGTAAAAACAAAGTTTCTGGGCATCCGGTCTTGCAGCATTGACCACCTCAGCTTTATTTCTGTATCCCCATAAAAGACGCGTGTTTATGTACGATCAAACGCAAATACCCATGTAAAGAAGGCTGGATTTCTACAGAAATTCGTCTGCTAAACGTAAACAAAATCCGACCGGCGGATGGTGATGACACAACGGAAATATTTTCCGGTCAGTATTTTCGTGATTTTATATGGCTGCAGATAGATTGAGTCAAATTAAAAGTGATTACGACATTATTCATTTATTTTCCTATATTCAAAGATATTAGATATGAAAATTAATGAAATCGTCATGACGCAAACCCATATGACGTGTCAAGACCAAGACGCATTACGACGGAGATTCAGTAAATTTCACTTCAGTTCGGTCTTCCAGTTGGGCAGCTCCAAAGGCAGAGCCACAATCTTATTTAGTTATTTGAAAGCTTCATCCCTGCAATACACCCACAGTAAGTAATTGTGTACCTTTTGGTTAAAACAAGTTTAAATGTTCAATGTTGCATTTTTTGTAAGTTATATGTGTAGTGCGTTTCCTATATGGGTAAACTAAACTGGGTAAATAAAGTAGATTTCCAATGTATAACCTATGCGGAGAGGAGTGGCTGATCCTCCATAAGACCGCGGAAAATGATTTCCCCAATTGTAACTCTTCATGTATTTGATGTAGGTTGATTTTTACATCTGGGCTCTCTACAGAGTGGAGTAATGTAGGGAAACTGCAGAGTTTTCCCACATTGCTCCACTGTCTAGAGTACCCAGACATAAAATCAATCTACGTCAAACAGACATAAAATCNTTTACTCATGATAATTGAAACAAAAATGATAGGCAATATATTCTTTTATGCCCAAACTCCATTGTTTACAATTTTTCCCATAAAAATTGAAAAAAATAAAATGCACGACATAGTGCATGTATGATTTTTACTCATGATACAATGAGAAATACCGGCGGCGTTGATGCACAATAGAATCTTTTATATTGTCCACATCTACTTGATTCTATGTGGTTCTTTCTCAGTGCTAGCGATTGCAGTGTCTAGAAGTGGATCCACATTCTGGCATAAGCTGTGCTTTGTCTACACGAATTTCCTTGGGAATGTTTTCTTTATGCCTGGGACGCTTATCCATTAAAGGGTTTACACTTTTTCTCTTTTTCATTCCTTTTGCTCCAACCAAACCAGCAATAAGTCCTC
>NW_020868758.1:319064-321564 GCF_003789085.1 Penaeus vannamei
ATATACCAGAACCATGATCTATGGTACTGGCTACTAAGGATGCCTGGTGTTAAGTCTGGGAAGCAAGTTATAGAAAAGGCTAAAGGGAAGCAAGAGGAGGGTAATGGTGGAAGTCGCGTGGCTACCGCTCGTTCAACTGTATTCTTTGGCCGAGACGACCTGCTGCGAAACGAACTGAAAGCGTGGTTGAGAGACAATTAAGAAATAATATTTCTGTTTTACAAAGAGCCACGCGGAAAAAAAAAACAGGCAGTAATCAGTGATCATGAAGTAAACTGGAATAGCGATAGAAACCAGGTTATCCCTTGTGTTGTCAGCCTAGAAACGTTTCAGCGGAGTATTTTCAACTATGAAAAGTAATGAGGTAGATTCCTTAAACTTTCATGCAAACGATAATCACAGGCTTTCGGCCTTCCGGTGAAGGGCGCCCCTTGGAGAGCCCACCAGGCGAAACTGCGACAAAGGGAGAATCACGAATTCGCTCCGACAACGTGCTGTCGCTAATTGTAGTGTCCTGGTAGTCGGCAAGGTTGTTTTTGTTAGATGTAAAGACTACCCGGTTGATGTACGTTGTCGCTTTCAAAATAAAATCACTCATTATTCATATTCATATGTCTAGTCTGCTTTCTGTTCCGTTCTGAATAAGTGAAAGTATTGCTTAAATGTAGCTGATAATTCTGGAATGTGTAAAATCTTACTTCACACTGCAGCGGTCGGATTCCCTTACTGTCAGTCGCCTTATTTTTTACATTCTCGGGCTGTATGTTGCCACAGATGAGCGTTGCCTGTTAGATATACGAGAAGCAACGCAGTTTTGCAAAAGGAACTCACTAGTCAACTGAAACACGACGGAGCTTCCGACAGAGCTCGGCACCAGCCTCCGCAATTGAACCAACGGCGTCGGATCGATTACAGAAAGATATTACTTCCTCCGTGGCAAGGGAGTGCAAGTGAAAGGGTTGAAAGACCCTCTGTGAAATAGGGCGAGTAGAACTGGCATGCAAAGAAGGATTGGAAATCGACACTGGATATTCCGCCGAGACTCTACGCCGCCATTGTTATTTGCCTGTATTGTGATTCCGGTAACCGACGCTGTTAGTGCGAACGCGGTTGTGAGTTTGCGAAGACTGCATATCAATCACTTATTATTTTTAGAGGGTTTGAAACCATATTCCAAGAATGAGGGGAAGATGAATACCATTATTCATGTGATAAGAATACTTGGCGATGATTGAAGAATCATATTGAGAAAGAAAATTTGTTTAGAAGGAATTGCTTTGACAAATGAAATTAGAATATCTAATGATGCAGCACATGCACTGCGTAGGAGTCAAAGCTGTGGGGGAGACTGACAAAGATCACAAGAGAGGAGTAAGAAAATTACCTGAAACCTGACATTTGCAGAATCACGAAAGGCCTCAACAAAGAGGCCAGATTGCCAGTTTTCTTGTATTCTACGCGGATTTTAGAGCGGAATCGGGTAAAACGACAAGGAAGTTGTTCACTTGCACATTAGTAATGTAGACGGACTTTGCTTAAAAGTATGATTGGCTGACGATTGCTGATTATAGTCTAAGTGACATTGTCAGAGTTAGGGCGAGAAAAGTACCATGAAAGACAAGAGATATCGGCTGGCTTTCTTTGAACCCGTGGCATAGAGACAACGATGAACAACTTATAAAGAAGCAATAAAAACACAATACCGTGTTGATAATAAATAAATCTAGTTTGTGCATTGTGTTTGTTTTCCAACTTATAAAGAAAAATGCATTGTTTGAGAAATCCAAAAAAATATTTAATGAAAACCAGCTGGGGTTGTTAAAACCAGAACAAGGAAAAACAAGTATGAGGAACAAATTCTGTTAAAGAAAAAAAATGGTTTGAACAACCACAGAGAATATAAAGTAAGGCGCGACTGGACGCGCAATAGACAAGAAACAAATGATAAAAGGACCGCCACGACTGAATAGGAACAAGCAAATCTAGCAACATAGAAAAATGGAATCGCGTCAAGTGGTGGAAGCACGGGTAGAAAAGTGCTCTCGAGGGCCAAAGCTGTAATTGTAATTTACAGCTGAGTTGGCCGTACAACTGAGGCAAGGGAACTGGTCTTGGGGACTGCAGATACGACCAACCCAAAATCCTATACAATGGAATCAACTTAAAAAAAGAAGAAAATAGGACCTACCAAGAAAAAAATACGGTAACAAGAGCACCAGGCAGAAATATCTACTAAAGTCAAGAAATTAGAAGACAAAAAGGGTCGAAACTTCAGTTATTGAACTTTCCTAAAACTGCAGTGGTGTACTTGGTCAGATTTTTTTCCTAACTAAACTGCAGTAAGGCGAACTCCTGACGTTCTTGGGGGATGCAGATAACGTATATTACCAACTCTCACAATACCATTACATAAACCAGTATATGTATTTAATCCTCTCTCTCAACATTATATGTATATATATATAATATATATTATATTATATATATATAATATACTATA
>NW_020868758.1:324064-326421 GCF_003789085.1 Penaeus vannamei
ATAGAGGAGAGAGGAGAGAGAGAGAGAGAGAGAGAGAGAGAGAGAGAAGAGAGAGAGAGAGAGAGAGAGAGAGAGAGAGAGAGAGAAGAGAGAGAGAGAGAGAGAGAGAGAGGAGAGAGAGAGAGAGAGAGAGAGAGAGAGAGAGAGAGAGAGAGAGAGAGAGAGAGAGAGAGAGAGAGAGAGGGAGGGAGGGAGGGAGGGAGAGAGAGAGAGAAGAGAGAGAGAGAGAGAGGAGGGGGGAGGGAGGGGAGAGAGAGAGAGAGTAGAGAGAGAGAGAGAGAGAGAGAGAGAGGGAGGGAGAGGGAGGGAGGAGAGAGAGAGAGAGAGAGAGAGAGAGAGAGAGAGAGAGAGAGAGAGAGAGAGAGAGAGAGAGAGAGAAGAGAGAGAGAGAGAGAGAGGAGAGAGAGAGAGAGAGAGAGAGAGAGAGAGAAGAGAGAGAGAGAGAGAAAGAGAAAGAGAAAGAGAGAGAGAGAGAGAGAGAGAGAGAGAGAGAAGCTGGTACTCGGATAGCCATAGAGATAAGAAAAGAAAATAACGATCATGACGAAAATGAACCGACGAAAGTGTGTACATTTCCTGCTGCCTTCCACTCTTCCCCAGTGGACGTTCCTCCTGCGTAATATGCATAACGAGAAACGAACATGACGATAAATATAAAGAGAAGGAAAGGGAATAAAACTAGCAATGAATAAGTAAATATACTTTGCAGCGGCAGGAGACATGCAATTTAAGCCTTTCGCTACAATTTGTTGTTTGTCTTGTTTTATTTTTATTGTAGGAGCCGTTGTTGTTATTGCTATATTGCTATGGACAAGGAAAGGCAAAGCAACAGCAGCCATAGCAAAGAAGTAAGAATAGGAAGGGCAGAAGGAAGAATATTTGAATGAAAAGATGAAGAAGAATGGGAAAAATATTGATAATAATGATAATAGTAGTGATGAAGAAATAGCAATGATAATAAAACTAAGAATCATATTAATATCAGTGATGATGATACTAGTTACAATTATAATGATAATATAAATAATAATGGTAATGATAATGATAACTAATAATGATAATAATCGTGATAATACTAATGATAATAATGATAAGAATAATAATGATAATACTAATAGAATGATAATGATAATAGTAATATCAATAACAATAATGATAATAAGAATGATGATAATGATAATCAGAAGCCTTCACAGAGCGCATACCTCCGCCGAGGGAATAAGGTCGCTGATGCAATTCCACTCGCACTCTGCGTATGACACTCCAAGAGCGCGGCTGCCGGCCCTGTCGTCGTGCCTCCGACGCCAACTGGGTTTACCGATGCAGCCAATCAGGGGAATCCTGGGTCCGGATCGCCAAAGGCTTATGGCATCTAAGTTAAGCTCAGGCACACCTTTGGTAAAGATTTTCTTCGCTAATGAAACTAATAAAACGCTAATAAAAACATGATTTCCTTGGCGGAGGTAATGAAAATAATGATAATGATAAAAATAATTATAACAATAAAAAATAATAATGATTATAACAATAACGATGCTCATAATGATAATCATGATAATAGTAATGGCAATGATGGTGATTGTACGAGTAATGATAATAACAATGAGATAATAAAGATGATATTATTATTGATTTTCATAATACTAACAATGGTACTAATAATAAACACAGTAATAGTAACAGTAGTCAGTATAATGATAATGAGAATAATAATAACAGTGATTATAATAATGACAATGTTAATGATGATAATAATAGTCTTGATGAAGATGATAATAATAGCAACAGTAATAATAATCAAAATAATGATAACAATGATCATGATAATAACAATAATGACAATAATAGTAATAATAAGAATGACAATGAAAATAATATTGAAAATAATGATATTAATAAAAAAATAAGAAAAAAACAACAATAATGATACGAAGAAGAATATAATGATGATAATAATGATAATAATCATGATGATAAGAATATTGATAACTTTATAACAACGATAATGAGCAATCATCATTATCATAATCAAAAAGAGAGGGAGATGGAAAAGACAAACGAAGAGATGTAGGCGCACGAACTAAAATAAAAATAACAATGATAAGAAGAAGCATGAAGTAGAAGAAAGAAGAAAATACGAAAAAGAAACAAAAATATAAAATAAAGAAGAAACAAAGAAGAAGAAGATGAAGAAGAAGAAGAAGAAGAAGAATAAGAAGAAGAAGAAGAAGAAGAGCGAAGAGGAGGAGGAGGAGCAGATGAAACGAACAAAGGCAAAAAGAAGAGGAGGAGAAGGAGGAGAAAGAGGAACAGGAGAAGGAAGAAGCAAGAGTGATGAGAGGGCCAAATTGAAGGAA
>NW_020868759.1:0-5000 GCF_003789085.1 Penaeus vannamei
GACAAGACATAGCGTGTAGAAAAGTTCCAGATAAGATAAACAAGGTGAACCTGTACCACGATTACCGGTCAGTAGTTCGTGTTTCAAAGTTACTAGTATACGCGGGCTTTCGTTGAATACCATAATGTTTCCCGCAAAAATGTAAACTCCTCGTTATAAGGTCCAACTGCTTGCAAGAAGGAAGGACAAAAGCACTCGTGAACTTTTATCTATAGATAGCCGCCTAATAACCTCACAGCCAAATAATTAAGCTGGGTTTATCCCCGTCAGTCCAAGCAGCCTCCAGCTCCCGCATGGAAACGCGGGAGGGTTGTGTCGAAACGTACGAGGGAGGCGCTCCACCTTCATCCTCAGAAACATCGGAGGCTCGCCCCGAATGAGGATGGGCGTGATTTTGGGCGGAACTTTTGACTAAAAAAGCGAGAGTTCGTGGGTAAAAATATTAAGAAACAATCAACATATCATATTATAATGTAAAACATTAAAAAAATCTAAAACAAAAACCCATGTCTCGGGGTACTTAATTGGTCACAGGCAAAAAAAAAATACGTAAAATAAGCCAATAATCGACAGCGACCAGCCATATATGCGATCAAATCAAGCCCCCCGGGGCCAAAGTGAAACAGAAAAGGGGGCGATCATGCGAATTGCGTAATAATTGTAATCACCTCCAAAACAAAATGAATAATAAAATTGTGTCAGATCCATAGATAACATGAAAAACATACACCTATCCCATTCCCTAAAAAAAAAAAAAAAAAAAAACACAAAAATCAAAATTATGGCTCCATTAATACAATCCGCGAAGTCTTACACGAACTCCTCTTCGACGTTTAATAATAAATGAAATGTGAACAAAAAACCGATAAGTCGAATATCTGCATACAATGAGATTCCTCCATGAATCACGCACGATTATGCCAAATCGACGTTCCATTAGGCCAGCGAACAATAAAACCGGCTCGGGCCCCAATGTCATGAATCCTAAATAGGAAATCGGGAAGGTTTCCAATTATTTGTTTTCTTTCTTCTTTTTACTTTTTGTCCTGGTTCTGTCGTCCATATTATTTATATGATAATTTTAGATATTATATGTATTTATTTATTTATTATTTGAATTCTGTCTGCCTCTCAATGCACACTATTTTATTAAGTTTTAATCTAATTATATTTTTTACTATTATAATTCCTGTTCTGCGTCTCCAATCACTATTTAATTTATATTATCACTATTAATTTAGTCATTATAGGGGGAAATGTCCTGGTTCTCGTTCCTTCATCACTATTTATTTATAATTTTCATCTACATAATTTATATTATTTTTGATGCCTGTTCTTGCGTTCTCCAATCACTAATTTTTATTATATTTCATCTACTATTATTCGTTACTTATGTAATGTTTTTGAATTCCTGTTCTGCGTCCACAATTACCGGGTCTTTATTATTTCTGTTGTAATATTTTTAAATCTCATTTTATTTTTGTTCCTATTAATAAATATTTCTTTTGGTGCCCCTGGTCTGCGTCCCAATAATAATTATTTATATTTCTATTTCAATCTATTTATTTGTTATCTATCATTTCAATTTATTAATCTAGTTTTGTCCTGGTCTGCTCTCGTTATAATTATTTTCATTTTTTATTGTGTAATTTGTTATTTACCATATTTTCTTTTTTATTGTTGTTAATTCCATTTATCATCTTTTTATTATTTTCATTTTATCTTTAGTTTTTTGTCTATTGTCATTTACAGTATTTAATATTTATTTATTTATCATATTTTCTTTTTTAGTTCTGGTCTCTACATTATTAATCAACATTTACATTATTATTGTCATCATATTTTTTATATCTTATCATTTATGTATTATTTCATCATTTACATTTAATTTTATTTATCTGGTTCTGCTCCAATTTTTCATTTTTTTGCGGTCCTGCTCCTGCCGTCTCCCGATTTAGTTATTTTATTCTTATTGTTATATTTTTCATTATCTATTTAACGTATCAAAAATTGATTGGTTCCTATGTCGCCGGAGGTTTTTTTCTTTTTCGTTTTTTGGCAGGTGTTTTGCGTTATTTGTTAAGAGAAGATGTGTGCTGAAGCCGAGAACAGTAGAGATCGGCAATACAAAAAGGTTATATTTATTACGTAATATAGCGATGTGGAGAAGGTGAAGAGGGAACCCGAGAGAGAGAGAGAGAAGGAGAAGAGGAGAGAGAGAGAGAAGAGAGTAGAGAGTAGAGAGGATGAGAGAAGAAGAAGGAGAGAGAGAGAGATAGAGAGAGAGAGAAGAGAGAGAAGAGAGATAGAGAGAGAGAGAGGAGAGAGAGAAGAGACAGAGATGAAGACCAGAGAGACAGAGAGAACAGTAGAAGAAACAGAGAGACCAGAGAGAGAGAGAGAGAGATGATGAGAGAGAGATAGAGAGAGAAGAGAGAGAGAGAGAAGAGAGATGAGAGAGAGGGGGGGGTGAAGCAAAGAAAGAGAGGAGGGAGGGAGAGAGAGAAGAAAGAGAAGAGAGAGAGAGGAGGAAGAGAAGAGAAGAGAGAGAGAGAGAGAGAGAGAGTAGAGAAAAGAGTAAGAGAAAAGAAGAGAGAAGAGAGAAAGAGAGAAGCGAGAGGGAGAGAGGAGAAGAGAGAGGAGATGAGAGAGAGAGAGAGAGAAAGGAGAAGAGGAGAGAGAAGAGACGAGATGAGGTAGAGAGAGAGAGAGATGAGAGAGAGAAGATCAGAGAGAGAGGAAGAGAGAGGGAGAGAGGGAAGAGAGGAGAGAGGGATGAATGATGGAGAACGGGAAGATGTGAGAGGGGTAAGCGGTGAAAGAGGAAGAGAGAGAGAGAGGAGAGATAATGTAGTAGAGAGAGAGAGAGAGAGAGTAGGGAGAGAGAGAAGAGAGAGAAAGAGGAGAAAGAGAGAGAAGAAGAGAGGAGAGTAGAGAGAAAGAGAAGAGAGAAAGAGAAGAGAGAGAAAGAGAGAGAGAGAGAGATGAGGATGAGAAGAGAGAGAAAGAGAGATGGAAGGTTTTTCACATTTTCTTTGTTACGTTATTAGGGAAAACAGCTACCATGATCCACATAATTTATTATTAGTAATATTATGATTGATATTATATTGGTTATTAATTTGTTATTAACAATCTTTTATTCTTATTATACCCATTATATATTGGTTATTATATTTATTATTTATTATTAGTATATTATTTATTTATATAACATTTAAATTATATATTATATAGTTATATTATTATGATAGTATTAAATCATTATCGATTAATTATTTGTTGTGTGTGTTCATCATATTTTGATCACAATACAATATTATATCTCTTATTTAATACTAATTACCGATTAGGTCATTTGCTGTTATGTTATTTTATGGTGTATACAATCACTTTATCATTATTGTTATATATTATTAATTATTTTATCATTATATATATTGTGTTGTTGTTGTTGTTATATTATTGTGTTGTAATTAAAATGTTGTATAAATCTACTTATTATTAGTTGTTGTGTGTTATTTGTTATATATTAGTCATTATTTTATTAGGTATTATCCGTAACATTTCAGTCATCATGCATCCTCATCATGATGCATGTTATTGATTCATTATGTTAAACTTATTCATCATATCATATATGCTGTTCTGATAAAACATAGCAAAAGTCAAAATAGCAAATAATATAACAGGTAATAAAAAAAGTAAGAAAGTGAGAAAACCGAAAGAGAAAGTAATAAAGAGCAAAACAAAAAAGGAAAATTCAATAATTCGCTATAGGATCGCATCGTTCTGCATTCGGAGATAATATCATAACCGCATGATAATACTCGCTGTACCAATATCAACTTTGCCAAAGTCTATATAAATCAAGTTCTCAAAACCTTTTGTAAACGAGGAATAACAGTACTATTGTAATGAATAATCCAGGGTGCTTGCTTTGTTGTTTTGTTGGTACGGCTTTCGAAAATGGAAATATTTTCAATAAATATGCACATTGTTGAAGGAATATCGAAAAAATGTTCGTTTTAACAAAACAAAAATTGATTTTATAGTTAATTGAGGCAATAAAATCACGCGAAAAACGGCTTTTCCTCTTATAACATGATTTGTAATGTGCAATGAATCGTGGAGCTAGCGGACCGCGACATCTGACTGAGATTTTTCGATGAAATTATATAACCTGTTTGGCTTCCGACCTTTTCGAAAAAAAAAATATATCCGTTAATAGAAGCTGCCAAATTCCCCCACCAATCGAACCGTAGGAAGCATTTCAGTCTACTCTTAAGATGGTTTAGCGTCGCAAATTAAATTTCTCGAAAGACAAGGACCGGCCGCCGATCTGTCCAAGACTTGACCTGACGTTTACGGAAGGCGCATGAAGTGTAAATAAACAAAACTTTCACACTGAACTTTGATTTCGACGGTGTAATCTCATTCATGTGTAAACTACACAATCTTGAGTTCGTATCAGTAATTATGCGGCTGACCTTCGCGATCCGAGCATTGTGAGACAGAGCGTGGAGCCAGTGGGGGCGGCAGCGAGGAGGAGTGAGGGTGGCGTTTTGGCAAGGGGTTATGCTGAACCTGGCGGTCTTTAAAAAATGATAGAGAGAGCTTGGATAGATAGTAACGAAGAGAGCCAGTTTAGAAGGAGAAGAGAGAGAGAGAGAGAGAGAGAGAGAGAAGAAAGTAGAAGAGAGAGGAAGAGAGAAGAAGAGATTAGAGAGGAGAGAAATGAGAAGGAAGTAGAGACGAGAGAGAGAGAAGAGGAGAGAGAGAGAGAAGAGGAGAGAGAGAGAAGGAGAGAGAAGATGAGAGAGAGACCCATAAGAGAGAGAGAGAAGCGGGGAATAGGAAAGATGAGAAGAGAGGAATAGATAGATGATAGATAAGTAGAGGACAAAACTGCGAATGAGAACATCAGAGGTCCAGTTGAGAGGAGAGAGAGAGAGAGAGAAGAGAAAAGAGAGACGGAGAAGAGAAGAGATAGACGAGAT
>NW_020868759.1:65000-67500 GCF_003789085.1 Penaeus vannamei
TGTCCTCATAGTCATTATATGAGAGCAAATATCAGTCAGCGGGAGAAATAAAAAAAGTCTTGCGAGTTATGAACACGTCCTCTTTCGTGGCCGTAATTGCTTCCGAGTTATCTCATGGAGCGAATGGCTGGATCATGAACCTTGCATTCATTCATTAAATCAAGGACACGTCTTAGGCGAAGAGGTCTTGGTAGGGAGTTTAATTAACGGTAAAGGGGAGGGAGAGAATGGGGGGAAGATATTTGGTAGGAAGGGAGGGAAGGAGGAGAGGTGGAGAAAGGAGACGTGGGGGAGGGAGAAGGAGATAGAGGAGGAGGAAGAGGAAGTCAAGGCAATTTCGCGAGAACTTGTGACGTTTGATGAGATTCCCGTTGTCAGTGGAGGTTGCTCACTCCTCTCTCCCGTTTCTGCTCTCTCTCTCCCTCCCTCTCTCTCTCCATCTATCTATCCATCTATCTACCTATTCATATCTACTATATATTTATACATATCTACCTATCTCTCTCTCTCTCTCTCTATCTATCTATCTACTATTCATCTGTCTATCTATATATATCTTAGCTATCTATCTATCTACCTATTCATCTGTCTATCTATACTTATACATATCTACCTATCTCTCTCTATCTATCTATCTATCTATCTATCTATCTATCTATCTATCTATCTATCTGTCTATCTGTCTATCTATCTATCTATCTCTATCTCTTCTTCTCTCTTTAGATAGACAGGCAGACATATCTAATGTGAGAATGAATTTTGTTTAGATACGTTTGTGTTGTGCACTTATCTTCCTTCCTCGCACCTTCTCCTAAACAGTTTTCCAGGTAACAGCATCCTGTTTATTTCTTTTCACTTTAAATTCTCCTCTTCTCATACCCACCTATTTTTTCTCCCTCTCTCTCTCATTCTCCACATCATTTCTGTTCATTTTCCCCCTTTCTTTCGTTGTTCACCCAGCTCAGCCTTGCAATACCAAATCAAAAGAACTTTTTTCCTACCCTGATCAGGTGATAAGAGTCAAGCAGTTGGGTCATAACGTCCAGCGCTGTCAAACTTTGGCAACACTTGATGGTATTTATGCAGATAGATCGCTTGAAGAGAAACAGCAAATAAGCCAACACTGTTTAGGAGTACGAGACTGAAGGAAAAAGTTTGCAAAGTGCGAGGAATGGGACGCTTGGAAAGGCTGGCTCTGTCACCGTTGTTCTATATTGCTAAAGTTCATTTCTTTATCTTTCAGGAAAAGTGTAATCAACTCTAGTGTCGTCTATTCAAGGAGAAATGTTAGATTTGAAACTGTATTGGTTTTCACGCAACACAGCCTGAACTTGGAGATTAAAGAAGTAGTATGCAAATACTGATGAAGATTAGACCCGTCAACATACATATGAATACATATGTACATATACATACACATACATACAGAGGCACACACACACACACACACACACACACACACACACACACACACACACACACACACACACACACACACACACACACACACACACACACACACACACACACACACACACACACACACACATATAGTATATATATGGTACACACACACACACACACACACATATATATACATATATGTGTGTGGTGTGTAGAGATATATTAGTTTGCAACAAAAAGTATGAAGTTTGTCTCACTAAACTTTTTGTGGAAGTTCCAAGGAAAAATTCTTCGCCATAACTGATACAAAATAATACAAAGTACTCAGCATTGCCTTAAAAAGTAGTAAAGATTGTTTGACATCTAAAGACAAGGATAATAGAGAAGCAAATCCATGAATGAATCGGACGATTATTGTTTTTTTTTTAATTCTCCAAGCCATAGCATCTTAATGAACTGTTTCCTTAAAGACGGTAGGTGTTTTGTATGCAAAGTTATGGGGACGTGTACACAGAAGGCGGTTTGACTCAAGGATGTTTACCCGTGCAAGCAGGTGATCAACTACCAAACAGTTAGTCACCAACAAGTCCGGTAAGGGAGAAAGGTACAAGTTTAAATATCACTTGTGGTCTAGCAGCTGCTGATGGAAGTGTGACGGATCAAAGACAGACGAAAATGGACATCGGCATTCTACGTTTCAGCCATGCTATCTGGAAAAGGGAGACGAAGATAATTGTTTTCTCATATTTCAGTGTTTTCAGGATTGACCAGCCGGTATATCCGGCCATTTGTTGGGAATGTATTAGGGGAAGGAGAGAAAGAGAGAGAGAGGAAGAAGGTAGATGACAATCATGCAAAAAATAGAGGGATATATATAAATAATAATAATATATATATATATATATATATATATATATATATATATATATATATATATATATATATATATATATATATATATATATATATATATATATATATATATTATATATATATATATATATATATATATATATATATATACGGACGAATATATATTTTCCATGATCTTGCTGACTTATGTTTATGAATTATTTTAATCTTACATTATATTTTT
>NW_020868759.1:75000-80000 GCF_003789085.1 Penaeus vannamei
CGGCTTTCTTGGCAACATTACGGAGGTGATTAGGGAAAGTCAGGGTATCACTGACTTCCACACCCGGGATGGTGATGGATGCCTGGAATGGCAGTGTTCTCCCTTCCAATAGGCGGTAATGAGTATCAAGGCTGCGCTGGCGTCGAGATAACGATTTTATTGCTTTCCCCCAAATGAATTGTTAACGTTTAACCAAACAAACCATTTATAAATTAATAATTTATTCTATTTGTTATAACTAAATTTTGCTATATTCATATGCCTTTGGAGATAAAAATATGTAAACAAATGTAATGTAATATTTCTTGATCTCTCTGCTCTGTGTATAAAAAAACATAACCCCAAAGGAAGGTGGTCCCCTAAAGATGGCCGCCGTTGGCTCCATAAATGAAACAGTAGATGCTTTATCCAGTTCTTTAGAGACAGTGGCGTCTACCTCTTGCAACGATGGTTTGAAGAACTTGGTTCATGTCAGCGACGGTAGCATGATGATCGCCATTATCACAGGGGAAAGTAAGGGTGCAGTCATCAGCATAGGCAAGTGCAGCTGGGACGAAACTAAATAGGTCATAAAAAAAAAAATTCTAGAGGAGTGGGCCGAGGACACTACCCTGCGGAAAGCTTGCTCCTATCGGGTTTTCCTCCGAGGTGCGACCGTTCACTGCTACTTCTCAGAAAAAAAAAATATATATATATATGTCGCATCAACAGCTAAGGTCATTAGCGAGACAAGTAACCTTGCATAAGGCGGAGGGGGTCGCCGTGCGCTCCCACGCTGTTGAGTTTGGCGGCGAGGCCAAGGTGCCACACCCGGTCAAATGCCCCTGCAACGTCGAGCGCTATGACAGTGCCCTTGCCTTGGTCAAGGGCCTTGTGCCAAGTACCGGTCATGTGGAGCAAGTCGAATTGCTTGTTGCTGAGCAGATGCTGAGAAAGAACAATGAAACTTTGTTGTTATGATAGTTTCAAAAAATCTTACCAAGAACTGAGAGAAGGGAGGTGGATCTGTAGATCTTGGGATCGGTTCTCGTGCCTTTTTTGTGGATAGCCACCGCCTTTGCTACCTTCCAGAGGGAGGACCACTTTCCAGAAGTTAGACATTTCCGGAAAATACTAATAAGAGGTACAGACAGGTGAGGTGCACATCTATTACGGCCGTGGGGACTTATGTTATCAGGGCCCAGGGCTTTCTTGGGCCAATTTGGGTTGAAGTTAGGCATCTTATGTAGCGCCTCCAAGCACGACTCTTCAACAGCAGCTAATCTGCAGCGGTAGCCAAACCATGACTGGTCGCGAGGATTGACTGTATACGAATGGCATGGAACTGTTGTTGTTGTTGTTTTGTGTGTGTGTGTGGCTGGGAAGGGTTTCTGTGAATGCATGAATTTGTTAATCGACATCACCACTGAGAATAGATTGCCAAGGTGTGTGTTGTACGGCATCACAGAGGCCATCCCAGATTGCATTGCCATAAAGCCACTTTGTACGTGTCAGGACTTCGTTTTTGCAGAAATCCTAATCACATTCAGGAGTGCAAAAGATCTGATCAACCCACAGTACTGAGGTGACGGCAGGTTTTAAGAATAACAGATCACTGATAACAGGTTCGAGGAAAGAGCCAGAAATGTGTGTGAGATAGAACACATAATTTGTTAATCCAAACATTGTCTTCAAATGATCTTTCAAGGAGGGGTTGATTCCTGTCGCTACAATGACGACTTGGTCACAAGAGTGCTGCTGCAGAGCCTCATCCAAATGGGCCTGTAGGAAGTCAATGGAATCATTTCCTGGCCACTGAACGATAACAGACACATAGCAAGATTGAGGTTGGGTGCTGGATCCATACCTTAAAGACGGTCATGGTATATATATCTCTCTCTCTTTCTCTCTCCCTATATGTATCTCTCTCTTCCTCTCTCTCTCACTCTCTATCTCTATATCTCTCTCTCTATGTCTCTCTCTCTATCTATCTATCTATCTATCTATCTATCTATCTCTCTCTCTCTCTCTCGATATATATATATATATAATATATATATATATATATATATATATATATATATATATATATATATATATATATATAACTGTCTATCTGTCTATCTCTCTCTCCTACTATCTACCGGTCTGTCTATCTATCTCTCTCCTACTATCTATCTTTCTCTTCATATATCGATTTCACCTCTCTCTCTCTCTCTCTCTCTCTCTCTCCTCTCTCTCTCCCTCCTTTCTCTCTCTCCTCCCTCTCTCTCTCTCTCCTCTCTCTCTCTCTCTCTCTCTCTCTCTCTCTCTCTCTCTCTCTCTCTCTCTCTCTCTCTCTCTCTCTCTCTCTCTCTCTCTCTCCTCTCTCCTCTCCCTCTCCCTCTCTCTCTCCTCTCGCCTACCTATCCATATAGCATCCACATCCACGCGAATTCTGAAGCGATGTCCACGTTCTTGGATGTAAATTCGGATATCCGGTCCATTTGTAGTTCACGTTATTATGATTACATCGATGAATGAAAACAGCGATGGAAAAATATGCCGATAGTAATGAACAATTTGATTATCAAAGCAATAAAGGCATCATTATTCTTATCAAGATAACGGAAACACTGACCATTCCTAATTAGCATGAGAAAGAGAGCCAGGCGCCCCTCCTTAAAAAATAATTATATTTACAATGATAAATAATAGTAATGATTTTCATGCTATAATAGTAATAATAATAGCAGTAATAATAATGAAAATGGTGATAATGTTGATAACGAAAATAATAGTGAAAATGGTATTGACATTGATAACGACGATGATAATAATAAGAACAATAACAACAACAATTATAGTGATAATGATAATTATAAAAGTAAAAAGTATATATTATGAGAAAAGCTAGAAAAAAGAAAGGTAACCCCGGATAATCAAATCGACATATACAACAACACGACAAATACAATAAAAAGGAAAGCGAGAACAGAGAGAAAAACGTATAAAGCCAAAGCGATATTGCCAACACGTGATCAGGATAAAACCAGGCGATCGGCATTTGGCGAGTGTCAACAGAGGCCCGTTTTCGCTCCGACGGGAAACCTCTCGTTTTTCGCGAAATTTTGCACAAGTCAACATCTCCAAAAGACGAACATCATCATCTCAGCTAACATCTCGCACGGATAGGGATTCTGGAGCGAGAAAAAAAAAAACAGGAAGGTACATTTTCTTTCTTCTTTTTTTTCTTCTTTTTCGTCCTCTTCGGCTTTTAGGCTTCGTTGTGAATAGGGAAGGTTGATGATTACGTTAATGTGTGCTTGTATATAAGAATGTGACGGAGTAAAGTAATTGAGGGAACGTATTGAAAGTCAGTTACAAATACTTCTTTATGTATTCTTGTTACAAAAGTGTGTGTGTGGATGAATGTAAGCATGTACGTGTCTATATACCTATATCTGTATCTATCTTTGTGTTTAGTTATTCATTTGTCAGTTTATCCATATATCTATCTATTTATCTATTTCTCTATCTATATATAAATTCACAAAAACACACACACACACAAATCTGTGCAAGGAGATATGCATGTATGTGTGTGTGCGTTTGTCAATCTCTCTCTCTCTCTCTCTCTCTCTCTCTCTCTCTCTCTCTCTCTATATATATATATATATATATATATATATATATATATATATATATATATATATATATATATACACACATACATACACCTACACGTACACCTACACACACATATATACGTAATTGTGTTTATATGTATATGAATATGGATATGTATATGTATATATAATATATATATATATATATATATATATATATATATTATATATATATATATATATATATATATATGTGTGTGTGTGTGTGTGTGTGTGTGTGTGTGTGTGTGTGTGTGTGTGTGTGTGTGTGTGTGTGTGTGTGTGTGTGTGTGTATGTGTGTTTCTGTGTGTGTATTAGGTGGTTTGCGTCAGAAACCCATCTCATGATTTTCAATGATTCAGTGAGATGTTCTTATTGGCGTATAATCAAGCAACTGCACATTCTTAAAGTTGATATTCTTACACTGTTTAGTCAACGCACCGAATGTCTGAACTTAATGTTTTCTATCTGGATGGTATACACTTATTTCCTGTCTTAGCGATGTACCCTTTCAGAAAGCACTTGTTGATTAGTGAGGAAGAGTTGTTGTTTTATATAAACTGCCAGATAGTAATAGTAATATTAAGGATGTCGTTGCTGTAAGTATTCAGAAAAAAAATATGCAAAACTGAGGCTTTCAGGGATCTTTATATATAACTTTTTTTCTAGATATATCCTATTCTTGATTCTTTTCCATTTATTAAGCTTCCAGTCCAAAGTATAAGATCAGTGTGCAAAGCGAGGAAGTAATGACTTAATTTCAACGTTTTTGCATATTGTTAGATATTATTTCACTTTCAGGAATGCATTGAGTCCTGATTGGATTAGATATACACTATTTCATTAGTGATTAGAAACCCGATTTTAAATTGATTATATGAAACTACTAGGATAATTATGCACAACGATTATACTCTCTAGGAGTTTGCAACTGCAGCTGAATAGGGAGACTGTGCCGTAATTAAATGAGTGACCAACTAGTTTTCCAGATAAAAGAATAAGTACAACTTTGGCGAATTTGCGGCTGAAGGGGACCTCGCCTATGTTATTACGTCTTTCAAAGTTTGCCCCAACCATTTATTAGGTATTGCGTCGGTCTATCTACATTTCAGGGTATATTCCATCTACTAAACTTCAATAAAGGATAATGCAGTTTACTTTAATAGCACACTCTAATCTAAAACAAAAGTAAACAAATATATGGTTGACATTTTGGGTTTACTGTTCAGGAAAGAAAATCCAATCGTCTCCTCTCCAATTCCTCCTTGCCGCTGGAACTGATTCGGCGGAAGGGATTGGTATTCCTGAAGCGGCTCGTCTGTATTGCTGCAGGAGACCTTGTCCAGCCCACGCCCTACTCGTTCGGATGCTTC
>NW_020868759.1:85533-90533 GCF_003789085.1 Penaeus vannamei
GCCACGCCACTCAACTCCTCTTACCCACCCACTTCACTCCACCCACCCAAACCTCTCCTCCATCAATCCTGAAGCCCCCGGAACCTAGCCACCCGCCACTCACCACCCTCTCTCTCACCACCACTCACTCACCCCCACTCCTCTCCATCAATCCTTGACCCCACCCTGGGAAAGCGCCTAGCACGCCACTCACTCACCTCTCTCACCCACCATCTCACTCACCACCACTCCTCTCCATCAATCCTGAGCCCCCCGGGGAAGCCCTTAGCACGCCATCACTCACTCACCCACCACTCCACTCACCACCACTCCTCTCCATCAATCCTGAGCCCCCCGGGGAAGCCCTAGCACGCCACTCACCACTCTCACCACCTCACACCACTCCTCTCCATCAATCCTGAGCCCCCCGGGGGAAGCCCTAGCAACGCCACTCACCACTCTCTCACCACCACTCCACTCACCACCACTCCTCTCCATCAATCCTGGCCCCCCGGGGAAGCCCTAGCACGCCCACTCACCACCTCTCACCCACCCACTCACTCACCACCCACTCCCTCTCCATCCAATCCTTGCCCCCCCGGGGAAGCCCTAGCACGCCACTCCTCACCCACCACATTGAAATTGAAATGAAATATATTAAATTATACATATTATACATTATGTATCATATACATCACAACATACACACAACACTCACCACACCATCATACACATTCATACACCCCCAAGTCGACTAGGCAATCAAAGTTAAAGTTCCTTGCCCAAGGAAACACTGTCACCGGCCGGGGCCTCGAACAACCGAACCCGGGCGGCTAGCACCGCCCGAAGTCCGATGCTAAAACCACTCGGCCATCACATCTCCAATGGTTTTCGAAGTCAGGGGGGTTTAAAAATCGCATATTTCCCTACTTTTGACATTCGCTATTATGAGCTTGTGGTTAGCGTAGGCATCGCCAGTCTAAAGGCCGTCGCACTAGCTCTTTTTACGCATTACTTTACTTACATAATTTTGGCTCGCGGAGTCACCAATAGCGAATGAGAACCGCGAGAAAACAGTCCGACCAAAATTTCTAAACCACAGGATGGATGGTTTCAAGCCCTGCCACAGGTTCTGGCGATGGGGAACGTTATCCAGGCTATGCTGTTGGCGACGATTTTAGTTACGAAACAACGAATTTTAATGCTAAATAAGGCGTATTCTTGCTATTCTCATCCCCAGTCAGCTGACGGGGGAACGACACAAATGTAAACAAAACAGGCCCGAAAGCAGCTTAGTTACAAATTTGTATCTGTTTTTTATCAAATACCCAAGAGAGAATTTTTTGCCCAATTTTTGAATAAATATTAGAGTTTAAAATGACTTTTTGAATCGTTTTATATGATAAATACTTTTTTTTAGATTACTATAACGATCAACTATTATAGCGTATCATTTGAACCAAAAAAAGACCACGGAAAAACCAAGGATAAGGAAAGCACGTGTCACACCGATGAAAAAAATGTGAGGTCCAAAATTTATACAGCGCCATCTATTTTTCAGATATGTAACTAAGAAAGAACGTTGTATTTAGGTGGACTATAAATTTATAGCTTTTTTTAAAGGTTGTTTCAGTTGAAATTTTAGTCTTTTTTTTAATGACGAAATATAACTATCAAATATTTTCTTTATTAGTCTTCCCATACTAATATGCTTTCTTATATTCGTTGCTTAGTCAGTATTGCCTATCAAACTGTCATAATTATTTTTATATTATCATTGTTTTCTATATATCTTGGTGGTATCTTGACGTTTGTGATTATTTCTTTTGTTATTAAATATTAGTAGTATTTCATTGTTACCATACAAATTGTTTATTTATATGATCGTTAATATGTTGTTTTTCATTATCCAAGATTATAACTGTTTTATTATTGATTACTGTTATACAAAGCGTTTTTATTATCCATTTTTATTGACTAATATTGCTGAGTTAACCCCTGAAACCGAAAACCCATGTTGAACGCCAATGCCTACAACCTAAACCATATTATATAATATATTATATATATATATATATATATATATATATATATATAATATAATAATATAATTATATAATAATAATTACATGGAATTATATAATATTCTGGTTCATTAATAAACTTTTTTTTTTTCTTTTATTAGAGATCTTTTTTATTAAAATAAGGTTGAACTTTTCAGAAAAAGACAATAAAACATTAATAATATCCATGTGTATGCATATTTGCATATCAATAAAATTATTCCATTGTTTAAATACTATCCAATTTTATTGCAAAAATATCTGCCAATAAAGGAATACTAAAACTTAAAATTCAATAAACTACAATTTATTAATATAAACAGCGTTCTATTAAAATAAATTCCACAATCATTCGGCATTTATAAATTCTTCATCTTTTCATTCATATTTTCTGTGTCAATGGTAAGGCTAAACAAAAACACATGTAAACAGTTCTTTATTTGATTTCGTCTCCATCATCAATGAAAAGAGTAATGCGAAACAAGGCCTATAGTAGAACAGGAAGCATTAAAACAAACAAACCATAAAAAAGAAGCAGTCCCTTTCCTACCATTTTCCGTAAGTGACCGTTTCTTGATATAAACCAAAAGACGATTACTTTCGTTGTACACAACCATCTATTGTTCCAGATATTACATTACCACAGGCTTTTGCCCCATGCTTTCCTATCCTATTCGTATATAGTCTTTGAGTGAGAGGAAGTGGGTTGGGGGGGGGGGGGAGTAGGAGGAAGAGAGCAGGGTGTGGTTAGGCGGGGGGGAGGTAAAGAATCCGGGCTCGGTGGGTTCGAAATCCAACAAAGGGAGCAAAAAAATGTGATCGGATTTTCATACTGTATTTCCCATTTCTATTATCATTAAATTAATCATCATCATCATTGCGCCATTTCAGAATTAACTGGGACTCGCCTAGATTCGAAACACAAAGTTGCCAATTATGTTTCTTGAATAGTCTACACCAATTACTATGTCCTGCTTCCCAAAAATAACCCCAAAATTTCCATACCCGAATCCAAAAGCACCCTAGAAAAAAACATGGGTTCCACTCAAAGTACACTTTAACAATCCGATTAACCAGCACAAATTTACCTTCCATAAAGCATATGGAATTAGGACATGCTCGCTTTGTGTAATACAAAAGAAAAAATGGAAAACTATCTGAACACCTTCAAAAAATTAACGAAATGAAATGATTATCTACGAGGATTTCAGATTTTAGAGTAAATACAAGGGAGATTGTGGGAAACAATTAAATGGAAGTACGCAGAAAAATAAAAACTGAAGAGGGAAGTACCAACGTCTTTCAGTACTCCATGACAAGCAAAAAAAAAAAAAAAAAAGAAAAAAAAAAAAAAAAGTAGTCTAGGATCAAATCTCAATGCTTTTAATGATATATTTTTCTAATGTCACCCAGAGCTTGCAAGTAAGATGTCTTCGCCACAAAAATTCTCACAAATCTTGTTCTTATTAGTCTTCCAAACTTAATATGATTTTCTTATATCAAGATACTATAGGTCCAGCATTTTCCTATCAACTGTTACAGATATATTATACCACCTAATCTAACCCAACCTAAACCTAACCTTGAACTCCGTTCAAATTTGCTGCTAGTGTCCCAATAAAAATATTTAAAGAATATCTGGGGGCAAAGGAGAAAGACAGAGGAGCGAGAGTAAGTGGTCTTACAAAAAACATACACAATATTCAACATGTTATGCATACACAGGGGACACATTAACTATGATGAATAATGTATAATAGCTGCTGCCGATTAATAACCATAGGCAGGAAAAAGAAAGAGAATGAGGGAGAGGAGGGGGAAAGGGTGGGGGAAGTTACTGAAGATAGTAGACAGAGAATGGTAGCGCGTAGCAAAGGGAAGGGGTCGAGAGGAGAGAGAGAGATGAGAGAGAAAAGAGAGAGCAGAAAGAGAGAGAAGAGAGACCGAGAGGAGAGAGAGACGAGGAGGGGGACTGGACAACCCTCACGAGCGAGGAGGAGAACGAAGAGAGAAAAGAAACTGTCACCTGGTGCCAGACAAAAGAGAACGACACGCCCAGTACGCGTGAGGAGAGAGAGAGAAGAGAGAGAGAGAGAGAGAGTGAGAAGAAGAAAGACTCGAGAGAAGAGAGGAAAAAGAGAGAAGAAGAGAGAGGGGAGTCTTACTTCATAAATTGACGCGGAGATAATATAATGATTGATTAGTGAAAAATAATAGGAACGATAACACATCAATGACTTACTTGAAAATATATAGGATACCATAAACCATGAGAGAGAGAGAGAAAGACCTGAGTGATGGAGAGAAAGAGAGAGAGAGAAGAGACGAGAGAGAGCAGAGAGAGAGAGATGAAGAGAGACGAGAGAGAGAAGAGAAAAGTTCTCAGTACCGATGTATAACTTTTACCTTTTACTGACAAAGACGAGCGCCCAGCACAGACCCAAATCAGGTCATGTGTGTGTGTGTTGTTGGGGGGGTTGTATCATCTATTCTTCTATCTATCTATCTATCTATCTATCGTATCTATCTATCTATATTATACATATATCTATATATATATATATATAAATATATATATATATATATATATATATATATATATATATGTGTGTGGTGTCGTGTGGTGTGTGTGTGTGTGTTGTGTGTGTGTATGTGTGTGTGTGATGTTTGTGGTGTGTGTGTGTTGTTGTGTGTGTGTGTGTGGTGTGGTGTGTGTGATGCGTGTGTGTGGCGTCTGTTTAACACGATTTGTATTGTTATCATAATTAATAATCATCCTCATTCGAATCACTCAACCAAATCACAAAATCTCGAACCGAATCATTGATTCACAAGAACAAGCGTAACCGAACCATTCCCTGCATGCTCCAAATTCCCTGCTCTTTCCATCCTTTACTTTCTCTTTCTCTTTCTTCTTTTTCTTTTTCTTTTTTCTTTCACCCCGAAGAGTCTTCTGAA